>JAQGDQ010000280.1:57509-182509 GCA_030141605.1 Tubiluchus corallicola | reverse complement strand
GCCGTAAAAGCTGGCATAGAGATGACTTCAGCATAGTCAGCAGAGATGACCGAGATTTATTTTTCTGAGTCGTAGGAATTCACCCGAAATTTACGACGTTCAACTGTTTCAACGTTTTGTGCGTGGCGGGTCACGTGATCATGTATAGCACGCTGTTCTCTGCATTCCAGCTACCAAAAGTTGCTCAAAATTACAAGTTTTTTTCTGAAAGTCTTACAAATTATGCTTACTAATGTCGTTGTCATCTTAAAATAATTATTTGGCGAGCGAGTATCGAGAAATTTCGTTGAGTTGCGCATGGAATTTGCTTTAAGTCTTCGCTTTAGGTCACGTGATAGTAACAATTGCTGTGACATGCGACGGGAACACAGGTTTTTTTGGAATAAGAGTCTAAACCACTGACTTGCATTGTTGATAGAGATGAAAGCGACCTATTGGAGAACTTCTATTTTACCGTTTGCTAAGTGCGAGACCTAGTTACATTGATACAGAACTACAGCGACAACTATACGAAACTGCTGAAAGATTGGATCTTATTTTCTTCATCTCTGGTTCGATACCCGTGCAATATACATTCTTGCTGCGGCACTGATTCAACCATGTTTTAAATTCAAATGAATTCTTTTGAAAGCCAGTGTTATAAAAACGCGTTTCCAACAAAGTGAATTAATCAACGTTGGAGCTGCAGTGATGGCGCATCGGTGAGATGATGAAATGGATCGCAGTTTCTATACCAAAAGCAATCAAGTTTTCACGGTCCTATCGATGTGACCGAGTTCACACAGTGATTGATTAAAAGCGTTCAGTGAATCAGGTTTTTGTGTGAATAGCGCAATTGAATGCGTCAGATAAATTTAATTTTTGCCAGAACGGAAAAAGTCTGTGTGTGATATTATAACAGTACAGATGATAAGTTTCTAAAAAGAGAAAAATTTTTCTGAAAAGAGTAGAAATTTTTTTTGGATTTGCGACTGTAAAGTAAAGACAAGCCTGGCATCAAGTCGTTTATCATTTATTGATTTTTACAGCTTATCTAGTTTATCTTTGAGCCTTGAGATTAGATACATTACCAGTGTCCAGCTAATCACAAAACAGAAATAAAAAATTGTTGAACATTGCAAGCGTTGCTTAAAGGCAGCATTATTTTCTAGAAAGTGTCATAAGCTGTGATTACATTACAACAGCAACCAAAGTGGGGGAATTCTTCATTATTCTCATTCACACACAAACGTTTGCTATGCTCTTCTTGTAGGCTGATATTCTAGCGCCTTGTTTAAACAATCTCCTCCACGCCCGTCACTAACACGAGTGGAAGAATTTCAAATTAGCAATATTGATTACACAAGATATTAATGTAGCATGTTTATAGGCAGTTGCCCGACTTTTCTCTGTCAGTTCATTTGCATTCGAAGTCGTTGATTAAGGAGCAACTCGAGGAGAAGTCTTCGCTTCTTCTGTGGTTTGCTTATTATAACCGTCATAATCGAACTGCAGTTATTTTGGGCTTGGAAACCTCTTATCGAACAAGTATATAGAATCATCGATGTGGTGTCAAAAATTAGCTCATTTGGTGGATTCGATGGCATCGTGTGGCAATATGCAGTTGGAGGCTGCACCCGAGGTTTGTGCTATAATTAATCGTCTTAAGTGATGGGGGATTTCTGAAGATGATAGTTTAAATATTAAATAGTTAATTTAAAAATTAATCATTTTTGTATTGAAACTGGCTTAAATGCAGACGTCTGGGGCTTGTAATTTTTAATGATTAACTTAAAAATTAATCATTTTTGCTTTGAAATTGACTTTAATGTAGACATCAGATACATGTATCGTATATAAGGGCTAGTACATCATATCAGGCTGCGTTCGATATGCATGTATAAAGAGTTTCGCCTCTCCGGTTCTGCCTTCGAAATAATGATATTGTAGGACGAACTGAATTTTGACAGAAAAAAATGACTGATACTTGAAATTAACCCTTTGGTAGCTGGTGGCAGATGTGAATTAATCAAGGAATTGCTAATTTTTCATTACGTAGAAGGTTTTCCTGTCTGTATAGCAGCTGTTGCAGCTGAATGAAAAGAAACAGCGTAATGCATCAGCTCATGAATGATCCGTTTCAGAGTTTTTTTTTTACATACATGTATTTATAAAATGTGATACTAGGTGGGTGGCATTACAGGTTCACAAGGACGTGTACTTTTTGCTAATTTTATGGAACAGGTGTATTAATTAGTTAATTAGTTGCTATAGATTGGTTAAGTTGGCTTTCGTTTTTTCACATACATTCATAGAATTAATTGTACGTGAATGTTGCACATCATTGCATACATGTAGCAACACATTGCATACACCTTGCACATGTACAAGTACACATAGTCTACATGCTGCACGTGTAAAAGAACACAATGCATACAACTTACACATAGCTTACGTGCTGCACGTGTAGAAGTACACATTGTGTACATGTTGCGTGTGTCGAAGTATACATTGTATACATGCCATACATGCTGCAAGCGTGCATGTTGCGTTTGTAGAACGCGCTACATTCTTCATGTGTAGAGACATACACGATTCGTGCATGCTGGACATGTAGACATACGCATTGCGTGCACGTTGGGCGTGTAGACATACGCATTGCGTGAACGGTGGGCGTATAGACTTACGCATTGCGTGAACGGTGGGCGTATAGATTTACGCATTGCCTGAACGGTGGGCGTATAGACTTACGCATTGCGTGAACGGTGGGCGTATAGACTTACGCATTGCGTGCACGGTGTGGGTGTAGACATACGCATTGCGTGCACGTTGGGCGTATAGACGTACGCATTGCGTGCACGTTGGGCGTGTAGACGTACGCATTGCGTGCACGGTGGGCGTATAGACGTACGCATTGCGTGCACGTTGGGCGTGTAGACGTGCACATTACGTACATATTAAACTTTTTGCCCACGTTTTTAGATTGGCCCGTGTTCATTCCGTGTGCAATTGCTGGATACTGTAATGCAATTTGATTGCTTCTCTGCACGCAGCGCATGTGAAGATGTTGGAATTGTAATATAGAAGCCACTTAAGCCGAGGCTGCAACAGGATCAAGATTATCATCACAACGGAACGTCTAAATGTGAAAATCGTGTTTTGCCGACTCTCGTCCTCTTTACATATCAATGTTCCTCGGCTCAGGTATCTGCCGAGATTTCAAATGGCTTAATGCCTCGAAATTTATCCATCCGAATCGGATTAGATTGTGACTTGACAATAGATGTTGTCTGCAGAGAGGAATTTTCGAGATCTGAACTGCTCTTATTATTAACATCATTTGTTTTCAAATGCATATGTTCAGATGTATAACTGGTTCAATTAAAAAAAGACAAGTACACAAAAAGTGAGATAAATTCTGGACACCGATAACAAAAATTGATATTATTTTCCTACAAAAAACAAAGAAGTTAACATGTTTATTGAGCGACGATCGTTTCGGCTATTGAAGCCATTATCAAACTATAAATCAAGCCAAAAAGAAGAATAAATAATACATTAATGATACAAAAGCACAAACTGAAACTACAAAAGAACAGATTAGAATTTAACTTATCAAAATAAACGGAACAATTTATAGAGCAATATACAAAAGTACGTAACATATGAGAACCAAACAAGAACACAACAGGTAAACAATTAATCCAAGTCTACATAATGAAGAACCACAGCGGTATAAAAATAAAACACAACTTCTACATTTTGCACAATTTACAACAAGTGGGAACTACAACAAGGGAAACCGCAGAATATTTGTATGAAAGTGACAAGAGACTAAATCCACCAGGACCTCTACAGACCCTGAGGAACATAGTCTTATTTTTTCTTCTTTTTGGTTTGATTTATAGTTTGACAATGGCTTCAGAAGCCGAAACGATCGTCTCTCAATAAACATGTTGATTCCTAGAAGCTGTCTCTTGCGTGTATTAAAAGAAATTAATTTAAAATGACACCACATAATCTAATATTTCTCTCCTTTGATTCTTGGATAAAAAAAGATTAAAATTCCTATTATCTACACAACTTGTACGATCTTTTGCTATCTTTATTGTTACTCGCTGCATAGGAGATGAATTGCGTCCTTTCACGGTATTACAAAATGATACGGAAAAGTTCTAAACACATCTTTCAGAGTTACATTATTTTCCATATAATTTTGTACAAGTTGAGTGTTAGCAGGGGAAGTTACTTATTTTACTTCCGGCGCCTTCTTGCCTTTGTCCGTGACACTAGACACCTTGACCACGCAATGATGTATACCCTTCAACGTTGTATATATGTATGGTATTTTAGGGGGGGGGGGGCAAATTTCTATTGTTATATTGTAACACAGAATTCTATGAGACAATGAATTTTTAATCATGGGTAATACGGTACTCGACTGATGTGTTACTAGATTTGGTTATAAAATTGTTTAAAGATTTTCGTGTTTTTGTTCCACTGCAAATTGAAAACAGAAACGTTTTCATATTATGACTTCTGAGTGCCCAATATTGCCCCGTTCAGTCAATAGGTCGTCCTGCCACAACTACGCATGCGCAGAACCTGTAGCTAATTTTCTCGTGTTTGTTGATTTTGTAAGGAGAAACGAGGCAACCTATATTTCTGCAATAAGCGACCGCTGTACGTTGCTTGGCGAGTGTATATAATAACTGCAATGTGTAATGACCCGATGAGGTATGAAGCGTCATGATAGAAACTCTATAGGACACCAGTTCAGACATCAAGCACATTCAGGCCACCAAGTTTTACAGGATGTGGTGTCTTAGCATTCCTTCTCAGGAATTTCAGTTTTCCAACAGTTTTACAGAGAGTCACAGTTGAACAATGTATATGGCTAATTAGGCTGCCAGTAAGTTTTGTGATTCACGTGTATTGCAGCAATGTAGAAATGTACTATGAATATTCAGCAGGTCAAACTGCATATCACTCAGTTTTAATTCGTCTCTAATCTGTTTAAACTGACTGCATTGTTGTTTTTGTAGAAATTTTTATCTTGTGTCACATGCCATGGTCACCGACCGTCAAAAGTGTAATTAACGTAAGTTTAATTGGCCTACTCTTTACAATGTTCTAGTTGAAACTAATCCTTTAACCATCCACTAAGATCATCGACTACTTCATCAAAATCTTTTCCGAGTGAGGCGCTCCTGTTACCCCTGTTTGGTTGCCCACAGATTTAGTGCTGTTTCGATGTAAACCCGTTTCAAATTTCTGCTTGTGTGGCTTGATTGGTTTCTTTAGTTTTGTAGATTTGTTGGTGGTTTTCTGGTAGACTCCTTTAAACAAATCTTGTTTTGTGTTTGCTAACTCTAATCACTACTGATAGGTGGAGATTAAGGTACTGGACAACAATTTATAAGAGCTTTGACCATTGCCTAACGTACGTTCCAGTACAGTATCATCCCTGAGATATCATATTTCTTATTTTCAATCTTGTGCATTTTTGATATTATCGATTCCGATATTACGATAACGTTTATATAGATTACTGAGCTTTATCTTGTCCGTGATGTTGACCTTTAAACGGTAGGTCACTGTTTATTACAAAAGCATTACGTAAATGATTTTGTAGAGACTTCAACTGTTCATTTTTACCGTCTGTCAACTTCACCTGCTCATGGCTAAACTCTTTCATGCGGCTTTACAGTTACCTGGAGCACCCTAATGATGAACCCAACAGGAGATAAAGCGCCAAGTTTTTGGTAGAATTGAACTTTGACTGTCCGACCGAGGACGTCAAGGCATACCATCAGTACCTGCCTACTCTTCACTGTTGTAAGTTAAATTTGGATGGTGAGTTTCTTACGGCTTTGACGTATTTCAGGACTGTGTCCTTAACTTTACCACCTCCACGTCTCGGCTCGTAAAGCCTTAAGTTCCTTATGAACTATGAAAAAATAATACATGTGTACTGAAAATTTAGAATACTTACCAGCCTTTTCTTGTTGTCTGCTTTGTCCACGTTGTGGCGATTTTTAGGCCTGATCACGTGATCAGTGCAACCTGATTGAGTGGACTGAATTTTGGTAACACAAGTTAGTTTATAGGGCGTTAAAATATTGTCGTGTTGTGTGTTTAGAAAGCTCATAATTGGGGGGGGGGTAATAATATATCTATATTCCTTTATTACTTTTAAAATTAGTTATTTAGTTAAATTACAAATTAGTTAAAAACAGCTGCAAAGCTGTAGTGTAAAAACTGCTAAATTATGTGTAATTATTGATCTTTTGGTTAATGGTATTTTTTGACATAAACTTTTTATTGTTTAGTTGGAATAACATGTTTTTTGGGAATAAAAGACAAGAAAGAGCAAAACTTATTAATCAAGGCTTCGTATGTCAATTGGTTTTAAGATCCCAAACAATAATACATGTTGTACCCTGTAGTTTAACCACGTAGTCCACATTCGCCGCATTGCAAAATATTGAAAGAGATAATTAGAAATTTTTTTGGTCTCGGCAGCCTTATAAACGTGTAAGATTTTCTGAAGATGCCGTGATAAGATATTAGAGCTAAATATTTATGTTACATCCTCCGCAAATCAAGTACTCAAAATTGCACAGTTTCCCATTAATTTTATATGATTATTTTCATTAATCATCTTTACTGCATGCCGACGGCGTGTGTTTACGTTGACCGCCTCGCATGGCTTCGTCAGCTCACCGCTGGAATGTTGTATACATTGTGGCTTCTACTGATGCCCAAGAGCAAACATCATCACAATTCCACTCCTTATTATTTGCTAATTGCATAAGAAAGGGGAGCTTTGCACAAGAGGAGAGCAGCAGATCGTGTTACGCCACTACGTGCATTATAGATGCGCTGATTCTGAAATGCCGCTCTGCGATGGCTTCCTTCTCTTCAAGCAACATATTGCAATCTGCTAGCACTTACTCTTGAACAGACTCTAAGTTGGGTGTTAGTACATTGGATATTAGGCTGCTCTCCAGATGTGTAGGTGTCACTAAATGAGAGATGGACTGTTTGTTCTGATTATGTAAACTTTATTTATTTTGAGTGGATTTACAACACAGTAACATGTATTACTGATCGCAGTATTTACACTATGTGCAGTTCAGAAAAACGTCAAGGATAGTTATATACAATTAGATAGTTTGAGCATGTGATGACTCAAAATAGTTAATTAAAAATGCGACAGGTTTATTAATTAATACTTAATTGAAATTTACAAAACCCATACAATAGATACGACAACAGAAACGATACTCGACGTACATAAGCCTATAAACCCATGAAAAGTATAAGTTGTATATTGTAATGCACAGTGTTGCTACTTCATTGAGAAATCCAATACATGTGGAATTAATACAATTAGTGTAGCATTACGGTTATTACAGCAGTTGATTCTAGCATAAGTTCTTTATTAATGAAACTTGATTGAAAGTCTACATAATAACTTAAAATACAATTATACGTGCAATCAGTTAAGCAAAACTTTTAGCGGACTTTATGTAGTTCTGCAACAATTTGAAGAGAATGTCACTGGATGGATGACCTGATTATTTGGTGTTCACTACACAGTTTTTATTGCTAAAGAAATTTTAAGCTGCTAGTCTTCACTGCGCATGCGCTTGAATTTACACGTTGGCATCACTATAATTACAAGATGAGTCGATTTAGTTCTCTAGAAATCGCTCTGTTTAAGAGACACTTGGAGATGCTGTAATGACTTTTGTAAAGGACCCTGTATAATTTTTCCCCTTTCTATTCTTGTGTTTTGATCATTCTGCATTGTCTCTAGTTATTTCCCGTTATTTCTGGTGACTTACGTTTTATATGTCATTTGATTCCAAATTCCATTACTAAATCAATGACCATTTCTCCCATTAATATATTAGGTAAGTGTGGCTTCTATTTTTATGCAGTAATTATTAATTGTTGATGCAAAAACGTCATTCTGTCACATTTTCTTCTCTTACTGCATTCAATATCTTTTACGTTTTTCAAAGAGTTTCATATTTGCTCCGTCGAGTTTGCCAATAAAAGTTCGCCAAATAGGTGCTCTTTAATTAGATCCATGCAATATAGGCTTGACACTCCACGTAAGGTTAATTAAATTTGCTCATTGCTCTTTCACCTGTTTGCCTGTATGATCAAGAATGATTACCTGACTTGTCTCCTGGGATATGATATTACTGTAAATTCACCTGTAGATCATGATCGCATTATCAATAGGTTCACCAATTGTCACTCTATTATTCATAATTCCGTGTTTATTGTAAAAAAATGAGGCGGAAAGACTAAAAGAAATTAAAAGAGCCGTATAGTCACGGAAGCGTTAGTGCCTCAATGTCCTTTCGTATACAATTCCTTAAAGTAAAACCGAACACAATCTTAAACTGTAGGTCAAAACAATCTACTCTTTAAAATATTGAAATGAAACATACTGTTTTTTTCAAAAACGACTTACGTGAAAGAATTACGTGAGACAAACACAATTTCGCATTCGCAGCTCTAGTTCTTAGCTATTACATGCATTTCAGTTAGACGGGCACTAGCGCCTGCATTTCAGAAACGCATTGTACAAAAAACAGGTGCATGTTGTACCTCTGTTAGTTTGTGACGAACTAGACACGTTCGACAGTTCATGCGTGAGTACAGCGGTAAATGTGAATTTAAATTTTTATCTTAAAACATGCCTACTGTACTTAACACTGTACTTAAGTTTAGCTTTCGCAAACACGTTCAACACGCTCGTGGAATATTTTTGCTGTTGAAAATTATGTTAGTTTGTGATGTCATCAATAGTTGGTCTCGCCACCTTTAATTAAGTTTTTAATCTATTATCTAAGTTTTTATCTATTATTCTCTCTTGATTTAGATAGTCAGAGTAAATCACTAATTAGTATGATATCCGATTGAGTGATTGGAAAAGATGTATCATTTAAATTGACTTTGGGCTGCTATTATTCATAAATCTACGTCGTAATTAATTTGTCCGGCTTTCTTAACATATAGAAACTTAAGCTGTTTGTTTGTGGAACCTCGTCTGAGTATGAAAAGATATTGAAGTGGAGACAATGGGCCATTGTTCTTAGCACTCATGCATGGTCTTACATACCACAATAATACCTCAAAACTAAGAAACGGGAATTTTCAAGTAAAGTAAAGACTTACGTAATTAGAAAAGAAAATTCAAAGTAAAGAAAAGATAATTTAAAATATTCGCGCTAACTGATAAAACGGCACTGCATTTGTCACATTACCTTCCCAGTGTGCACCACTGATTCACAAAAAAACTAATTATTGACCTTATTGACAACAAAAAATAATTTAAACTTTTGCTTATTTAGGACTATGTAACGAGTGCTTTGATTATTATTTTTTGAATCGTTTCACAATGCTGCCTAAGCTTGTTTTAAACGACTTACGGTTAAAATGGCTGCGAGAATTTAAATTTACAAGTTTTATTACAGCGTTGCTAGTACAAGCTCTGCATACATTAAGACAGCATGTGAGTGATGTAAGATTTCAAGACGAATTTCTCAGCGTTATTTATGAATGGACCTGGGTAATTGCAGCTATCCTAACAGATGCATTCGAAGTTATCAGCTGAAAAAAACAACTTCAAAAGATTCTCTCTTTCTAGATGTTTTCCAATGGAACCAAATCCTGTCTACACTTAATTTTTTGATAATTGTTTTCAATTTTCCTGCAAACTTCTCTCGTTTATATTTCCTTCAAGATGGTGTTTTTCTCTTCGAGCTTGAGTCTTTTCCTCTGATTTGTGTTGTTTCCTCTAAGCGCCGACAAGGAGGCTATCAATTTAAACAGCTTGTGTAGATAATTGCTAAAGCTAACAGAGTTATGTCTAGAGGAAATTGATACAATACTAGTCAAATTGCAACTGCCTCCAGGGCCTACGGAATGAGTCACACTGAATTCAACCACCGTGGCCTTTTCGTTTGTTTTGCTGGATGTTTCCTGCTGCTTCTCCCGATGTTTCCTGCTGCCTCTCCCGCTAGAGCTTGCACGTTTAATGGTAATCGACGAAAAATCAACACTGCAGTAATTTTTGATGTTTTGATGTTTGCTGATGCTCTAGCCAGGGAAAAGTTCTGTATATGCGTCAGTGCTTCCAAATTGCTAGATTGTGAATTGAACTCCAAATGTGTTTTTCTGCAAAACTAACTTAAATGAAAACCGGATGATTGTGTAAACACGAGTTCAGAATAAAGATTGCTCTAAAATATTGAAAACTACAATAGCTTTTTGTAAATCAAAGCTTAGATTAAATAATAATTATCTCGGACACTCAAGTTTCGTTAAACTTTCAAAGCTACGCGCGGCTCAATGAATTTACTAAGATTGGCAACGGCGCCTTTTTGTCACATGCGCGTGGCCGACAAATAGAAGGCGGTACCGTGATAACCATGATCATGAACTGCAGTGTTAATTTCTGACGTCATAAGACGTAGAGCCCATTTTCGTCACATCGCGCGTTTAAGCAATAACACTTACGCAAACGTGCTTGACGCACAAGGAAAGATGCCTACCGTCTCGCAAACTGTGGTTAGTTTCTGACGTAAGCAATAGCTGTGTTCGGTTGCAGTTAATTAACTTTCTAAGCTAATTATTCAAATATAAGAAACAATTGCTAATTTTTATAGGCAAGAAAAAAATGCGTATTTTGGATAGTAAATTAAAGTGAGATGGAGTCTAAACAATCGTCCGGTCTTCCTTTAAAAGGCTTGTAATTCAGCCAAAAATTAATCATTGAGAGTTTGCCAGTCTGTACAACATCTTACAAATTTATGAATAACTGTAGTTTTGGAAACACGGTTGTAGCTAAGGACTCGGTTTGATGACAGAAAACAGTGCCAATATTGCACTACATTTCAGCGTAGCTAAACCTTCTATTACAATATTAATGTTGTCTTTTATTAATTTCAAAATTTCATCCATCCTTATACTAAAAAAACAAAAAGCTTTTGGCTGTTACAGATCTAAGTTCTTTAACTATCATTTAACTCTTAAATTCACAAAAAGCGTCATTATTGTCCTTGTCATCAACTATGTCAAAATTGCTCCTGTAAAAAAACTGACCTGAGTTAGACGATCTCTGACCAGTGTCCACAAACAAAACTTCAGTGGTCAAAGCGTCCATGCATTGTCTGTTCTTCAGCAAGTCAAGCTGTCACTATTAACCACGTGGATTAGTGGTGATCAGATTAGTGAAGAAATGAATGGAATTGTGACAAATCTCTGTGATTTAATCAGAAAAATGCCACAGATTACGGATTTATGTCTATTGACCTGACTGATTAAAATGCCTCAGTGAGACGATTACAACGTCTGTGAGGTTGCTTGGTTTGCATTTATACCAGCCTGACATTCTAAAATTACGAACTACGAAACAGAATGAATCTTTTTTTCATTTTTGTATATCTGTGATAAATACCTTATATGATTAGTTTTTTTACTAAATGTGATTGAATTTATTATGGAAATCCTCTTTATCGTGTGTATGACTGTTGTGTTATCGTGTATTTTATAACTTGTCGTCTAGATTGTTCTGCATGTAATTCTTGTGTGCTGCAGATCAGAACAATACTCCGTTTTTTTAAACAAGAAAGTTTCAGCAACTAATTGTATGCTTCAGCTGCCTCGCTGCTGAACATGCAGTGAATGATGGTGATGACGACGACGACGACGATATTGACGGTGACGATGATGATGACGACGACGGCGACGACGATGATGATGACGACGAAGATGATAGTGATGATGGTGATGATGATGATGATGGTGGTGGTGATGATGGTGGTGGTGGTGGTGATGGTGATGATGATGATGATGATGATGATGATGATGATGATGATGATGATGATGATGATGATGATGATAATGATGGTGCTAACGATGATGACAAACTCGACGTGGATGACAATGACATCGCCTGTGCAAATAGATCTAGTCTTTGCTCTCTTTCTCTCATTTGGTTTGGTTTTGCTTCCTAGAACTTGCATATTGTTCTCACTGCACATTCAGTAAGTGCAGTCATTGCGCATATAGCTTTCATTCCCTCGGCGATCAGACCAAATTACTTTATAATAGAAGAAAATGGAGTTGCTATGCTAATCTGATGTGTTTCAAATCCAGGGATTTGCTACATTAATTTATCTGGCGATTCAGCAGATGGAAGATGGCCTGAAATCCAATTATTTCACTCAAAATTTGGAATTAGTAAGTCGGTTTTATTGCAAAGATAACGATCTTGTAACATTACTGGAATTAACTTGTTGCGGACTCTTTTCACTTTGCGTTTTTTGATATTTTTTTTTGAGGGGAGGGGGCGCATTTAAGCAGTAACACTTACGCTAAAGTGCTTGACGAGCAAGGGAAGATGCCTGCTATTGCACAAACTGTGTTTAGTTTCTGACGTTAGCAATAGCTGTGTTCGGTTGCCGTTAATTCACTTTCTAAGCTAATTATTAAAATATAAGGAACAATTGTTTCCTATTCGTTTTCGATTCCACAGTGTGGTCGTATCAAATCAGAAATTTCGTTACAAACAATCAACAATTGCATCTCAATATGTTTTTTGCACGGAATCAGAATTAATAATTAAATATTTCATACGTCGTGTGATTGTTTGTTTTAACCTGAAACGCGCGTATCTTTCTATGAATACCCGTCTCAAATGCTTATTTATTAGAAGTCTTTAAGCCAACAAAGTGCTCACTCGCCGTTAAGTACTTTACTGGCAATTTCCTCCGCCGCTTGATTAGCCGTATTAGGGTGAAACTGTAAAATTTATCGTCTATCTGACACGGTTGGCAGACTCATTAATACTGGCGTCAAGACTTTTCATAATTCTACGAGTAGAGTAGTTCAAAGAAGCCTGGGAAAGTGAAAGATATCAGTTCAGTTCGATTTTGTTTCCGTGCAGGCTTCGCGGGTGATAATGGAACCTCGTTATTAGTGGGTCATCGAAAGTCATATAAAGGTGATTACACTTGCTATAACTAGATCCACAACCTGGTTGACTGGTGATTGGCATGACCAAATAAGGAGAGGGCGTGGCGTGTAGTATTAACCAGAAAACGGGAGGAAAAGATTTGTGCAATTAAATTTGTTAAGTTTATAGATAAGTAGAGAAAAATAGAACTGCATTACCAGTCTTACGCTTGTCGGGTTTTCCCATTAGAAGGCAGAATATATCTTTCATATCGCACATGTGTTTTATTTTAGAAAAAGGAACAATTGTCTATCATGTTTGTTTGGTATTTCAGCTGGCAAAGCACGGTCCCAGGTCTCGAATTCATTTGTACCTTTGTACCCATTGCGAGTGAGTCGAAAGAAAGAAAAGGGGCGCTGAAAAATTGTGAACTAGTCGAGATTTGAACTCGAGACCTGGGATGGTAAAATAAAGCGCAATTGTTTAGGAGCATTCTGTCATTCACAATCATAATCTAACTAATGAAAAGGATGATAGTTTCGATTCTTTTAGAGTTATAGATGAATTTCAGTAAATCTCCAATATTAATTCTCTGTGTCACTGTACAATTGATTGAATTATTTGTGTTAATCTCCTTGTTGTTTCCATAAGTTAATTCAGTACGCAAAGCCACAAAAATTTCATGTATGTTTTGTTATGTTATGTTAACATGTTTTGTCATGTAATGTTTGTATTATGCTATGATGACAACAAATTGCTTAGTTAGTTACTTAATAGCTGCAAATACACCCTAGATTAATTTCGATGCGTACACAGATCTGCATTTCTGCCAGTTAAGTTGCATAAGTGAACGACATACCGCATATTCGCTCATCTGCTAACTGTACTAATAACTCGTGCGCTGCGTGTAATTAATGCCAGCGCTCGTAAAAAACATGTAAATACTGTTTTATGACCTTGCAAAATGGGATAATTATGGTTACGTCATCTGGTAACTGAATCAGTCATTCGTGAACGTTTTTACGACTTGATGTAACTGTGGTCTAAGCGAAACAATCGAAGACAAATTGACTCGTGTGTTTTACGAGTGTCAGTCTTCAGATGAAAAATACGAATGTGTAAAATGCAGTTCGTATTATTGAAATTGAGCGCAATCGAAAAGATGGCCGAGAGATCGTTAGCTGTACAGCAGCAAGCGGGATTTTTCCCATTTTTTGATAGCCCCGTTGTTGTGTTTTTTTAACTTTGTACACTTACTTTGAGATGTTAATGGTTGTCGTCAAACTTTTAGAAGTTGAGAACTACAAATACAAGAACTACAGCACTGTGATCGCAAGCCATTGGTTACGATCTAGCGTCTGCCACAGGCCACTGGTTACGATCTAGCGTCTTCCGCAGGCCACTGTTTACGATCTAGCGTCTTCCGCAGGCCACTGGTTACGATCTAGCGTCTTCCGCAGGCCACTGGTTACGATCTAACGTCTGCCGCAAGCCTGCATACAGTAAATTGTGGCCTGATATCACAGTGTAAAGTTGTAAAATAGTTCTGCTTAAAAATCCAACTTTTTGCGAAAATTTAGTAGAATTATGGTAAGTTTTTTCAAATGTTTATAACTGATACTCAATGCGTAACCTGTGTAACTTTGTATAGCTGCGTTTAGGTGAATTATGTATCTATGTCATATTTGATTGTTTTATAGTCCTTGATGAAATCTTTAGTAGGCTGAAGCACGTGTAGAATAACAACAAAGTTGTCTGTTAACCCGAGACTACTCTAGTTGCTGCATAAAGTTAAAGGAAAACTGGATGATTGTGCAAACACGAGTTCAGAATAAGGAATGCTCTAAAATATGGAAAACTACAATAGCTTTTTGTAAATCAAAGCTTAGTTTAAATAATAGTTACCTCGGATATTCTAATATGGTTAAACTTTCAAAGCTACGCGCGGCTCAGTGAATCTACTAAGATTGGCAGCGGCGCCTTTTTGTCACATTCACGTGGCCGACAAATAGAAGGCGGTACCTTGATAACCATGATCATGAACTACAGTGTTAGTTTCTGACGTCATATGACGTAGAGCCCATTTTAGTGACATCACGCGTTTAAACAGTACTGTAACACTTATGCAAATGTGTTTGAATTGCAACGGAAGACGTCTGCCATTGCACAAACTGCGGTTGGTGTCTGACATAAGCAATGGCTGTGTTCGGTTGCCGTTAATTAACTTTCTAAGTTAATTATTCAAATTTAAAGAACAATTGTTAACTTTTATAGGCAAGAAAATGTATGTGTTGGACAGTAAATTAAAATGAGATTGAGTTTAATCAATGGTCCGTTTTTCCTTTAATAATGCAGATTGCATAATTAAGAATAAAGAACTATAAATCTCCAAAGGCCACATTACTCAAGATGCAAGTCTGTAACTAGTTTAATAAACTTGAAGAGATTTAGAGCTTTAAATTTCCCAAGATGAGAGGACACTTTGTTCGTGTTCATCCATTGGTGGGCTTTTTGTAGAAAACACTTGTAATGGCTTTCCGCAACACTTGAATGGCTTTTTCCACACAAGATCTGATACGGTAAAGAAAAGACCAGCGTTTTGACAAATTAAGACTTCACTGTGGAATGCAAGTACAAAAAAAGAACATTATTCCAACTACTTTTCTACAATTGGCTTGTCCGTTTGAAAAAATGAACTTCACTTTCAACCGTTACGGCTAAGTGTTTGTCCTGTGGCACTTTTTAGCGCTATTTATCACAGCTCGTCTTAGAACCGATGCAGGAAATTCAACACGTTTTAACCAGGTAATATTTGAATGTTTAGCATTAAAGGTATGTTTAGTACTAAACATACTTGGTGTTAAACATTACTAAGTATGTTTAGTAATGTTTAGAATTATCTAGTAGAAACCGAGCTAATCCAGGCTATGCACGGCAAGCTCCAGTTCCAGGGTGATGTGGAGCAGGAAACGGAGGGCGTGGATTCAGATGAGTGGAGTGATTAAGTACTCTTTTGTATAAAATCCACCATTATTATTTGTGGTAGTGTGACGTCGTACGTTAGTCGGCAAGCACAGGTAGTCTTTGACTTACGGCCACAATCTCTTCTGGTGGATTGATCGCAAGATAAAGTGCACACAAGTGGGATCCGTATATTAAAGGAAGACCGGACGATTGTTTAGACTCAATCTCATTTTAATTTGCTGTCCAAAATATACATTTTCTTGCCTACAAAAGTTAACAATTTTTCCTTATATTTGAATAATTAGCTTAGAAAGTTAATTAACGGCAACCGAACACAACTATTGCTTACGTCAGAAACTAACCACAGTTTGTGCAATAGCAGGCATCTTCCCTTGCTCGTCAAGCACGTTTGCGTAAGTGTTACTGCTTAAACGCGTGAAGTCACGAAAATGGGCTCTATGTTATATGACGTCAGAAACTAACACCAATCATGATCATGGTTGTCACGGCATCGCCTTCTATTTGTCGGCCACGCGCATGTGACAAAAAGGCGCCGCTGCCAATCTTAGTAGATTCACTGAGCCGCGCGTAGTTTTGAGAGCTTAACGAAATTTGAGTATCCGAGGTAATTATTATTTAATCTAAGCTTTGATTTAAAAAGCTGTTGTTGTTTTCAATATTTTAGAGCATACTTTATTCTGAACTAATGTGCTAACAATCATCCGGTTTTCCTTTAAAGTTAACTTACCTAATAAATAAGCAGGGGGTCAAAATAATGAAGGTACAATATTCCCATTATATTTATCTAAACTGCTTTATGGTCATAGCAATCTTTTCAAAAATGGATCGTCATTGTTAGACTTAATGGAAAACCGGACCCATTCTTAAACTACGACTCAAAACAATCTAACCTGCAAAATATTGAAAGGATATTATACTGTTTTTCCAAGAATGACTTTCATGAAAGAATTATTATCACAGAAAAACACAACTTCACATTTGTGCGGCTAGTTCTTTGCTGTTACATGCATTTCGCCATTAGCTAGTTAGACGGGCACTAACGTCGTCTGCATCTCGCACAGAAGCGTTGGAAAAAAGCAGCTGTTGCGCCTCTCATTTCAGAGGTGTTCAATTGTGACGTAGGTCACACGCTCGAGAGCTAATTTGACATTTTTATTTTAAGCTTAAAATTTGCCCAGTTTTTGTGTATCACACTGAAAGTTGCACAATAGCGCTGTACTTCAATTTTCACTTTTCGCAAACACGTGCAACACGCTCATGGATGTTTGTGCTGCTGAAAATTGTATTCATTTGTGATGTCATCACTAGTGGGGCTCGCCCGCCGTTAACTAAGATTTTCACTTATTATCGTTTGCTGTTAATTAAGTTTTTAAATAAATTATTTAATTACCAGAAGCCCTTTGGCATTATTACAGGTTTTGAAATGTATACTTTTTACTCTACTTTAAAGTGGGGAGGATGTGAAAAATCATCCTGTTTTCCTTTAATTACTGCAACTTGGCTCAAAAAGTCCTTTTTATCAGCAAACAGTAATGTGTGCATAACTAACTATGCATGCACAGTTTGATATTGCATGGGCCTGCTAATGTTATTCTGACGTGAACGTGAAATTTCCCACATCCCAAATTCCTTGTTTGCTGTTTGTCCCATAAATCAGCCAGTAAGAGCTGTCAGAGGAGAAGAAGGAGCTTTTGTCCTGATGAATTACGTTCTGTTGCCTGTGTGTGTTGTCCAACGCTGACGCGATGCCCTGTTAAATTCGTATAAATTTTGCTGGCTCTATTGTTCGCCTGTTCTTTAACAGTAGACGGAAGCCGAGATTATAATTTATTGGCCTGTTGGAATGAGTGAATATGTTTGGCCTCACAGTGGAGAACTGGTTTACGCTTGGAGTACTATTGCTATCATTTGCAATACATTACACTAATAATTCCTTGATTGACTATTTCGCGAAGTCACGAAAATGGGCTCTATGTCATATAACGTCAAAACTTACACTTATCATGATCGTGGTCTTCTATTTGTCGACCACGCAAAGGCAGGCATCTTCCCTTGCGCATCAAGCACGTTTGCATAAGTGTTATAGTACTGTTTAAACGCATGATGTCACGAAAATGGGGTCTACGTCATAACACGTCAGAAACTAACAATGCAGTTCATGATCATGCTTATCACGGTACCCCCTTCTATTTGGCGACCACGCAAATGTGACGCCGCTGCCAGTCTTATTAGATTCACTGAGCCCCGAGTAGCTGTGATAGTTCAACGAAATTTGAATATCCGAGGTAATTACTATTTAAAGTAAGCTTTGATTTCAATAAGCTATTGTAGTTTTCAATATTTTAGAGCATTCTTTATTCTAAACTCGTGTTTACACAATCAACTGAGTTTGTCCGATCGCTTGCTTGAGTGTCGCTATAGCTTTTAGCTGTATAAAAAAGACCAAAATTACAAGAGTATTCACTACACATCGGTATTTTTGGTGTACAAAAATCTTTGTATGTCAAGGTTAAACTTTTGGCAAAAAATGGTAGTGGAAATTCTCAACTAATGTTGTTGTCACTGATGTCACATCCCTGGGGCAAATCATTTGTTTATGTCTCTTGGTGGTTTTGGATCAAGTTGATAAAGTTTGAAGAAAAATATGTACACTCGATTTAGCCAGTTCATTTGACGCCAGGGCCAGTACCTGCTCTGTTGATTTTCTTTTTACACACCCTGAAAGCTTCTAAAAGGCCAGTGTTTACCCAGGTAGAAAAAACCAATATTTTGCTTCACACGTGAAGTGAGGGTCACTACTGTTGAACGTAGGTGGGTTAAATGTTTCGAATTACTCAGCAGCATTGTGCATTCATGCTTGGGTTTTGCTGGTGAATTCGTAGCTAAATAAGTTAGTGGCACCATTGTTGATATTGGAGACTTTCCTGGGTACGTTTCGTATCGCCTTTTTATTTGTAAAAACATGAAATGTACGAAAAAATTTAGTTTAGCGCAAACTATAAGATAGGTAATAAAAATAAAACGCAATTTCCATACGTATCCTATTGAAAGCCATACCAATGGGCTAACTAGGCTGTAGCCTAGGGCGCCAAAGTTTGAGGGCGTCAAACTTTAGAAAAAATTCTTATTCTCGGAAAATGTGTATACTTTCATATTCGTGTAAATGCCGCATTTTATAACACACCACAGGCAGTTACTGACTGCAAATTTAATATAAGCACCACATAACGAATGGATGCAAAGTATTTTACAGCAAGCAGTTGCGCAGCTTGGTCGAATATAAGCGCATGTTTAATTAATAATGACCAAGTAGAAACTAGGTTAATAGTGTTTCTAATACACCACAAGTAATTGTTAATCCACTCATTAAATAAATAACCATAAATTCACAATAGAGATGGGTGGGACAGAACTATCAGCCTAGGGCGTCGTAATATGTTGTTATGCCTCTGGTTAGTGTTGTTGATATTAGTGATTGCGGTGGTGCTGGTGGTAATACAGCTGTAATAGTGGTGTACTGCACAATTTAAACGAATCCCTGTTTTCACCTGCCCTGGTGCTAAACAGTGGGCCTCGCTAGACAGGTGGAACAACTTTATGCTGCAGAGCTTTCACCAATCTTTCCACGTGGATGAAGAGATTGTTGTATGAAATGTGGATAATCCCAGGAATTAGTGCAAGTCGCTAGTTTAAGAGAAATATCGTCTGGAGGAACTGGTTAGAGGCATTATGCTGCACACGCAAGTGGCAATCATGTATCCAAGATTGAATCCTTGGCAGCTAATGGCAATTTTTCTCTTTTGTCACCCTAAGGTTGTTGAGCGGGTTTTCACGGTGCCATTAGGATCAAAAACCTGACTAAAGTTTGAAATTATCATTTTGAGTAATAGAATTCTGGTGGCGATTATTAATAACAACTTGACACTAATATACGGTCATTGCTTTTGAAAAATTGGATCGCAAAAAGTTGGATGATTATGTTCGTACAGGCAAATTGCAGTGACTGGATTATCGTAGTCTAACCTACATTGTTAGGAAGCTTCATGATAATTACTGAAAAAGTTAATCTAGTGTAGATTTTTAAACCTAACTACAGCCTGTTTTCGCTTGCATGGTCGTAGTAGTATGACAAGTAGGATTTTCCCCGATCTGGGAACATTCCCGGTGTTCTGTTTGACTATTGCTCTCCTTGCAAAAGCATCGGACACACACAGTATCTAAGCGCCTTTTCAACGAAATCTGGACAATATCTTAAAGCTTTTTTCAACATTATATAGCGGTGGCATAGAAAAGATGCACCGTGGTTTAGACTACAACAACATTAAAAGCCAGTGCAGTACAAAATTTTAGATTTCACTGCGTTATACAACAATACATTGACTTTTGGCTGTGACAGTTATAAGTTTGTTTTTAGTAACTTCAAGCCTGAAAAACTTTTGCACCTTAAAAATGTAAATGGTGGAACAATGTCAGCTAATCATCACTTATTGACAAAAATCATCTTTACGTCGACATATTTGAAGCACAAGCACTCATTACATGGCAGCAAAACAATAAAGAAATCAATAACTATACATCACCGTCTTGAGACAAACAAATAAAGTACTGATAAACAAATCTACAAGTGTACAAACAAATAGAGTATTGATAAAGAAATCAACAACTGTACATCATGGTCTTTTAGACAAACAAATAGAGTACTGATAAACAAATCAACAACTGTACATCACGGTTTTTGCCACAAACAAATACAGTACAGAATAACAAATCAATAACTGTACATCATGGTCTTTAAGACAAACAAATAAAGTGTACTTATGAACAAATCAAAAACTGTACATCATGGTCTTTAAGACAAACAAATAAAGTACTGATAAACAAATTAACAACTGTACATCATGGTCTTTGTGACAAACAAATAAAGTACTGATAAAAAATCAACAACTGTACATCATGGTCTTTGAGACAAACAAATAAAGTACTGATAAACAAATCAACAACTGTACATCATGGTCTTTGAGACAAACAAATAAAGTACTGATAAACAAATCAACAACTGTACATCATGGACTTTAAGACAAACAAATAAAGTACTGACAAGCATTTGCTGTCAAGAAAAGAATGGGACTTAACATATGAATTCTCAATTCCCAGAGAAAGTGCACCACGGCCGTGCAGAACCGTTTGTTGCAGAGGAACTAAAGGCAAACGTTGTTGGTGCTGGGATCAAATACACCTTAAAAAAGTAAGAAACTGTGTCACCTGTTGGAAGAACCGCCTTCGAATAGTTTATAATAAAATGGTGAACAAATAGAACATTTCTTGTTAATTTTAAAAACAGTGACTTGTTTTTCTGACTTATTTTTATTTATTTATTTTTTGTCTTCTTGTGTTAAGACTTCCGTGTCTTTGGAAAAATCCAAAAGAATGACCTTAACTTTTTAGTGTTTGTACGTGAGCAACTGTAGTAAAGGAAAGCTGATTAGAATGATGATTTAAAATCAAACTATTAATGAAACTATTAAATTGATAATTCAAGATTAAAATATCGTCTTTGCTAGAAGCAGAGTTAGGTGTGGCATACCACATGGTGATCAGCTGATGTTCGATCTACTTAGTCAAGAGTATAGATTGATGATGTAACCTCTATGCGCAGGACCTCAGTGCGCATTAGGTAATTAGACAAAAGGAATTGAGGCCCGCACTTCGGGCACAACAAACAACAATAACCAGCCTGCAGCTGTAACCACTATCATTTACACTACCACAGACTTTATTTTACTCCTGTAACATCCGCGTGGTAATTTTCAAGCTATTCGAATATGCGCCACCTAGTATAACAGTCTTGTCAACCAAATCAAGGCGACGTAGTTACCTTTTTTCCAATTGGGCACATCGGTTTCCTCTGTTTAAAATACTCATTTCACTGATGTGAATCCATCACATTTTCCCACTTAACTTTCTCTTGTAATAATAGGTTAGCAGTGGAAAATAACGCCCCCTTGTCGGGTTATCCTGCCCAGATATGACCTTTACACGCTCTGGGCTGGCATTATATACTCGTCGGGTTGGTTATTTCGCTTAATAGATCCGGTAGTTGATCGTGAAAACGTCAGTCCAACATCTCCGTTGGCCATTTTTAGACTAATCGTGTGAACGTAGTTTGCAGATGAAATATGTGAGCTATAGTGAGCTTGTCTTGCACTAAGCTAATTAACTATTGTTACCTGTGTAGCTAAGTGCCCTTCACATTTCTTGAGTATTCTCCGCCCGAGGTGTTCCTAATTTGTAAATTTGTTGAGATTCTGTTTTGGCGTGTTATACTGTACCTACAGTCTCGCTAGGGAAAACTTGGTAAAACCTTCGAAATTTTGGAACTTTGTTAAGATTCCTTAATATTTCACTTTTCAGAGTTCATGACACCTCCTTAAATATCTTCTGTGGGAAGAAAATCTGACGACATCATGCATCAACTGGTGCTAAATTTTTAACTTTGTATGAAAGCTGAAACTTTACATTTTGCAGTTTTGTATTTTTAAACAGTGTGGGAATTGGGAGCAAGTGACAAGTTACCCTTCTCTCTCTCTCTCTCTCTCTCTCTCTCTCTCTCTCTCTCTCTCTCTCTCTCTCTCTCTCTCTCTCTCTCTCTCTCTCTCTCTCTCTCTCTCTCTCACTCTCTCTCTCTCTCTCTCTCTCTCTCTCTCTTTCTCTCTCTCTTTCTCTCTTTCTCTCTCTCTCTCTGTCTCTCTCTTTCTCTCTCTCTCCATCTGTCTATTTTCTCTCTCTCTCTCTCTCTCTGTTTCTCTATCACTCCCTTTTGATGCCTCTGTCAATGTGATGCCATCTCAGACCACCGCGTGTTGTCAGATAGCCCAGATTTTAAATCTTTGTCCAAACATGAAGTATAAAAGATGTTCTGTCTGTTGCTAGTTTCTCTAACCTTTATGGGCACAAGTTTGTTCACGTGTTGCTGATCTCCTCTACAAAAGCTGTTCATCTCCGTCGTTTTTCTGCTTGGTCGCCTGGCTCGGTTGCCTACTCGCTCTGCTGCACTAGTTGGTAGAACAGCAATCAGTGGAACCTTGGCCGTGGAGCTGGTCTGACGTTAACGGTGGTGTTAAGGCAATAGCGTGATTTAGAAGCTGGGTATGAAATTCTGAAAAAATACGAGTGCGATGTTTTTCTCGTTTTTAACGTGGAGCAAGTGGACTTTGTTTACTAGGCTTTACCCTTTTTAAGAGGTGATTGTGTAATGTAGTTTTCATAATGGCCGGTGAAAGTTCACATTGTTCAAAGAGATGTCGTTTTACTGCGTAGTCACTGCATCTGAAAAAGGTAAGGTGCCATAGCTACATAACATAGAAAATAAGATTTCTGCTATTTCGTCTGAAATTAGGGAATCTGCACGATTCTGCAATCATTTCAAACATGTCTGCTCACGTCACGTCAAATGTTCTGCTCACGAGTGGTAGAAAAATTCGGCCTGCCAATCAGAAATTGATTACGTTATAAGAACCCCCTCCAAATAGTAACATGTTTTCGGATAAATGTTGAAACTAGCTAAAGCGACCTCTTTCCAAAATATCTAAATGTGCTAATCACCTGTAAGAGAAACAGGGAACAATCATCATCACGTTTTCCTGTCTGGGAGAAATTTAAAATTTTTGTGTCTCAACTTTATCTGAAAATTTGCGAAGGCTGCAAACGTGCATTGTGTTTGCAGTAAAAATGTGCTTATACATTGCTTTTAAGTAAAATTTACGGTTATGCAAACGATTGCAGTTAAGTAGCAGCCGTGTAAGCGTTTGATGCAATCTTCAAGTGGAGTCTGTATCTTGTACTTAACCAACTGTTGTTTTCACTGCTGTTCAACATCTATGCAAGGACCTACTCAATGTATACTTCATCCTTACTCGGAATCTCGGAATCTTCACTTTTTTCTTCACAATAAACAACATTGTCCTTTTTACCTTTTATCATCAATCTCAAATTGCGTATGCTTTCTGCCTGTTCTCTAATTACGATCTTTGCTTAGCGCAAACAAAATTAAAGCAGAATTCAATATGGCCATCATTTTGGCCGTCTGATGTTAACACGTTTCACCCGCTTATCTTACCGGGCCCCTGTTTACTCTTTCAATCTTCTTGCAATAATTACGAGATAATCCCTTGCAGCTAATCCACGGATAACGTGCATAGCCACGAGCGATTCGAGGCAAATACTTTCCCAGATCCTATTAGTGAGCGAACGATTGAAGTTTTGCACTTTTACCTGTGGTAGGGCTCACCTGTCGTAATCCCAACAGGTATGCTTGATCACACCCAGTGTCAGCGACCTGATCCAGAATAAACGAGTACCACTCTGCTGCTGAATAGTGCAAGGATGCTGATGAAAAGATGTAATGTCTGTCTCACTGTTGTACAATTTCAAATTGTGTCTCTACATGACATAACCTCGATCCACTCTTAAAACAATTTAAGTTTTTACCTGCAAGTAATGTAGGCATTTAAAATTCAATGAACATTCATCCACTCTATAAATTTATGTGCAAAAATGTATCGGATTTTTAACTGATAAAAAAGCAACTGAATACAGACATGTAAAATTGTAAGCTTATTATGAGTTAATATCACAGTTACGTTTTGAATTTTGAATTGTGACTGTGATATTAATTCGAAATAACATAACAATTGAATTGTAATTGTGATATTAATTCGAAAAAACCTTACATTTGAATTGTAACTGTGATGTTAATTCGAAATAACCTTACAATTTTATATATGAATTGTAACTGTGATCTTAATTCGAAATAGCCTTTCAATTTTACATGTATTCACTTGCTTTTTAGTCAGTTGAAAATCCGATGCATTTTCGTATATAAATTTATAGAGTGGATTAGTGTTCGTTGAATTTTAAATGCCCAACGTTACAGTTGAAATGAAAAGTTTGCTCTAATTTAAGGCATTTTAAGCCATGCTTTCATTCCAATCCATTCCACCTGAAACTAGAGGTAAGAAACAATGTAGAACGCGGTGTCAGTATATTACGCACACAATTATTAGATTACAATTAATAAAAACAATCACAAAGATCTTTCAAAATTGTAAAAAATCTCAAATGGTTTAACTTCACTATATATAAGAATTCCCATGTTTTGACATAGGCTGTATTATTCTGCTACTAAATTATTGTTAATTTAGTTAAAGTTTTTAATTTATTATTTAATTATCAGAAGTGCTTTTGCTGTATTAATTGTGTTAAAATGTACACTTTTTATCGGACTTGAAGATGGGATAGGATATGAAAAATCACCCTGCCTTCCTTTAACGTTTACGTCTGCGATAATTACTGGAAGCCAAATCGACAGTTATGAAAATTTTGAAAGTTTGATTAAATTTCTCGCTTTATGGTCAATATTCTGACGCCAGTCAACTTTGCATTGAAGATTAATCAGTTAGTTCAACATAATGAGAGAAGCCCAGTTATTGTTTCTCAGGCGCCAGTACAGACTTTATTTAATTGTCTTAATCTTGTCAACCATTAATAACTTGGCTTCTCACTAGTGCATCTCAAACAGCTCTATTTACAGTAGATTACGGAGAAAGTACGGGACCCGTCCTGGATTCTCTTAATCCTTTTCACACGTTTAATGACTTTGTCCACTTGTGCCTCTGTTTACACTTCATTTAGATACGTGGGAACTTATTTTCCTCTTGTGGCGGCTCGTGTATTGGTACTGTTACTTGCTTACTTACTTACTTACTTATTTACTTACTTGCTTGTTTGCTTACTTGCTTACTTGCTTACTTACTTATTTACTTACTTACTTACTTACTTGCTTGCTTGCTTGCTTACTTGCTTACTTACTTTACTTACTTACTTACTTACTTACTTACTTACTTACTTACTTACTTACTTACTTACTTACTTACTTACTTACTTACTTACTTACTTACTTACTTACTTGCTTAAACGTACTTGCTTGTTTGGTCGCTTGCTTACTTACTCACTCACCCACTCACACACTCACTCACCCACTCACTCACTTACTTACTTACTTACTAGCTTGCTAGCTCACTCACTCGCTCGCTCGCTCGCTCGCTGATTATTTTCTTCTTCCTCATTAAAAACACACAGTTGTGTTCTCCACGAGCAATGAAAAATGCTTGGTCAGAGTTGTACTGTGCTAGCAGAACACAATGAGCAGAATTAATCCAGCCGTGCGTACATATTCTGTGACCGCAAAAACAGATAGTCGTGGAAAATGCCCAGTGTCCAGTCTGTCCGTAGTGGTCTGTCTGGCTATGTGATTGTTTGCATCACATCCCAATTTAAAAAATACACTCGACGTATAGTTTTTCTACCTATTGTAAACAGGGCTAGCGTAAACTGCGTGTAGCGTATTTCTACGGTCTACGAATCCTGTGTTCAAATGACCGTAGATTTTTTGTCTGATAAGAGAAATTTTTACTGCACTATCGTAAATGTAGCATTGTGCCTCGCCGTGAATGTGCTTTACGTAAAAATAGTGGACGATTTGTAGGCCTAGGCTTGCTGTTTCAGTCCTACTTTTGTATGGAATAATTTGTGGACCTGGGCCTACTATTTGAAGCAGCTTTGTAGGAAATGAAGGTGCGCCCTCTAGCTCACTTTCACGATCCAACAATTTTCCCCTCCTCTAACCAAATTTTTCGGTTCATTTTGTGGTGTCCTCTTGCGAGGAGGTTATTTTTGTCCAAATTAATGACTCTGCGCTCATTTTACTCTACACCCAGCAATCATTTTAATCGAACCGCTTGTTTAACTCTAATCAGTTTTAATGCAAACAATTCAATCTGGTCCTCGATTCGTTTCGGTGAGTTGACTCCAGTTCGCCAACAAATGGACGATTTTAATCAATTGATGAATTTTTGCTCGAGTTGGGATTACTACATCACGTGAACTAGCTTGGTCTCCAGGGCTGGTGGGGAGGGGGGGAGGTTGACAGCCCAGACAGGCGGATTTTAACCTCATTGTTTGGGGAGAAATTGTTGTTTTCCCTCAATTAAATAATAACATTTGCACAGCTGGTGTTATAAGCAGGACATTAATACACGGCATGTTGCATGAAGAAAATGAAATGAAAACAGGTCTCTTTGATTCGCAAGCATGCACGCGTCATTTCATGTAATTTTTAATTTTGAAATGCAAACGGGACTGGATGGTTTGAAACCACGTGGACATGAGCCAATAGTAAAGATGGCGCGATGACGTCAGAAGTGACTACAAGAGGGTAAATTTGACTGAGGGTTGGAGAGTCGAAATGTTACTGTAGAACTGTGAAAGTTGAAAATTTGAAACGCAATAATAGAAAAACTAAAAAACGTCTTTATTTCGTTGCAGCTACACTTGGCGGCGCTAGCATCGCTGAAAGGTGAGATAATAGACCTGACCAATCAGCTTCAACATGTGACAGCAGAGAGGGATATCTTAGAAAAGCAGCTCAACAAAGCTCAGGTAATGCGTATCCTTAGACTTTGTTTGTTTGTATGTATGTCTATATCTATCTCTTTCTGCTTGTCTGTCTGTCTGTCTGTCTGTCTGTCTGTCTGTCTGTCTGTCTGTCTGTCTGGTCGTCTGTTTTAGCATACAATGAATTTACTTAGTGACTTTTGGTCTCATTTCAACCATGCTCTTCGACTCTCTGTTACTCTCCTCATTTTTTGGCAATGAAATAGAAGATGTTTGGTGTGAACAAAATTGATGTGAACCTGACAACCAATGTTAAGCAGTGTTGGGCCTGGTCAGCAAGTGGATGGGGATCACCTCTTTCTAGCATCTCCGTGCATTTACTTGTTTGCGACAGCACATATTATAGAAGCTTGCATATGTCATTAAAACATGTCTGCTGATTAAACTTCTCTGACATTTATCCTTTAAGTAGCTTATTCTATAAATGGCTAGATTCCGGTCCTGCCAAAACCTCCCTTACGCCCTGTTGCTAAATGTTGCATCCAAGTTGCTGAACTGCATTAAAATCTTTCACTGCACAAGCAGTAAAAGAGCAATTGTTGCTGGCAGGTATTATTGCTCTATGACATTTTTGGGATTTGTGTTTTTTACACTTTTTAGTACGTGTAGACCACGTTTGAAGAATGCAATGTACTGTATTATGACCAGCATTGTCACTTACCAAACAGGAATTGTGATATTTGAGCCATACGTAGGTGACGGGTCAAAGGTCACTGTATACAGGTTTTCGTCTGTGACCTTTTTGCCTAGGTATATCTAGAGCGACTGAGCTACAACTAAGAGAAAATGCAAAATGAAAAGATGGAAAGATGGATGGATGGACGAACGGATGGATGGATGGACGGATGGACGGATGGACGGATGGATGGATGGATGGATGGATGGATGGATGGATGGATGGATGGATGGACGGACGGACGGACGGACGGATGGATGGAAGGACGGATGGACGAGAAAAAGTGACTACCTTTTCGAACACTTTCTGAGCTGTGGCACAAATATCTTGAATCCTGGCTGTGTTTATCAGTCTTGTGGCTTTTGTTTTTTTTTTTCGGGTCGCGTATCCGCCAGACGTATCCTTGCTCCCTCGTCTTTTGAATTTCTTAAAATGCGAGCCCGTTTAAGTTTCAAAGCCTGGTTGTTCCTTGTCAATTCTAGCCGATACGTGGCAGCACAATCACGCCAAGTTGCACAATTTCGTTAAACCCGGCGCTGCACGGAGCTCTAATCACATCCCTCGATAACAATCACGCACTAATGCTTAATGTGAATAATATGTAAATGCTACACGGTGCATAAAATAGGAAAACGTCGGCTAGATTTTTTTTATTGAACTCGCCCCCTGATAAATGTGTATTTGCCCCAGTGCAGGCGAGAGCTTAATGACTTTATTATGCGGAAAAATTACGCTTTGGATTAAAGTTAACGCCCATTTGCATTGAGAGCAGGGATGTTGGTGATTTCTCGATAATCAGCTTACTCCCTGTGCGCATGTCAGATGGTGTTTGCTAAAATAACCATTTTAGATTGAAACGAGTATTTCTAAATCTGCAGTAAAAGCACGGACGCCTGCAGATTTAAGTTAGGTTAACAGGAATATGCTGCTGAAAGGCAGAATGTCTCATATTTAAAGGAAACGGCAAGTTTTTTAGACTCTTGGGTTTATTTTACGGTTGTCACTCAAACTTAGAAGAATATAGGAAAGAAATTTGCAAAAAAACTGTCTGTAAAACATAAAGTTAATGTGGACTACTGCTGTATAGAAATTTTCAGGCGCAGTGGTAGCCGCCATTCACTTGAAAATATGACGTAACTGGTGGATTCGTGACTTTTCGTAAGCGCGTCCTGGTTTTCTCCGAGCGGTTACCTAAACGCGCACTGCTAATTCAAACTTCTGTAGTTTCGTAATGTTCGCGCAAAATCTCACGAAATGTGCTACCCAATGTTTTTGCAATACTTTTGAGAGAAATTGACAATGCGCTGCTTTTCTGTAGCCGATGAATGACGTCATTGGTGGAAGCATAGGAGCGCTCATGCACGAAATGATTGCGATTATAAAGTGATTTTACTAATTCCACGAGGTGTTTGTCACACTTTTATTGCTAAATCTTTCTAACATTTTTCGCAAACACTGAAATAAGCGTAGCTTCCTAGAAGGCTTGACCTTTCTTTTAAGTTTTGCCTTACATGGGTGCAAATCTTCTAGTCTAAAATATGTGTTAAGTCTGTCATTCGCGCAAGTTTTGCCAAATCAACATTATTTTAGCGATAAGCATCTCAACGTGATATCTTGATGCCAATTGTAACGACAATCAGTGGTTCCAGTTGTTTCAAAATGGGACAAGTGCAAAAGGACAAAATTCCTATCTGAATTTGAGGGCGCCCTTGTCGCCGTGGCAGCACGTGTTTAATCAGCCCAGCAGTGCTTAACCAGCACGTGCAGAACGCCACCAGTCCTAGTCTTTTGTGGGGGAAGCAGATACCAAACTAGAAATTAAAAATGTTGAGTAAGTTCGAGAATATATTTACTTCCCGAAAAAAGAACGTAGAGAAACAAGAGCAGAAAAAAGTGTCTTTTAGTAGTTCTGTTTGCAGTTAAAAATGCCAGTTAGCCTACTAAGAGGCACTTCAATAATTGCTGCTACTAGCAAAACTATTTAGTTTTAACCCTGTTTTGCATTTGCTATCCTGCACTTTATAGTGGACTTTATTTAATGTAATTTCTTATTCTTCCACTTTTCATCTGCGCATGCGTAATTACAAGCCCAGGTTTGGAAAATCTGATGTGTAAGCTCCGTTTGATTAACACTGAATCCTAATCTTATAAATATTTAATAGAATATTCTTGTGCATTACTTGCGCATCGGTAATTAGTCCCATGCCTCATTTAAAATTACATTTTGCATTTAAATTTGGCACGATACGTCTTAATTAGGAAGCTGATGATAACATCACAGCAGGAAGCTTTCAATGGCTTCAGAGATGAATCACGTATGTTCGTGTAAAGCTGTTTTCTCTTTGGAAATCGGAAAGAAACTTGTTTACAATAGTTGCTAATCTACTTCACGATTTTTAAGTATTTACCACAAACTGCTGACTTCCAAATGACAGGAATTCGATCGATAACTTAAAAATTAAACTTTCTGCATCTCCACTGGCACTCGAACCCAGGACTTCTGCTATCCAGGCAGCATCGATAACCACTACGCTATAGAGACACTCGAGTTTTCACACGTTGTGAAGTTATATTATATGTATATGTTATGATCATATAAGATATTGAAAATGAGGCCTAACGAATGACAATTTATTTTAAACACAAATCATTAAACTTTTCATTAAATAACTAATATAACTAACAGGAAGATTTAACAATATTTGTTTCATTACTAATTGTTTTGTTTGTATAATTATAGTGTCATAATATTTCATAATTGAAATTGTATATATGTCTTGTTTTCTTGTATATTTCAAAACTGACATTGTATGTATGTCTTGTATGTATTTTTGTCACTAATAAATAAATATATATATACTTGCGTACGTTGACATTGTTTCTTTTCTTAACCACAAAAACTTGAATTTCAACCTTTCTAAAAAGGAAATCGTTTAACAACTTTATAGCTACTAAATACGTCTTTTGGCAAAAAATCTGTAACTGGTCTTTGTTAACATTTAACTAAGCGCATTTCAAATTTTTATCATTTTAGTGTTAAAATTAACATGTCCAAACTTGAAAATCGCACACAGTTCCTTCCTTTACGTGGTTTTGGTTCAATTTAAGTCTTTATTGCAAACTCTGGGTTCATATTTACAAAAGTACATTCAGGACAAAAGTTACATACATCAGTTATAAATATTTACAATTCTGACTTAGTTAGTGGCACACAAAGTAAATGAATGAATAAACCACATCGGCAAGGCATTAACGAAAACAATAAAGAACTTCTATCTATTTCTTTCTAAGGGAAGGAAGTAAAAAACACATCATATTCACTTAAATGCTTACAAATATCATTCTCACTAATAGTAACTCTATTACAAAGACTAAGTACACTCTTTCTATTGATAACATGGAATTATCTAATATTGAGATTTGTTGCAATGTTTCTAGCACTAATAACAAATAAAAATATTTTTATTATGCGCCATCGCAGATAACATCTTCACTTTACGGATCATAGTATATTTGCTGAGTACACACATTAGACATTCCCCACGGGCAATCTAAGATTACCGATTCACATTTTAAATTTTCCTGACTGCGGATTACATAAGGATTGCATAATTACCTTGGTAAAAGCAGACATGTATTAATGAACTGGAAAGCTTTTCAGTAATTAAGAGTACTTAGAGTGAAAGAAGTTCTGACAGGTACATCATTAGTCTTGTCTAGTTTATGCCTTGACACTTTCCTGAATGACAGCGCGAATACATTGATTGTTAGTACAGAGAATGCACATTTGAACAAAGTAAGCCGGTATATAATTGAGAGGTTTTTAATTGGTAGAGATGAAGTTTTAATGGGTGTTGAAAGATGATAAATGGTAGAGAGAGGGGGTAGAAGAGAGAGAGACAGAGAGTGAGTGAGAGAGAGAGTGAGAGAGAGAAAGAGAGAGAGAGGAGGGAGGGAGGGAGAGAGAGAGAGAGAGAGAGAGAGAGAGACAGAGAGAGAGATTATCATTATTATAAGTCTTTTTATTAAGCAATAAATACATTGTTTCCCCTCTATTTGCAGGGGTTCGTTTACAAAATATAGCTATTTACGATAACAATATTATACATAATGAGAATTTTGTACATACATACTCTACTAATGGTGTTTCAGTTTGCTAACTTTTACATTACAAGTGAGAAAGAGAGAGAGTAGGAAGGGAGAAAGAAAGTGACAGAGGGAGAGAGAGAGGAGGGAGAGAGAGAGAGCGAGAGAAGAGACTTTACATGGAAAATGTTGTGTAAAGCTTGCATTCTCATTCTTCTGCAACTCTTCTTTAGTTTTGTGTTCCTTTCTTCAGTGGACAGAAATTGAATAGCCAGTCTAATCTAATATCATATAATCTAATTCCTGTTTTTCTAAATGTATCCCCCAGTTGCATGAGTGTGTGTAGGTTTGTGTTAACATCAAATGGTTTCAAATTAGTTAATTGGCTGGTGTTCTATTCTAGTTGGAAAAACTTCGCTTGATACGTGAAACAGAGACGAGACTTGAGAAGCAGACTGTTAGATATGAGGAGCGTCTTGTGGAACTGCATGGTGTCATTGGAGAATTAAAGAAGAAAATACTAAGACAGTCAAACAACATTATCAGGTAATGTTATTCACAAGACGTTTACTGAGCCAGATTGTCACAAATTAATAATTTACTTTCACTGAAATTGTAAAACAACTCTCAAGAATACCATCTTATAGTCAAAACGTAGAGAAAGTTTTATATTCTTTCTAACAGAATGTAACAGTTCTTAATAAAATTCATTATGTAGTGGGTCTTTTATGAAAGCGTTGGTCAAAAATCTGTGAGAAACGGGAACAATAATTGTTTCTGGGAGGGCTTCTAAAAGTTCTCGACCCCACCCCAGGTCGAGACTGATTGAAGAATGCCAGTTGAACTGAATACCTAATTTTTGTTCATCTGTGCCACCCGATGTAATCTCAATTAACTCTAACGAAAGTTTGTGACCCAGCAAAAGGAACTCTGCAATAGGAGTGCTCCTTCTTCAACTGAATCCTCCTCTTAGTGCTACTGACTGATGTTGGTGGCTCCCTCTATTCAGCTGACATGACTTTATCCAACACGAGGGCTGATAATTGTTTTCAAAACCCAAATAAACGCGTAACAGGACAAAGATTTGTTGTAGATGAGGGTTTGTTAATAGTACTGTTATGGCTTCTTAGAGGAAAACAGATCCATCCGCTTGCATTTGTACCATCAAGAAAACTTCGATGACGATTAGCCGAGTAGTTACATGCATAAAAGTGACCAAATTAAAGCAACATTGAAGCTACTCAGTAAATGTGTGGGTGACCATCTTCAATACTTGCTCTGGACTGCTTCACTTACCATATTGATGCTAGCTGAAGCTGCCAAAATGAAATGAAGCCAATCTTGAGCATAAAACAGGCCTTTATGTCGACATCGTCTGAATCAGGCCAAAAACATTTTGATCTACCTTCGCATCGTGTTTTTTAATTACTGAACAAATTTAAATTAAATTTACCATTCATACCTGCTAGACAATAAAATGAAATTGAAATAAACAGTATTTCTTAGCCAGTGATACTCTTGTAACTTCTCTTTTTTGCTGAGATGATAAATCAACATGAGCCTTTTCGGGAGCCATATCCAACTTACATGTTCGTTTGTTATTTTTAGGGAAGAGGACGAATATTCAGAAAGTCGTGAAAGCAACCATAGTAATGGTGATACGTTGCCTAGCAACGACAACAATGCTAACCACTCTGTTCATGCTGAAGGTAAGTTGAAACTGATTCACCCAATTAAACGAAATGACTGGGGTTCTACAAAAAGAAGCAGTCCGTGTTTTGTGTGGATCTATCCCACGATTTGTCCAACACATATAGTAAGTCCTCACTTAACGACGCTAAAGTGTTCCAGAAAAATACGACATTAAGCGAAACGCCATTAAACGAAACCAAGACTTCCATAGAAAGTATTGTAAAACAAATGAGATACGTTCCAGAAGCAAAAATCAATGCTGCTTAAATTATATAAATTAAACGTTTTATCTACTGATTAAGTCGATATTAAAAATCTCGATGTTAGAGGACTTGCCGTATAGCCATTTGACACTGTTACTTGTGCAAAATTTACTACAGTTTAAGTACACTCCAAACAATAACTGTACTGGATAATAAAACAATTACTAGCTAGAAAATCTTCATCAATTTCAATTCAATTCACCTTTTATTTCAGCATTAATATTGCCATATAATTTATTACAAAAATAAATTACTACACATATGCTAATGCAGAAAATATTAACAGCAGCAACAACAACAAAGCAGCAGCAGCAACAACAACAACAACCAGCTACGACAAATAGCAACAACAACAACAACAGCAGCAGCAGCAACAACAACAACAACAACCGACTATGACCAATAGTAGCAACAACAACAACACTAATAACAATAACAGCAGCAGCAGCAGCAACAACAACAACAATCAAACAATATTTAAAAGCTACCCACATCAAATAAGAAAGACGCATCACATCACCCTAGGCACTAATGCTACTGATAACCGTAAATGTTGTCATTTCAGAAGCATTTGAGAACAACGACCTGACCGCTGAATTATCCCGCGTCGTCACTGACCTAGAGTGCGCAGTAAAAGAGGGAAATAACGTACCAACAACGACAAACAAAAAAGTTGTACCCGATACTGTCCAACCCGTTATACAAACAGACAGTGCAGATGCAGACAGTTCTAGTGTAGAAGAAAGAGCAATACAGGTACGTGATCATTTTTACCTGCTAATTAGCAGATTTTCTAATTAATGTGATGTCGCTATTAACACCCAGATGTTTATGTTGAAATCTAACAAACAAATGTGAACCTCTTGTTTCTTTTCCCCTTGATATTTGTCACAGAAGAATTTATGTATTTATAGCTACTGTTTTTGTTTAAAACTTACCTATGTCAGTCCTATACAACCATTTTGTATTAGTTTGCTTTTTCACCTATTGTGAGACAGAATGATCTTGTTTAGGTTTTTCTTATCTTGTGTAGTAGAAGTTGTGTGTTTTATGGGATTATGTCAACAGTTACAAAAACAGCAAACTTTAGTTAAGCAATATATGTGCTTTACTGTTAAAGCTGTTGTTAAGTAAATATGTTTATATAAAAAAATCATTAGGTCTATCGTTAATATCACCACTTTTGAATGTTCCATATAGTTACTACATAGTAAATAAATGTGTTTATATAAAAAAACATTATTGTTATTATCAACGCTTTTGAATGATCTACGTAGTGACAAAATAGTAAATAAATATGTTTATATATAAAAAACATTATCGTTATTGTCAACACTTTTGAATGATCTATGTAGTTACTACATAGTAAATAAATGTGTTTATATAAAAAACATTATTGTTATTATCAACGCTTTTGAATAATCTACATAGTGACAAAATAGTAAATACATATGTTTATATAAAAAACATTATTATCTTCACTTTTGAATGATCTACGTAGTGACTTTTCGTGTTTCCTTCTTATCAGGTTTGTCGTGAGATGGAGTCGTTGCGCTTCGAGTCACGACCGACGCCGACCCAGGAAAATTTTGCTGCCGCCATGTTGCAGCAGATACAGCAGGAGAAGTCCATATTAAGACAAGAAAATATTGCCCTCCAAGAGCAATTGGGAAGGCAGGAGTCAGATCTGAATAAAACGAAGGCTGTGCTCGGAGGTCTGAGAGAAGAAAGAGATAGATTAAAGAAAAAGGTAGTCTTCTTTCACTCATCTGATTGAGATTAATGCATCTGAAAGGACAAGAATAGCTTTTACCTACATATAACTAAAAAGAATTGGTCCAGAAATTTTATACTGCACTAATGCACACAGAGCAATCGTTAGCTGGAATGCTGTATAAAACTTGAAAATTTAAACTTTTGCGATAACCGTCAGGTGCAGCCATTTTGACGGTAATGATTTAAAACAAGTTTGGATGACATTGCATGAAGTTTGGAAGAATAATTGGAGCATTCGTAGCACACTCTTCGCTAACTAACCACAAGCATAAAGTACTTTATACTGTAAATAAGATTAAAAAATACGTTTTTTGGTGAGTCAGTGGCATTTTGCTAGTTGGTACGAATATTTTCAATTATTAAAAATTTTCTTTTCCAATTACATAAGTCTTTCAATTAGGTAAGCGTAATGCTAAGTAATATAATGTGGAAAATTGTTTGGAATATTCTTTAAAATTCCCTTCCCGTTTAACAAACGTTTATTACAAAATAATGCTCGCAAATTTTGCCACATACAAATGTCCCAGGTCTTTTTCAGCACACATATGTAGCTGCTGTGGCTAATAGTTGGTAAATCAATGAAATCTCAGCATCCTCTAATGACCTGTGTTCTGCCTGTCAGTTATCATCATCCCAATTAGTGGACAAACTAATTCTGATTATGCCAGTAGCAGGTTCGTTAAGAAAATCGCAATTCTCCAGCCCACATCAAATTGTGTTAACTTCTCTTATTAAGTGACACAACTTAATGGTAAACCTTTGCAGCATGAAGATTTCCAATTGATTTTGTGACTTGTACATATGTAGAGTATCAGCTTTGAAGAGTTTGCAAAGCAAGTATAGCATCCAATTCTCATTTATGAGTGTTTTAACACCTTAACTCTTTTATTATAGTACAGTAGCTGTTGATAATAATAATAATAATAATAATAATAATAATAATAAGTTAAAAACAGCTGCAAAAATTTTGGCTTTTATAGTAATATCCCTTTTGTACAATGATTTTACTTAAACGAAAATTAGGCAGAAGCTAAGTTGAATCCAGGTAAAAAAGTCACAGGTAAAAAGGTCACAGGTAAAAAAGTCACAGGTAAAAAAGTCACAGGTAAAAAAATCACAGGTAAAAAGGTCACAGAAAAGGCAGAGGAAAAAAGAACCCTAGCTATAACTCTAGCCAAAATTGTGACTTTTTTCCTGTAACTTTATTTCCGGTTGTCGCACATTTTCACTTATGATTCTTAATTTAAATTTCTACTACTAATAATTAAATGGGTCCTGCCACCTACATATAAAATTATTTATTATTGAACTGAATCAAGTTTACTCCAGGTTGCAGCCTTGGTCAGTGCTACTTAGTCATCTGTACCTGCTGGGCTTCCCATATATGGTAGTGTTGATTGCTAGTGAGTTTTACTAGCCAATCAGGTAAGCTCAGTGGATGCATGTGACTTGGGAAGCTCTGACAAGGCCAGCCTCGCTTTTTTCTTAAACTCGCTGTTTAACGGTCACCACGTGTCTTCTTTCTTGTAAATAATAGTGAAATATGTAAATAGAAATAGTCTCTCACAGTTCAACACAATTTCATATTCTTTGTGTCAACCACCAGAGTGAATCAGTCTAGAACAGTCGACACTAACTTCAGTCTAATATACTTCAAGCTCTCTATAAATTCAATCCTTCTATGCTGTCAGCTAAAAGTTTTTATGCCGGTCACCGATAAGTTGATGCTTGGTTGAAAATTCGTAGTTAATTCGGCAAACTGCCATGATGCCTATGATTATTTCAGGTTCGTGATCTCCAGCACAAACTACAAATAGCTCAAACATCTAGTCCAGCAGGCAGCTTAAACAGCTCTCCCAACCGGTGCATAAACCCCAGCACGGGGGAACGCAGTGTCTCGAGTCGGGACGAGATACCCGTGACTAAGATAGCCGAACGAGTGCGCTTAAAGAAAGTGGAACAGGGCGATAGGCAAATTCTTGGCTCAGAAATCAGCAGTGTTGGGGTGAGTGTGTTAGTAATTTATTTTATTTTTTTATTTATTATTATTATCACATTCAGTACAATATAATGACATTAAGCACACAGTGACATCAAAATTATTACATCATACTGTATTAAATTGTTATGTTTCATACACTATCGTTATCATAAAAGAATAATTGTACTGCAGTGGGCTAGAGAAGCGAAGGCTTGTATAAGCCCACTGTCATGTGAACCCGATAAAAAAAGAATGGATGAGTGAACAAAAAAAGAACTGGGAGAAAGGTTAGATCATGCAGGAAGGGTTGAAGGATGTGTTAGTGGAAATGGTAGGAAGAAAGATAATAGATTGCGCTATGTTGACATCAATGATCAGTTATGAAGTGTAAACATGTTTTAAATTAATTATATACAGTACTGCGTTCTCATTAGCGTTCAACAGATGACAAAACATGGATTTTTTTGGAATTTTGCATGTAGTGCGCATGGCCCACTATTACAGGAAAGAACACGTCACTCAGTATGTTGGGTTTATTTTACTGTTGTCACTTAAACTTAGAAAAATATAACAAAGAAATTTACAAAGAACTGCTTATATTAAGCATAGATTTGAAATATACGATCGTTGAATAGACTTCCACTTCACTTGAAAATCACGACATAACTGGGAGATTTCATGACTTTTCGTAAGCGCGCGCTGTTTAAACTAGTTCAAGCTTCTGCAGCTTATCTAATGTTTACGCAAAAATAGTAGAAAATTGGCTATCTATTTTTTTGTAAAATTTGTTATACTTTTGATGAAGATTGACAGTGCGCTGCTTTTCTTCAAGACGAATGACGTCATTGGAAGAACAATGAGCATTGAAAATGGTAGCGCCCAGGGGGTCAATAGTCTAAAAAAAATTTGGACCCCTGCCATAAAGCCTGATTGGGCTGAAAATATGTTTTTAAATGTGCTTGCAGCCTTATCAGCAGAAATTACAGCACCTCTTCCAAACAGTACCTCATACGTGACCTAGAAATGATCGGCCCATTCCTATGATGGTCGTTTACTGAGAGTTGCTTTTTGATTACAGCTGCAAAGTGCCAAAGTAGCAGAACACCTGACCTCTTCGCTAACAGACTGTTCGGACGTCGAGGAAATCATCCAGAATCTACTCTCCCATGGGTCTTCCCCGTCAGAAACTAAAGTGCAGGAGTTTGAGGTGGAAATGGAACGATCAAACAGTCGCATCGAACATCTCAAGTCTCAGAATGACTTACTGACACTAACCTTGGAAGAGAGCAAAACCCAATGTGATAGGTAAGAGTGCTGTTCCTTTCTTCCAAGAATCTGTTAGCTTATGCAGTATAGAAAGTTTAGATAAATTACAATTTTTACTTATTTGTAATTTGTAATCCGCTTCAGCATATAATTTTACATTATAAATTACCATATCATTTTATAACTATTATGCACTATGACTAGGAAAAACCAAATACAGTTACAATAATTGTAACAGAACTACATTAAGAAACTATACTGCGTAATAGTTTATCAATCAAAAATATGTGTTGCATGGTGATCAAGAAGCAAAGCTTTTGAAACCACAGTAAGCCTCATCATAATTCCAGCGATTGATGATGATCGTGAAAAGGTCAAAGGTTAACTGTACCAGACAACGCATTTGTGTACACTTGACAACGCCTAGCAGCCCATGCTATTATAATAGTAACGGTTTTAACAGCTAGCTAGAACATTACATAGTTCATTTTTTCTTGTTCCCAAGCAAAATCCTGTGGAAAAAACACTCTATGCAAAAACTGATGCGTAATTAAGAAAATCACATAAAAGCTGATGTTACTGAACTGATGTGGAATACGGCTTTGCTTTACACACGCATGCACATCACGTGATGGTAGTAGTTAAGATGCGTTCCTGATGTTACTGAACTGATGTGGCATACGGCTTTGCTTGACACAAACGCGCACGTCACGTGATGGTAGTAGTTAAGACGCATTCCTGTGGTGCACTTAACCTTTGACCTACAGCAAATGTGCACAAGAAAGCTGTGAAGAGGCTTATTGGCTTGTGAAATTGCAATTATGTTATTAATCCTCTGCTTTTCATGAAACATTGTTTGTTCTTGTTTTGTTAAACATCTACTGCAAACATGGTGCCCAATTTATCAAAATATAAATAGCTAGCTGTTTATTTTTGTTTGTTTGATCATGTAAATCGGACTGAACAGGTATAATTGTTTGCTTTTCAGATTAAGTGTACTTATTGGTAAATATGAGTCAAATAATACAGCACTGCAGCTAGCTGTGAGTTATTCCGACCAAGCGATTGAAGCTTATGAAACGTTGCTGTCACTAATTGAGGCAGAACAGTCACTGTTACTCGTCAACTGCAGAGCTGCAGGTTTGGGAAGTCTAGGTGAGTACGTGTAATGCTTAGACTGTTTGAAGTTTCAATATCCCATGCTTAATGATGTCCGAAGTTTCACTATCCCATGCTTAACAATGTCTGAAGTTTCAATATTCTACGCTTAATGATGCCTGAAGTTTCACTATCACATGCTTAACGATGTCTGAAGTTTCACTGTCCCATGCTTAACGATGTCCGAAGTTTCACTGTCCCATGCTTAACAGTGTCTGAAGTTTCACTCTGCCATGCTTAACAATGCCTGAAGTTTCACTGTCCCATGATTAGCAATGCCTGAAGTTTCACTCTGCCATGCTTAGCAAAGCCTGAAGTTTCACTCTGCCATGCTTAGCAAAGCCTGAAGTTTCCCTCTGCCATGCTTAGCAATGTCTGAAGTTTCACTCTGCCATGCTTAGCAATGTCTGAAGTTTCCCTATGCCATGCTTAGCAATGTCTGAAGTTTCCCTCTGCCATGCTTAGCAATGTCTGAAGTTTCACTCTGCCATGCTTAGCAATGTCTGAAGTTTCACTCTGCCATGCGTAGCAATGTCTGAAGTTTCACTCTGCCATGCTTAGCAATGTCTGAAGTTTCCCTATGCCATGCTTAGCAATGCCTGAAGTTATCCTCTGCCATGCTTAGCAATGCCTCAAGTTTCACTCTGCCATGCTTAACAATGTCTGAAGTTTCCCTTTGCCATGCTTAACAATGTCTGAAGTTTCACTCTGCCATGCTTAAAAATGTCTGAAGTTTCCCTATGCCATGCTTAACAATGTCTGAAGTTTCACTCTGCCATGCTTAACAATGTCTGAAGTTTCACTCTGCCATGCTTAACAATGTCTGAAGTTTCACTCTGCCATGCTTAGCAATGCCTGAAGTTTCCCTATGCCATGCTTAACAATGTCTGAAGTTTCACTCTGCCATGCTTAACAATGTCTGAAGTTTCACTCTGCCATGCTTAACAATGTCTGAAGTTTCACTCTGCCATGCTTAGCAATGCCTGAAGTTTCCCTATGCCATGCTTAACAATGTCTGAAGTTTCACTCTGCCATGCTTAACAATGTCTGAAGTTTCCCTATGCCATGCTTAACAATGCCTGAAGTTTCACTCTGCCATGCTTAACAATGTCTGAAGTTTCCCTATGCCATGCTTAACAATGCCTGAAGTTTCACTCTGCCATGCTTAACAATGTCTGAAGTTTCACTCTGCCATGCTTAACAATGTCTGAAGTTTCACTCTGCCATGCTTAACAATGTCAGAAGTTTCACTCTGCCATGCTTAGCAATGCCTGAAGTTTCCCTATGCCATGCTTAACAATGTCTGAAGTTTCACTCTGCCATGCTTAACAATGTCTGAAGTTTCACTCTGCCATGCTTAACAATGTCAGACTCTGCCATGCTTAGCAATGCCTGAAGTTTCCCTATGCCATGCTTAACAATGTCTGAAGTTTCACTCTGCCATGCTTAACAATGTCTGAAGTTTTACAATGCCATGTTTAACAATGTCTGAAATTTCACTATCCCATGCTTAACAAAGCCTGAAGTTTCACTATCCCATGCTTAACAATGTCTGAAGTTTCACTCTGCCATGCTTAACAATGTCTGAAGTTTCACTATGCCATGCTTAACAATGCCTGAAGTTTCCCTATGCCATGCTTAACAATGTCTGAAGTTTCACTCTGCCATGCTTAACAATGTCTGAAGTTTCACTATGCCATGCTTAACAATGCCTGAAGTTTCCCTATGCCATGCTTAACAATGTCTGAAGTTTCACTCTGCCATGCTTAACAATGACTGAAGTTTCACTATGCCATGCTTAACAATGCCTGAAGTTTCACTCTGCCGTGCTTAACAATGCCTGAAGTTTCACTATGCCGTGCTTAACAATGTCTGAAGTTTCACTATGTCATGCTTAACAGTGTCTGAAGTTTCACTATGCCATGCTTAACAATGTCTGAAGTTTCACTATGCCATGGTCAACAGTGTCTGAAGTTTATCTCTGCCATGCTTAACAATGCCTGAAGTTTCACTATGCCATGCTTAACAATGCCTGAAGTTTCACTCTACCATGCTTAACAATGCCTGAAGTTTCACTATGCCATGCTTAACAATGCCTGAAGTTTCACCATCCCATGCTTAACAGTATCTTTCCAAACCCCATGGCCTAGGCTGCAAATCGCTAATCAATGATACATAAGTTATGCAATATTCTTTTATGTTTTTATCTATTTTCAGTCAATAATGAGGTTGAGCAGAATGAGGACTTGTCCGTTCTGCTGAGGCGCTGTCAGGAGAATCGCAAACAGGCAGAGACAACGGCCAGGCACACAGTGCAAAGGCTTGACCGCAACTGTGGCATCATGTGCACAGTGCCCGGTTGTTCGCCCAACCCTTGGGAGGACGTCTCTTCGGGACATAGTCACACAACCAGGTAACAGCTGTTTTGTATAACGTGTTTCTCCGTGTAACAGTCTAATGAAGATTTGCTTAATTATCTTATCATTAATGATTATCATTACACCAGAAAGCAATCAATTGTTTCATTTTTCGTGATCATAAGCAATTTCACAGTTCCAGCGATTGATGATGATCGTGAAAAGGTTAAAGGTTAAGTGTACCAGACAACACATTTGTGTACACTTCACAATGCCTCGCAGTGACAGTTTTAACAGCTAGCTAGAACCTGTTGTGCACATGTGCAGTTGCCGTGGGTCAAAGGTTAAGTGTACCACAGCAACACGTCTTAACTACAGCCATCACGTGACATGTGGGTAAGGCAAAACCACGTGGAGCATCAGTTCAGTAACTTCAGTTGCTTTACATGGACTTTACTCAATTATGCAATAGTCTGTGCATAGAGTGGTTTACTAACTGGATCTTTCTTGCGAACAAGAAAAAATGAACTAGGTAAGGTTCTAGCTGGCTGTTAAAACTGTTACTATTACAACAGCATGGGCTGCGAGGCGTTAACAAGTGTACACAAATGCGTTGTCTGATACACTTAACCTTTGACCTTTTCATGATCATCATCAATCACTGAAGCTGCAAAAAGGCTTATTGCCAAATTGGGTCATTTATCGGAGAAATTTTCAAGTTTGATTGCTTACTGTTGTTTAAAACGCTTGGATATGAACTATTTATGTACAATGTACTTGACCGTAATGTATGTTTCAGTACAACAAGTTCTACGTCCAGTTCCTGTACGGACGAGTTCACAAAGATTGATGAACAGCGTCTGAAGGACTACATCAGTCAACTGAAGAGTGATAGGGCAGCCGTGAGGACGACAATCATGGAACTGGAGAGCATTCACATCGATCCGCTGTCCAAAACTGAACCGGTGTCCGCCGCCGACGGACGCAAGCTGGACCTGGAAAATGCCGTTCTGATGCAGGAATTAATGGCCATGAAGGTAATCGTTAGAAATAATCAACCCAGCAAAATACAACGTATTCAGTATGTAACTGTGACCATGACTGTTAGTATACAGTCAACCTCGGGTATAAGATACTCACTCGTAAGGGACCACCAACACCGGTCCCGATTTTTCCTAGTAAAAATCTTCGTATAAGGTACTCAGATATAAGTGACGATATCTTCAGGTCCTGCATAATAGAAACCCAGGTACATTACCTCGCATATAAGGGACCCTCTGATCGAAGCGAAATTGATAGATTTTTTGCAAACTTGGTCATCAAACAGCTCGCTTTTGTCACATACATCTCGCACGTGACTCTTTGCCACTAAAGGAGCTTCCTACATCCCGTTTGCACTGAATGTGTAGCAATAACCCATAAACATATGGGTAAAAGTACAGAAAAGTACAGATCTAGATCTACACACCCTCGGTCTGACTCAACTTCAGCTATAAGGGACATCGAATATAAGGGATGCTCTTTTCCCGTCTCGAGGTGTCTCTTATGTCCAAGGTTGACTGTATTCACTGGGGCCGTCTTTCATATCCATAACTGGGGTATCTCTTCGAACGTGCTCGCTGTGAGTCACTGTGTTCAATAGAGCTTTGTTCGTCTTTAGATGTTGAAACCATTTTAGCGGTTAGATGCCGCATTTTCTGATCAATCTTTGGGTGGTATTGATACAGTGAGTACGTAGTTCACGAATTTTTTACAGTTTGACATCAATTGCTGAAATTATTTTACATTTTGCTTTACATTATTACAGTTTCGATATAGCAATTAAAGAGATTTCTATAATTGTTCATTACGAAGAACATAACTTTATGTAAATCATTATATTTACATGAATTTTGTCGTTGTTGTGTTAAACGCGTAAATCTATTGTTACTGTCAAGAAGGCCATGATAGTTATACAGTAATTTGAAAAGCACTCAAGCACAGCAACAATACTATATCGTGAATCTCAGCTGTTCCATGCTTTCTGGATCTGTTTGGATTTGATATAGTTTAAAAGTTTTCAGTATAATTTACTGATGGGAATCGATTGTCGTTTCACCGACGAAAAATCTATTTTTTTTGTCGATTTTCAAATCAATACAAAACAAAATCGATTTTTTTATCTATTATCGAATCGATAAAATTAATGATCGTCACCACAGAAGATCGACATCAAGTAATCGATAATCGAGTATCGATAATGAAATCGATCTGTCATTTCGGTGATTTGTGTGTCTTAGCTAAACGTATTGAGAACTATAGTTTATATTATCATATTATTAACTTCAAAACCCGGTAGCATTAATTACATAAAATGATCGCAAGTCCGTATCGCTTATTGAAATTGTATCGCAAGTTCTTATCGTTTATCGAAATTGTATCACAAGTCTTATCGTTTATTGAAATTGTATCGCAAGTCCTTATCGTTTATCGAAATTGTATCACAAGGCCTTATCGTTTATTGAAATTGTATCGCAAATCTTTATCGTTTATCGAAATTGTATCGCAAGGCCTTATCGCTTATCGAAATTGTATCGCAAGTCCTTATCGCTTATTGAAATTGTATCGCAAGTCCTTATCGTTTATCGAAATTGTATCACAAGTTCTTATCGTTTATTGAAATTGTATCGCAAATCTTTATCGTTTATCGAAATTGTATCGCAAGGCCTTATCGTTTATTGAAATTGTATCGCAAGTTCTTATCGTTTATCGAAATTGTATCACAAGTCTTATCGTTTATTGAAATTGTATCGCAAGTCCTTATCGTTTATCGAAATTGTATTACAAGTTCTTATCGTTTATTGAAATTGTATCGCAAATCTTTATCGTTTATCGAAATTGTATCGCAAGGCCTTATCGCTTATCGAAATTGTATCGCAAGTCCTTATCGCTTATTGAAATTGTATCGCAAGTCCTTATCGTTTATCGAAATTGTATCACAAGTTCTTATCGTTTATTGAAATTGTATCGCAAATCTTTATCGTTTATCGAAATTGTATCGCAAGGCCTTATCGTTTATCGAAATTGTATCGCAAGTCCTTATCACTTATCGAAATTGTATCGCAAGTCCTTATCGCTTATCAAAATTGTATCGCAAGGCCTTATCGTTTATTGAAATTGTATCGCAAGCCCTTATCGTTTATCGAAATTGTATCGCAAGTCCTTATCGTTTATTGAAATTGTATCGCAAGTCCTTATCGTTTATCGAAATTGTATCGCAAGTCCTTATCGTTTATTGAAATTGTATCGCAAGTCCTTATCGTTTATTGAAATTGTATCGCAAGCCCTTATCGTTTATTGAAATTGTATCGCAAGTCCTTATCACTTATTGAAATTGTATCGCAAGTCCTTATCGCTTATCGAAATTGTATCGCAAGGCCTTATCGTTTATTGAAATTGTATCGCAAGCCCTTATCGTTTATCGAAATTGTATCGCAAGTCCTTATCGTTTATTGAAATTGTATCGCAAGCCCTTATCGTTTATTGAAATTGTATCGCAAGTCCTTATCGTTTATTGAAATTGTATCGCAAGTCCTTATCGTTTATTGAAATTGTATCGCAAGCCCTTATCGTTTATTGAAATTGTATCGCAAGTCCTTATCGTTTATTGAAATTGTATCGCAGGTCCTTATCGTTTATCGAAATCGTATCCAGATGTTTGTACCAATTCCCATCACTAGTATAATTAAAGGTGTTGTAATCTGTTTTATTTGACTGTGTGCACCTAGGAGGAGAAGGCAGAACTAAAAGCAGTAAACTACATGTTGGAGAAAGAGAAGAAAGCACTGGAGTTACGTCTGAGCAGCTGTGATGCACACGAACAGGCATACCAAGTGCAGATAGATCACTTGAAGTCGGAAGTAAAGGACCTGCAATCAAAAATTGAACGTTACTGTAAAAAGGTAAGTTTAGCACACCTGTGTTTTAAAATACGGTAAACAGCGTGTAATTCGACCCGTTATAATTCGATTTCTTGCGCATCTCGAACAGATCTCGTAGAACGGATTTTCCTTTTAGATTTTTTCTTTACCAAACATTATGCAACTCGAATTATCGCGAAGTAATTTTAACCGAATTTTATAAGGTACAGTTTATAAGAATCTAATTGAAATTACCATGCCTACCTCAAACAACCTCCCAAGCAAGAAATCCTATGCAAATGTGCATCAAATTACAATTTTACCTCCCGGTTTCAGCAAAAATGCGAAGATTTCTTGCAACGTGGCTTAACGTATGTGCTTTAGTAACTAGACCACAATATTATTATTGCCGAATTGTATTAGCCATGCTGCTCAGACTACAGTAGAGGTTGACCAATCATCTTATTTTCGATTATTCATAAAAACTGTTGTTTGATATTTGATTCAAAAGCTCAGTTTGTTATTTTCATAGCCTGCAGTGTATAGTCCGACGTTGGTGAGCAACTCAATCTTGTTTTCCTTACAAACATTGTCTAGCTCATACCATCGCAGAACTCGAACAAATTCTCTGGTCCCGAGGTGTTCGACTTATATGTAGTTTATAATATGTAATTTTGAGGAAAAAACGTCTTTGCTGTAGAACTGATAAGGAAATCTTACGCCACTTTTGATGCTTTACACAGGATGTGGAATCAGAATCCGAAGAACCAAATCCAAACGTTGAGCTTCAAGAGGCGGTGCAGAGGGAACAGAAACTGAAGAACAGGATCCAGGAATTGCTGGCGACGCTGGAGACGTTGTCCAAGAACTCCGAGATCCGACATCAACAGTCTGGAGAATTCGTGAACGATTTGAAGCGAGCAAACAGGTAGGGAATTAAGTTTATCATCACAAAAAGAACGACTTCCGGTTTTGGGAAGGTGAAAAATGCCTTGAACTGTCTAGCCTGCGTGTTTAAATAGTTTATGTGGTAGTTAATCCACATTTAGCTAAAATCTGCATTTCCAGTCTAGTTCTTTACATTCAGCACTCATTTTTGCAAACAGTTTAAAGTAAAGCCCAGCCTCACAAACAATTATTAGCGAAAGTTAAGGAACACATATTGAAATGATAATACTCCATTCGCTTTTGTAAAATAATTAATTAGTTAGGTAAGAAATTAATCGATTTTACTTACGCTAATTGCTTTATACATGTAATTCAGCGATCGTGCAACCATTCACTGATGTCGTCATGGCAGGAAACTTGAAAAGACTTCCACCATTGCTTGTTGATTTAATACGCCTTAGTGCTACACAAATTCTTGGTATTTTGCTCACGTATAACGTACAAGAAAGTTACACAACACAAAAACAGACTTTTGTACTTGCAAAAAAGTTTAACACTCGACACTGTCAGCTCGATCGTATGCGTCATGACAGTAAACAAAACGTAGGCGCAGATTTCCCACAATGCTTTTCAGACAATCATCCTTATCCCGCCATGACATCACTCACCATATGTAACCAAAGTTTGGAGAGTGCAGAAACAGCACAGCAAATGTTTAAATTGATGAGATCTGATGCGCTTTATTAATTAATTTATTAATTAACACTTTTATGCAAGCAAATATTTGCTTGCATAAAAACTGGGGCATTCCATTTAGTTATATCTTTTCTGCTTGGTTTTCATATTTACAAAAAATGACTGGGCATTTACTGTAAATAACAACAGTCTTGCTTTGACGCAAGAAATAGAATGTATTGCACTTAAAATATCTCTATTCATTTCAGTGCTCTTATAGCTGCTTTTGAGAAGGCTAAGAAGAAGCATCAGGCAAAAGTGAGGAAATTAGAACAGCAAATAACTACAACGTTAGAACGGCACGAATGTCAGGTAGGCGAACGCTTATGTATCAGTCTGGTTTATAAACGAGATTGTTTTGACTGCACGAATATTGGCTAGATGTTGTTTCTTCTGTACATATTAACTTTACATCAGTAAGCCTTTTCAAAGTTTCATTGTGTGTAAGTGCAGTTGCTGCAGGTCAAAGGTTAAGTGTATCACGGCAACCTTCGACTTAACTACAACCCTCGCGTCACGTGTGTAAAACAAAGCCGTCTGCCACATCTGTTCAGTAACTTCAGTTGTTTTACTTGGACTTTACTTAGTAATGCATTAGACCACATGTAGAGTGGTTTACTAGCAGAATCTTGAGCGGAAACAAGAAAAATGAACTAGGTAAGGTGCTAGTTAGCTGTTAAAACTGTTATTATTACAGTAGCAAGGGCTGCGAAGCATTGTCAAGTGTGCACAAATGCGTAGTCTGGTACACTTAACCTGTGACCTTTTCATGATCATCATCAATCGCTGGAACTGTTAAACGTCAATGCTTATTCAAGTTTTGTGCAGCTTCAGACGCGTTTTATAACTGTCTTCTAATTTTCACTTTTCAGACACGGATGCTGAAACAACGTATAGTCTCTCTTGAAGAAGAATGCGCAAAGCGGCCCGCAAATGAGACGTCGCTATAGTATCGTTCTGCAGAACACTGCATCTAGTAGGCCTAGAACTAAGCTGCACAAGTCGAATAAATTCTCAAGACAAAATAGTTTTCTATTGACACAACTCTAAACACTTCGATTTGCAAAAAGTTAAGGCGAGGCATCATTCCTAGCAGCCAGCAATAGACTAGCATCGCTTTAGTCTATATGTTAGTGCAATGCATTTGCATTATGGTCGTTACTATGACCACTTTCTAAGACTGTAATTTCAAAATAATGAAATTACTGAAGAAAAACAGAATTTGTGAAAAATGCATTTATACTGAGGTTACGAACCTTTTGGATAATTTGTGCTTCACATAGCAAAGTGCTACAAACTAAAAAACGATGTTTTAGTTCTTATTTCCTTGGTTCCTTTATTCATGTGTTCATAGCATTAAATACACTAATATCTTGGTTTGCCAGACAAAAGCAGGGAGACGTCTATCCGGATGTTTGCTGATTGTCTGTATTTACCGATACTAAGCAATACAGTAGGCGCCGTGTATTAGACTCGTGGTAATGTAGAATCAATCACCTAACTGTCTCGAAAACGTCTAGGGGCCGCTCTTATGCAAAAGTTTCTAAAAATTGTTGGAAATTGACTCAAATTTAACTCCACGTAATTGATTCTATGTTGTTTCCGCACATGCTTAAATAAATTACACGTTGATTAAACCACGTAAACATGCTAGCATGCAAGCTGCACGTGTCGTTACATGTTGCTTGGATGTAATGATGTAAACAAAGCGATGAAAACAACGGACTGTGCCTCCAATATGCGAGACTTTTCAACGGTCCAGATTTTGTCCGATTCTTCCGATAACCGTAAAAGCGAGGTCCAGCAAAACCAAGATATGAGTGTAATATCAGATTAAAACTTGTAAAAAAAGGTCTAGATAGATAGATGTAAATACGCAGTCTGAGTTTGTTTATTAAATTAACTTAAGTCTTTTGCCTGTATTGTCAATGTTTAAGAAAGTAAGTTTATTTTGATAGTTCATAGTGTTGAACTATAAATATTTTAGAATGAGCTGATAAACAGTAAGGACAAAAAACAAACAATTTTTTAACCGTGTCCATTGTCTGTGTTTGATATATGATTGTCTTCCAAAGAAAATAATGCCATAGTCCATTGTTTAAAATTATCCACGATTCTTAACTGTAAACTTGATATTTGTCTTTTTAGGAATTTTATATGATCAGATTCAAAGCATTTGCGATATTTTAGTAAATTTGCCAGGTACTTACATACTTACACCACTCTATACGTTTATACGACTTAATAATAATACTAGAGCTTTTGTACATAAAAGTATTTATGTTAGCTATATAAATACTATATGGTATGTTGTGTAATTATTAATTGTATGTACACTGTATTATACTGCTTTCTGAATTTGTAAAAATACAAATATTTCTATTCGGTAAATGAGCACTTGTATTAATTTAGTTATTTATTCGAATTGGGAAAATGAAGCGAATGAGAAAATAAAATGAAGCTAAAAGCATTTGAAGGAAGACAGGATGATTTTTCATATCCTACCCCATTCTGAAGCACGGTGAAAAGTATACATTTTAACACCAATAATAATTTCAAAGTGTTTAGGATCATTAAACAATAGATTAAAAACTTAATTAACGGCGGGCGAGTCCAACTATTGATGGCATCACAAACTTACAAATTTTTAATAGCAAAAATATTCCTCGAGCGTGTTGAACATGTTTGCGAAAGAGAGAATTGAAGTACAGTGCTACTGTGAGATATTCAGTGTGTTCTACTGAAACTCTTAAGATAAAAATTCAAATTTACTGCTGTGCTAACGCTCAAGCCATCGAACGTATGCAGTTCGTTCGTGACAAACGAACACATTTGAAATAAGAGGTACAACACCTGTTTTTGTGTGCAATGTGTTTCTGAAATGCAGGCACTAGTGCCCGTCTAACCAACGAATGGCGAAATGCATGTAACATTGAACAACTACTGGCACGAACGTGAAATTGTGTTTGTGTGGTAAAAATTCTTTCACGTAAGTCATTTTTGAAAAAATACTATGTTTCCATTCAACACCTTATAGGGTAGATTGTTTTGACCTACAGTTTAAGATTGGGTCCAGTTTTCATGTTAAAGTGCCCAAATATAATTTCACCTGGCAGAAAAAGTAACGTAGACTTGAATGCTTTTCAATATATTTTTTTCAATGCCATAGTGACGTTTTTTTGTTAACAAAAACATGGTAAATATAGGCAGCATTAACGATACAAAGTTACCATAGGATAGCAAATTTCTTGTAAATGCTGCACCAAATTTGCAAAATGCACAAAAAAACCTAAACAGATGAAGATAAAAATGCATCAGATGTCAGATTACAAATATAATTGATATAAAATTTTTATTGGAGTTTCTATAAAGATATCGAATGATCTAATAATTGTAAATTTTATAAGATTGTGGCTTGTAAAAAAGTTTATCAAAAAGCCGATATTTTGCAAATAAAACTATATTATTTATGGAAATGCAGAGATATAATTGAAAGTAGATATCGAAATTAAGTATAACACATATAATGAATAATTTCACAAAAATTCAACATGTAGAAATAGATTCGTTTATCACAGGAAAAACGATAGTTAACGAATAGAGTAAAAAACGTACAAGATTACCTTATTAATAATGGTCAACTTTGTACAGTAAAAGATCTCGAAGATTACTGAAGTAGTTGCTTACTACATCCCTTAACAAACAATTGCATCTTCTGTATTAGTAAACACAAGAATTGGAATATACTGGTAATTGCCGACTTATGACTGTTAGACTTTACGACATGAGAGCAACTTAATAAATTATACAAAACAAAATGAAACTCATATTTGCTTTTTTCATATTTAGACAAATTAATTTTAGATCGCTATCTGTTTCGATAAATTCATCGTGCGTGCTCTCATGCTTATTGCGTGTACACACACAACATTGTGCATGTGTGCACAGCTTTAAAGGAAAACCGGACGATTGTGTAAACATTAGCTCAGAATAAATTATGCTCTAAAATATTGAAAACTACAATAGCTTATTTTAAATCAAAGCTTAGATTAAATAATAATAACCTCGGATGCTCAAATTTTGTTAAACTTTCAAAGCTACGCGCGGCTCAGTGAATCTACTAAGATTGGCAGCGGCGCCTTTTTCTCACGTGCGCGTGGCCGACAAATAGAAGGGGGTATCGTGATAACCATGATCACGAACTGCAGTGTTAGTTTCTGACGTCATATGATGTAGAGCCCGTAACACTTGACACGCAAGGGAAGATGCCTGCCATTGTATAACCTGACGTAAGCAATAGCTGTGTTCGGTTGTCATTAATTAACTTTCTAAGCTAATTATTGAAATATAAGGAACAATTGTTTACTTTTATAAGCAAGAAAATGTATATTTTGGACAGTAAATTAAAATGAGATTGAGCCTAAATAATCGTCCGGTCTTCCTTTAATATACGGATTCCACTTGTGTCCACTTTGTCTTGCGACCAATCCACCAAAGCAGATTGTGGCCGTAAATATAATAATAATAATGGTAGATTTTATACAAAAGAGTAATTAGTCGCTCCACTCATCTGAATCCACGCCCTCCGCTTCTTGCTCTACATCACCCTTGAACTGGAGCTTGCCGTGCATAGCCTGGATTAGCTCGGTTTCTTTTTCCTTTTCAGTTTTGACCTTCTCCAGTATAGCACTGCTGTCATACTTTGGTTTGGTAGGTTTACTGGGCTTCTCTGCTTCAGACCCTAAAAAACACCAGACCATATTTACGTTGTTTAAACTGAACATTTCACATTAAAATCTAAACAACTTACGTGTTTCATTTACTGAATTCTCTGAATAACCAATAGAATAGATGAGTGTGCTGCTCTGTGAATGAAGTTAGGCAATATCTGGCTTGGTTAAAGTATAAACAAGTGACCACCCGGAGAAATGCAGAATGTTTAGCCGCCGTACTGCCCTTCATAAACAGAGGACATTCACACATCTGGACACCTCTGTGGATTTATTCTTTATAATCTTTAGAGTATTATTCTTCATAATTTGCTAGGTAGTAGTCTTACCACAATTAATACAATAAGCAGGTTGTTCTGCTAAAGGCTGGGAGCCTGCTTGCTTGATCTTTTGCTTGATGCTAGTAACGCCATAAACAAAAGTTTTTCTTCCTCATAAAGTTGCACAAATCAAGTAACAACAAGTGGCAGAAATTGTGTGACTCCAAGTAGCAGTAATCGTGTGACTCCAAGTAGCAGTAATCGTGTGACACCAAGTAGCAGTAATCGTGCGACACCAAGTAGCAGTAATCGTGCGACACCAAGTAGCAGTAATCGTGTGACACCAAGTAGCAGTAATCGTGTGACACCAAGTAGCAGTAATCGTGTGACACCAAGTAGCAGTAATCATGTGACATCAAGTAGCAGTAATCGTGTGACACCAAGTGGCAGTAATCGTGTGACACCAAGTGGCAGAAATCGTGTGACATCAAGTAGCAGTAATCGTGTGACATCAAGTAGCAGTAATCGTGTGACACCAAGTGGCAGTAATCGTGTGATATCAAGTAGCAGTAATCGTGTGACATCAAGTAGCAGTAATCGTGTGACATCAAGTAGCAGTAATCGTGTGACACTAAGTGGCAGTAATCGTGTGACACCAAGTGGCAGTAATCGTGTGACACCAAGTAGCAGTAATCGTGTGACACCAAGTGGCAGTAATCGTGTGACCCCAAGTGGCAGTAATCGTGTGACACCAAGTGGCAGTAATCGTGTTTGATAAACAAAACTCAATCCAATTTCAGTCATTATATTGTAAAACGGAAAAATGTACGAGGTAAACTTTTGCGAATGGAGGTTCAAAGTTACATTATTATTAGTGCCTGCATTACATTAGTGGACAGGTAATACTATTTACTAACCTAGCAGCCCAAGTTGTAAAAACCTAATTGCCAGTTTCATCAACTCGCTACCTACCATAAAACAAGGCTGGCATAGCTGGCATAGCTGACTTAGTGTTACAAGAAGCCACTAGTGACTTAAACACATATGTAATGTCTGTGCTTGTCAAGTTTTGTGTCTGGTGTCCCTCAAAAAATTCGCAAACATTTCCAGCACAAATTTTATGGTTTAGATAAATGGATATTGAGGCAAGAAAAAATTTCGTAACATAATTTTTGCTCTAGGAAAAATCTGAAAAGTCTTGTAGATCGTAAATTACAAAGAAGCAACAGGCGAACTTATTGTTCAAGAAAATCTCAATTGTTTAAGAATAATAAGCACTTACACGATCTCACGTTGTCTGGCTTCAAACTAAGCCTCTGCTGTTTTGTTTTCGTTCCACCGTGAAGCCATTCAGACCCTGACATTAGTGGCTTCCAGGTCACTTTCGTGTCGGGAAACAGGTCATCATGGAAGTACTCTTTCTAAAAATAAAAATGTATACTATGTAAACCAACATAACAATATACTATATTATCAACCATTCAACAAAATCACTATAGGGCCCCGGTTCACAACCTTTCGCGCTTCCATGTACCTCTAATTTTTTTCACTATTCCCTGGTACCCCTTCACCCACCATAAGCAAAATGCAGAACCAACATTGATGTAATGTCATGAACATTTTTGCTCCAATCAAGCGCATTAAATGAAAGTTCAATGAGATGGCTGCTGTTGCATAACAGAAACTAACTTTCTGAATCGGGGTTCAGTTTTCGACAGACTGACTCTCATGTCTCTGCGGATGTCAAGGCGGTTTAGGGCTTTTGTCTTGATTGTCACCATCTTTGAAAAGCCTGCTTCATGCAGGAAGAAGTTCACTGAAAGCTTTACAGTGGACAGGGGTCAAGAGCTCGACCAGAAACAGTGAATTGTTGGAACAGTCGACAGAGATATCATAATCACCCGCTGGTCAGTGGCTTTTCAGGTACCTCATGTTCTCTGATACCCCCAAGGGGAGCTAGGCCCCCAAGGTTGGGAAAGAGGGCTGTACGGAATACAATCAATGCAATTTGCTAGTTTCTAATAAAGGAATAAGAAAGAGGAAGCTCCAAAGATACAAGTGAATGATATTTTTTCATGAAGATCAGATGTACGGCAGTATTTATTCTACTTCATTTCCTAATGGTACAAATATTACATGATGTTGTGATGCTAAAGTTGTCGCTGGGGTGTTTTGGGGAGGAGTCAGCAACCGACATTGGCACGTTTGTCAGACTGTTTTTGAAGTTGTGATGATCGTGTTAAGCAGATGAAATCAATGAATGAAAACATGGTATACCTTTGCAATCTGTATCTTACTCAAAATCATAGTCTCATAGTCAATCCACATTGGTTTAACTTTGCAATCTGTATTTTACTCAAAATCATAGTCTCATGGTCAATCCACATTGGTTTAACTTTGCAATCTGTATTTTACTCAAAATCATAGTCTCATAGTCAATCCACATTGGTTTAACTTTGCAATCTGTATCTTACTCAAAATCATAGTCTCATAGTCAATCCACATTGGTTTAACTTTGTGATCTGTATTTTACTCAAAATCATAGTCTCATAGTCAATCCACATTGGTTTAACTTTGCAATCTGTATTTTACTCAAAATCATAGTCTCATAGTCAATCCACATTGGTTTAACTTTGCGATCTGTATTTTACTCAAAATCATAGTCTCATAGTCAATCCACATTGGTTTAACTTTGCAATCTGTATTTTACTCAAAATCATAGTCTCATAGTCAATCCACATTGGTTTAACTTTGCAATCTGTATTTTACTCAAAATCATAGTCTCATAGTCAATCCACATTGGTTTAACTTTGCGATCTGTATTTTACTCAAAATCATAGTCTCATAGTCAATCCACATTGGTTTAGCTTTGCAATCTGTATTTTACTCAAAATCATAGTCTCATAGTCAATCCACATATACACAAAAATGGTAAACATAATCAACAGTAGTATCGAAAGTCAAAGTAAATCCATCAGCCAATATATCATGGCAACTGAGTCAAAACATTGTCACAACTGTTTAAGTCTATTGCTTGCCTTCTAATCTTGCTACCTAGTGTGAAAAACTACTACATTCATAGAGAAGCCAAGTAACCCAGTTCCATAAAAAAACATATAGCAGTAGCAAGTACATAGATATATTGGAAACTTCAAAGTGTACAAACAGATGTCAGCACTGAGTTAGTGATAATGAAAAATTAAAGTTTAAAACTACAAACCAAAATTAATAATAAAATGTAAACTAAACGCTCGCATCTGCGACATACGATGAAACTTTGCACACGTGTGCTTAGAAATCAGACACCGTTGGAACTGAATCTATATTAAGTCAAGCATTTTCCATTTGTATATCAGTCTACGCATAAAAGTACCAATTTGTACTACCAAACAGTACTACATTCAAGAGCTCTGGTCCCGCAGAAGTATAAAAAAAGAACTAAAGAAAAAAAGACTTATTATATTGAATATTATCGATAATATTGAGTGAAAACAGGGGGTGCTGCAATAGCATAGTACCTATACACGAACCGCCACTGGTAAAATATAACTTTATAGACAGTTTTTTTGGAAATTTATTTGTCAGAGTTTTCTAAATTTAAATAATACAAGTAAAATCAACCCAACATGCCAAGTGACTTGTCCTTTAAAGGAAAGCAAACACAGTCAATATTGTAGGCCTTACCTGGATTCTAGGTGCACGAAATGACACGGGTTCAACTGTGTGGCCTTACCTGGATTCTAGGCACACAAAATGACACGGGTTCAACTGTATGGTCCGTCAACTTCAAGCCACGAGCAAATTCTACATCCATAACTTGGCAAACTGTTTTTGGAAGAAAAGCAAAACCGTGGTGCGGTTCGTTGCTATGGTAACTAGCAAGCTGGTAAAAGTAAGGCGATTGGTCTGCAACTTCGAATGCAAATACTGTAGTGTCACCCTAAACACAGACGAAAGTAAATAGAGGATCATTAACATCATGAAGCAGATACAAATTATGTAAAGTAAAATAAATGACAACTAAGGAAGGAATAACAGTAATGATTAGATCCTCTTAAAATTATAGTCTACATTCTAAAAAGTTTACATTCTAAATCACACAAAATTAAGAGAACACTTTGAGCTCTAATATTGGAAATTGCAAACAACAACCACAACCACAACCATAACAACAACAACAACCACCATAACCACAACAACTACAACCACAACAAGCCCAACAACTTCAACAACAACCACCATAACCACAAGAACCTCAAAAACAACAACAACAACAACAGACACAACAACAACAACAAACAACACAGACAACAAAAACAACAACAACCACCAGAACCACAACAACAACAACAACAACCAGAACCACAACAACAACAACAACAACAACCATAACCACAACAACCACAACCACAACAAACACAACCTCAGCAACAACCACAACTATCACCATAACCACAAAAAAAACAGGAACAACAACAAGAACCACAACCACAATAACAACAGCAACCGGAACCACAATCACAACAACGACAACAACCACAACGACAACAACCAGAACAACCACAACAACAACAACAACGACAGATAAGCACGTAAACAGATAAAATCACCTTGCCAGTCAAGAACACGGTAGCACTATCCTCATCAAAGACAGGAGAAAGAATGGAAGGACTAGTATCAAGACCAATGGTAGTAAGAGGAGACGTTATGTCCTCAGTGGAATACAAGCTAATCTGCCTCTCACTACCTCTGTAAAACATCAGGTGAGTTATTTACTAACAAACTGATAAACCAGACAAGAGATTAACAGACAATTTAATGTAATAAAGATTGTAAAGAAAAAAGCTAGATATTTTATGTCACACAGTATATTATGTACTCCACGATTTCTGTATTTGTGCCTGATAATGGTGATGATGATGATGATGGTGGCGGTGGTGGCGATGATGACTATGATGATGATGGGCATGATGGTGGTGGTGGTGGTGATGATGATGATGATGATGATGGTGGTGGTGGTGGTGATGATGACGATGATGATGATAGTGATGATGGTGGTGGTGGTAGTGGTGATGACGATGGTGATGGTGATGATGATGATGGTGGTGGTGATGATGATGAAGATGATGGTGGTGGTGGCGATGATGATGGTGATGGTGATGACGATGATGATGATGATGATGATAGTGAAACCAAAGATGACAACAACGATGATAATAAAGATAGGTCTAATAGTTTTATTATCATAATAAATAGTTTATAATTATGTAGAATATATATTTATGTATAAGAGAAAATGAATGGATTACTTGCTAAATCCTGACACAAGTAGATAATATCCATCCAGAACCCAGATCACTCTACCCCCTCGAGCGCCCTCTGGACCGGTGCCTTCCTGTAAAACATGAAAACTATCGTAGCAGGTAATAATGAGAAATCATCATTATTACAGTCATCACTGCTGTGTCAGAACTACTGATGACATCACAAGCTATCATAATTTTCAAAAGCAAAAATATTCCACGAGCGTGTTGCACGTATTTGCGAAAGCTAAAATTGAAGTACAGTACTAATGTAAGATATTCAGTGTGTTGTACTAAAACTAGGTAAGTTTCAAGATAAAAATTGAACTTTCAAATTCACCACTGTGCTCACGCATGAGCTGGAAGAACATGTGAAGTTCGTCACAAATGGAACACATCTGAACCGAGTGGTACAACACCTGTTTTTTGTGCAGCGCATTTCCGAAATACAGGCGCTAGTGCCCATCTAACTAGCAAATCGCGAAATGCATGTAGCAGGGAAGAACTAGTGGCGCGAACGTGAAATTGTGTTTGTGTGATAATAATTCTTTCACATAAGTTATTTTTGAAAAAATAGTATATTTCCTTTCATTATTTTAAAGAGTAGAATGTTTTGACCTACACTATAAGATTGGGTCAGGTTTTGATTTAGTTACCGTTCCTTCTCTCATTGATATTGTGTATATTTAGGAAATAAATGCATGTTTGAATTGAGTTGAATTGACTCTGCAAGACCAATCATCCACAGTTTTAATTGAGAGATATTTTTTTAAATCCCTGCACCGTACATCTGTATATATTAAGAAAACAAATGCATGTTTGAATTGAATTGAACTGGATCTGCCTGGCTGATAACAACACATTAAGTGATTAATTTCCTAAATCACTTCACAGCATATCTGTATGTGATGGTAATTGAACCTTCCTGGACTGTATTCTTAGCCCAAGTAATTTTACAGGAAGCAATGATTACAATAAGCCTTTTCACGGTTTCGTTGTACGCATGCGCAGTTGCTGTAGGTCAAAGGTTAAGTGAACCACAGCAACGTGTCTTACCTACAACCGCTGAATCAGCTCAGTAACTTCAGTTGTTTCAAGTGGACTTTACTTAATTATGTATTAGTGTGTGCAGAGACTGCTTTACTAGCCGGATCTTGCTTGGGAACAAAAAAAACCAACTAAGCAAGGTTCTAGATAGTTGTTAAAACATATTAAAACTGTTACTATTACAAAAGCATGGGCAGCGAGGCATGGTCAAGTGTACACAAATGCATTGTATAATACACTTAACCTTTGACCTTTTCACGATCATCATCAATCGCTGGAACTGTGAAAAGGCTTGTTAACATGAGAATGTTTAACTGAGAATCCATGATTGTTAAACACTAAAACTTGATAAATTCATTAAACTGACTAAAGTCTTTTAATGCACAGCGTAATTTGCAATTTTTTAATCAGCTCCAACAAAGGAAACGATGAAAATACCTGCACAGGTGCTACAGAAGAACGAGGATTGTAAACTCTCAACATCTGATCTTTGCATAATGTTGCTAAATATCTTCCATCAGGACTCCATGATAAGCTGAAAACCTACAAGCAAGCAAAACTAAAGAACCGGGATACATTAAAATCTAATGTCAAAAAAATAAGTTCGTAAGAAATAACCTAAAATAGTTCAAGACAAAGACGAAAACAAAGAAGTATCAGCAACAGTAAAATGCAATAAGTCCAAATGGTTTAGTCTAGTGGTAACGCGCCCGCTTTCCATCTAGGAGGTTGTGAGTTCGATACAGCGGCCGGGTCATACCAAAGACTTTAAAAATGGTAGCTGCTGCTGCCCTGCCTGGTGCGTAGTATTTAGCATAAAACTGGGGGAATAATAATCTCTGTTATGTAGTTATAGATTGTTATTTATAGAGTGCAGTGCATCAGTGTAACCACATGAATATCTCAATATATATAGAAACATAGAGTCAATGATGCGGAGTTATATGATTGGACAGTCAGCAGAGCTTGACTGAGAATGATTGACATTTTGTTTGACTGCTGACAGTTTTAACATACTTTTGCATAGAAGTGGCCTAGAGACGTTTTTGAGACAATTAGATGGTTGATTCTACATTACCATGAGTCTAATACACGGTGCCTACTGTATTAGCTTAGTATCGGTAAATATGGACAATCAGCTAACTCGGACTGACATATCCCCGCTTTTGTCTGGCAAATTGAGATACGAGTATACAACTAAATTATACCTGGTCTGTGTGTCCGTCCAATGATATTTCTTCTGTTTGTTCTGCTACATTCCATATTCTGACAGTCATATCATACGAAGCAGACACTAGAATATCGGTGGCCGTTGGATGCCAATGCAGCAAGTATATCTTCTCCGTGTGGCCTACAGAAATTACGAAACTTTCAGGAGACAAATTATGGTTTTGAACGATTTTAGGGAAAAATACGGACTAGCGTTAAAGTTCACTTAACAACCACAAAACATAAAAAACAATAAGCTGTTCTCAAATTATTATAACGAAAAAGATTTTTTACAAAGTAACAACAGAAGGAAGGAATAAACAAAGTTGTTTTTTTCGAAAAGCATTTTTTTAAATTTAAGCTAATTAAATTTAATTAAATTAAAAAAGACAGAAATAATGAGCTTGGATGGCAGACTCAAAACTGAATTACATATTTCATGTAAATTACATTAAGTTTTAGTAATATCTGCTTATCAATAACATGTCTAAAGAAGCATAGTAATGAGTTTACAGAATTTTTGCCTAAAAATTGAAGGGGTCTCTTATACATGGGAAAATACGGTAATGTAAAATAACTGTCCAATCGGAAAGATGTTTTCAACACTCAGAGGCCAAACAAAAAAGTTGACTTCTCCTTTAAATAAGAAGAATTATCTAAAACATGAACATAAAACTGTAGAACGTTATTTTGGATTGACTTTATCATACAATGAACAAAAGTCACGAAAATTTATTTACACAGACGTTGAATTTCTAATTTCCTGTATAGCAATTTTTCTGTAACACTGTAAGTATAATCTAATATGCTTACAAACCTTTTAAGTAAATGCTTGGCACTGTGAGAGTGTCGGTCAGTTCTTCTTCAGGAAGAGACCAAATTCTGATTTTTGCATCATCGCATGCTTAAAAAAACATAAATATACGAATGCGTTTTTATTTATACTTCATTAAGAATGAAAAAAAGATGTAAATATAGGAAAAAAGACAATCTCAAAGGAAAAGTTAAAAATCTTCCGCAAAGTTAAGCTTATTTCTGTGTTCGTAGAAAATGTTAAAAGAATATAACAATAAAAGTGTGATAAGCAAATCGTGTAGCTAGTAAAACAATTTAAAGTCGCAATCATGCCTCAATTTTGAACACCCACCAAAGACGTAGATAATGAAAAGTCTTCTGTTTCCGCTAATTGCCCGGGTAATTTTTTTTGCACATCTGAATGGGAATTTTACAATTTTTGCATGTTCATATATTTACTTGACACAAAGCGTATTTTTTAATTTAAAACCCAATAACTGTTATAACATTGTTCTTTCGAGGAATGTAAGACACGGCCACATTTTTCCACAGCCATCTCTCAGCCAGGGTTGCCGTTTCGTATGATGCTCATTGTATTGGAAGCTAAAAAGTATCGAATTTTCCGCCAAATCGGTGTATAGTGTTGCCGCTTATACCATAATTATCTGAACATACACGTTCATGATACAAAAAATTGGGCTATACAATAATCGATAATTATACGATCTAGTAATGCGAAACTAAAAACAAAGCGTGAAAAAATTTAAAACATTACTGCAAACCTGTAGAAATAAACAAACTTTGATTTCAATTGATTTTAAATATTATATGATTCAGTTTTAAACATTCACAAAGCTTTAAAAAAAATTTAACCTCCCTACTGATATCTTATGGCTGGCCTAATAAAAGTAAAATAAATGCCAACATGGCACAAATGCCCAGTTTGTTTAACTTACACTGATAAAGCTAAAGATGCTAAAATCATACTATTATTACCAAGTTAAAATTTCTCCCCAGCTGTAAGTTGAAACATATGTACATACCTACAGCAAACCGGTGATTATCAAACGGATCCCATTCAAAGTCTGTCACTAAAGATCCATTTTCAACAGCAGGTAATGATGTGTCAGGCAAGCGACCAGGCCTATCTAACTGAAAAAACATGATACAGCGTAAAATAGTTGATCATTACAGTACGGGGAACGCAAAATTTTATGCTTAAATCACGCTGAATTCTCTGCCAACCTTGCAAATGTTAATATATAACAACCTTTAAAATCTAGCTCTCAGTCCAAAGGTCTACTTAAAGGGGAAAAGGGGAATTTTAAGGTATGTCCCAAAACTTTCCTTTTAAAGTTATATTACTTTTGCTAACCAGTTCGAAGAAACAGGAAAAGAAAAATCTTAGTAATTCAAAATGTATGCACCAACTGATGAAACATCACTTTCCAGTGTGCACTACTGGCTCACCAAAAATATTATAAACCTTATTGACAAGATAAAGTAATTTCTACTTTGGCTTAGCTAATTTAGGAATTATTTCGTGAAGCTTTATGCAATGTTATCTGAACTTCTGCACCAATTACTTGCTCAACAACTTAGCAGTCACTGTTGCAGTTTAAATTTACAAATTTTGTACAGTGTTACTGCTAACACAAGCCCCGTATGCAATAAGATGGCAGGTAAGTGACTCAAAATTTCAAGACAATTTTTTTAAGCTTTACTTATGAATTCTGCTTTCTTGTCTTTTAACGAAACCGATTGAAGAACGATAGAAACTAATATTTTAAATACTATCACACTAAATTATGAAAGTTTATTTGACAATTGAACATCTAATTCATTAACCCCTTCAGGTCGTAAGTGTTTGCTGCACTTGAATGGCTTCATGAAAAACTGCTCTCAGTAAGCACCGATTACATCACATTTGACATATTTTGTAGGTTTCTACTCGTCACACAATGGACTTTCAGGCAAAATTATCTATGAAATGCATTTGTTTACCTTAGACAAATTAAAAAGCAATTTTTGATGAAACAATTTGAAAAAGGTTTCAGTAACTGCAGAAAATACCAACAATCCAAAAGCACAGCATTCAGATATACTTTGGCCTCAAGTCTACTCTTGTTTTTAAGGAGAAATTTTTGTTAAAACATGAAACGAACTTTATTTCTCCTTGGTTGATCGGTTGGTTTTTCTTGGAATAGCAGCAGAACACTGCACAGCTTGGGCTGCAGCAAGCTAGCGATCAATAAAGTAGCGTGCAGAATCACACAAGTGTACACCAGACTAAGCTACTCAATAGACTAAGTTGGAGTGCCTGAAAACGGTGTGCATGTCTTCATTTTATGCAATTAAATCACTTATAAATGCTTAAACAAATAGCATGATTACATAGCCGAGTTTCTCCTAAATAGAACAGTACCTAATTTGTAATCATTTAGTTATGTCTGTACTCATACAGTAGCAGAAAAGTCATAGGTTTTTTATAAGACTATCGAATGGTGCCATCCTGAACGAGTTAACGACAACATTACTGACAGGGTGGTTGATTTTGATAACTTTTTGTTCTTTGCCACCATTTTGTCAACCAGTTTAATACTATAATGGAATTTACTAATCACCATAACAATTGCATTATATCATTGTTTTATGCACTTTTTTTCTCTATAAATGGTGATAAATAAAGATACTTACTTATAGAACCTGTTTGCCAAGGTTCTGATTTAAATAAACATCTAGCACGAGACATTGAATCAGTACTAACATCTTTGCTACTTTTTCATGTATACAGATTCTAAATTAACGAGTGCAGCACAGTCAAACAAACAAGCCAAAAGCCATTTCTTGAAGGTCACTCATCCATTCACTGGCCAAGTTCAGCACTGCTTAAATTTGCCCACTAAGCAATCATTGCAACCGCTGTGCTGCTTCGTACTTACTATCCTGGGATAAACAAAATGTAGCAACAGTTTACTTACACTAAATATCCCAACCAGACCGCCGGCACCTTTCAGTGCAACGGCTACTAGATCCTTATTAGCAGCAAAACCCCCACTTTCTCCGTTCACGCCTCCGTCAACGTTCCTGAGGTTATGTATGTGCAAACTTTTGTGCATCACTTCAGCCTGTAGATGCTTGAACTTGGAAGTGCGAAAACCTGGCAGAAATGAAAACAATTAACAACAACTACAACAAAATTGTCTAGTCAGAGATCATCGTAGCTGACATAAAGGACAAGAAAATGGGGCACCTGAAGTAGGTTTCAGAAAAATTGGCTTAAAAATTATATTGCTTTATGGCATTTTTATGCATATATCATGTTCGCGTTGAAAGGAATTTTTATTTGTTTTCATTTTAAATCTTCCGCAATACTGTTCCGAAGTCGCCATTACATGATGTCATGTAAACACCACGTAAATCAAGGGAAGAAAAGAAAATGTTAAATTATGTCCTAAAAAACGTTCCATGCAAATCTGTATTACTTAGCTTTTGCTTACCTGCTGGAAAGACTTATGTAACTAGTAAAAAAATTGTAACAACAACTAAATAAAAACATCAGAGTTCAGGTCAACATCAAGCATATACAAGCCCCAAAGATATAAAAAACTTATTTATTTTTAAAGCTTCAAATAGACATGCCCCAGAGATATAAAAAACTTATTTATTTTTAAAGCTTCAAATGGACATGCCCCAGAGATATAAATACTTATTTTAAAAGTTTCAAATAGACATGCCCCAGAGATATAAACAACTTATTTATGTTTAAAGCTTCAAATAGACATGCCCCAGAGATATAAATACTTATTTATTTTTAAAAGCTTCAAATAGAGACTATAAGCAAGCATAAAAATAGCAATGCAACTGAAGAAATAACAGAAAAGTATAAGAAAACCTGTCCAGCATGGCTTTGTCGGTGGAGCCTCCTCTTTTGATTTTTCCAGCATTTGAAGCACATCTCCCCGGGATAACGATCCCTGACGTTGTACTGTAGGTTTTGTGGGAGAAGCTTTTATCTCTTCCACTGCTGGAGGAGTACTCGCCGCTCCGTTGATTACGCTGCCAACCTCCTCTTCTACGGAATGCTGCGGAGTCAGTGTGTGTATCTCTACTTTACTGCTTCGTCGACCGTGAAACGTCTTGTATTTAACAGCGGGTCGTGCAGTTGGATTCAGACTGTGCTTTTTGACCTGTTAATTTTCGACTCCCATGATACAAAATGATGCTAAATTTATACTATATAAATAAATGTATAAACCATGCTTGTTGCAATAAATCTTTTGTTTAAATTTTTACCGTATGGTAAGTTTTCATGCAAAATCACTTGTAAATCATTGATGAAATGTATGTTTAGTCGCTTGTTCTGCATTTCGCATAAAATGATTGCATATTATGGATTAGAATTGACTTTTGTGAAAATTGGTTTCAATATGTAAGTGCGTTTATTTGTGTCGTTGTGCACTTGTGTGCATGTGTACGTGCTTATTTGTATTGATGTGCATTGTGCACATGTATTTGTGCGTGTATGTGTGTGCATGTATGTGTGTGCATGTGCTTATTTGTGTCGTTGTACACTTGTTGCACATATGTGTGCGCGTGTGTGTGCATGTGTACGTGCTTATTTGTGTCGATGCGTGCTTGTGTGCATGTAAGTGTGCGCGTGTGTGTGCATGTGTACGTGCTTATTTGTGTCGATGCGCGCTTGTGTGCATGTATGTGTGCACGTATGTGTGTGCACGTGTAAGTATTTATTTGTGCCGTTGTACACTTGTGTGCATGTATGTGTGTGCATGTGTACGTGCTTATTTGTGTCGATGCGCGCTTGTGTGCATGTATGTGTGCGCATGTGTGTGTGCATGTGTACGTGCTTATTTGTGTCGATGCGCACTTGTGAGCTTGTGTACAAAAAAACTTATATTCAATATTAGTATTTAAAAGGAAACAACAAAGCAGATTCTGTTTTTGCAACGCGCTACAAGAAGTTATTGGGAATCAGCAGTCCAGTGAAAAAGCAACCACATAGTGAAAGGGTTAAGCAGCGTTAAGCTTATCATTTGAACAACAAATGCTCAAATCTCGCTCGTTGACTAGACACAATCTACACTCCAATCATGACTATTTAAGACAATTATCTCGATTGGAGGTAGAAGGTAGCTACAAAAATGCATGACGTATTACGAACAGTATAAAAACATTATATAAACGAAAACTAAGAACACATGTCATCTTAAGGGTTTGAAATGATTAACATTCATTGGCGTATGTCCAAGATGAACACAGACAGAATTTCAACAACAAGCAACAATGCTTGAAATGTGAATGAACTTAATAAATTACACACTACAGACATCTAACACGTCATAACTTTATCAGGTAGATAGGCAAAACTAACTTTTATATAAGAGTAGAGCAAAAATTTGTGAACAGCGTGGAAATGTTTCACTAAAAAAAACTATAAAAGCCATATTAATGTATTTTGTCTGACCTTTGCGTTGGCACCATTAATCCATTGCGTGGCGGTCATTGCAGGTTGATCCCAGGCAGTATCGGGAAATATGTCTGCATGGAAATCCCGGTATGTCTGCAGCAAATGGTGAACAGAAAATGGCATTTTAGATCTGACGTATTGCAAGAGACAATGCTCAATGCAATAAAGCATGAAAAAATTAGCTGAAGCTGAATAATTGAACAGGTGGAAGTTGTGCAAACTGCTTGAATATATATGCACTATGCAAATACACGTAATTAATAATGACAACAGAGAAACTAGGTTAATAATGTTTCTAATACACCACAAGTAGTAATTAACCGGCCCATTACATAAACAGCCATAAATTCACAATAGAGATGGGTGGGACAGAACTATCAGCTTAGGGCAGATACTTGTAAAGTCTTGATACGCCCTTGATAAAAACCCCCTCACAATAAAACAGCACAAACTCATTCAAGGACAATTTGCTGATTATTGTCAATAAGTATTAAAGCTTAAAAGCACCCTTGTTAGTATTCAAAGCATATATGCACCCCGTTTGAATATGTGGACCAATACAGACAAGCAGATAATCTTGTTACGTAATGAACGTCAGTAATTCCCATGGTTTTCTACTTTCATTAAAGTGCATAACGTATTGTAATATGATGTGCTTATTTCACAATTCTTAACTTCCCATTTTAGTAATAGTATTTTATTATTTTTAGTATCTAATATGCTTAATTTTACTATGGATGTATTCTTTTTTAAATGCTTTTCTTAATTTCTTATTTTTCTTTTACAATGTAGCATTTTTATTTTTAGAGAGTACAAACTACACCGGGACAGTAACGGAATAAACATTACGTTTTTACAAATCCAAGTAAAAAACAAATATTTGTTCTATTCGTTCCGGTTAGTAATTGTATAGGTGGTCTGTCTCGTTTTCCAAGTTGCGTTGGAAATAAACGGAATGAAAATTAAGCTCTGGTGCAACTATGTTTCTGGTCAATACATTTAGTGGGGAGGAGTTTATAATTCTCCATGCAATTTAAATACCCTAACCCTAACCTTAACTTCAAGTCTAATCCTAACCCTATCCCAAACCCAAAACCCTACCCTAACCCTAACCTTAACAATAACATTAACCCTAATCCTAACCCTAACCATAACCTTAGCCCTAACCTTAACAATAACAATAACCCTAACCTTAAGCCTAATCCTAACCCTAACCCTAATTCTAACCTTAACCCCAACCTTAACCCTAACCCTAACCCTAACAATAACAATAACCCTAACCTTAAGCCTAATCCTAACCCTATCCCAAGCCCTAACCCTAACCCTATCCCTGACCATAACCCTAACCCTAATCCTGACCCTAACCCCAACCAAATCCTAATCCGCTCGACGAAATAAGTTCTTGTGTGCGAGGGGGAATTGTAAACTTTGGCCTACTTCAAAAGGTGAACATACTTTTCTAGGTACAATGTACGGAATGGGTAAAACGGCATCACGGGCTAGCAGGAGAAGTCGGTTTATTTCACCGCTCATCACGTCCAGACCTCGTTTTGGCACCAAGCACGCAGCCACCGTCTGTACGGTCGAGTTAAAGTTGGAACCTAAAAAGAGCACCATGCATAATGATAACGACAACTGACAATATGTTAATGGACTAAGAATAAGACAAGATTAATTTAGCTTCCTTCATTTAACATACAACATTTGTACAAATGGCTAATTAATGACTTACACTGGTAAAAATACTGGTAAAGATGCAACACACAAACAACGAATAACATGTAGGGTATATATACCTTAATGTTGGCAGCTGCTAGTATCGAACTCAAGACTGCATGGATGCAGTCTGAAATCTAAGCCATTCGGCCACACAACCCACACACGCGCACACACATGCACGCACGCACGCACGCACGCACACACGCACGCACACACACACACACACACACACACACACATAAATAACTCATTATTTAAGGTGTAGGTCACAAACTAATAACAAACATTTGATCAAACTGCTGACGTTCTAAGATCTAGAAAAAGATTTTATTTCGTTTGTTAATGCTATTTCGTACTTCTTTAAGTTTGTAACAGATAAATGCTTAATGTCAAGCTAAAGCCTCAATAAACTATAAGCTTTTACAACTGAAAATCCTACTTTCATCATGCATACTCACTTTATTTTATTATAAGCTTACTGTAAAACTTGTTTCAGTTGATTTTTCATCACAACATTGTTAGCAGTACTAAATTTGAAAAACTGCCATCTTTTGGTGAGCAAGACGAATGATGTTATCAGCAAAGTCGAGGTCACCAAAGATTGGTAAACATACATCAGTAACCAAAGACGATGTATGTCATACGTCATTCTCGCTCACTCAATGTAGCATTCTCAATGTAACATTACTATGTGAATAAAGGTGACGTACGCACACACACACACACACACACACACACACACACACACACACACACACACACACACACACACACACACACACACACACACACACACACACACATACACACACACACACATGTATTATTGTGCACATATATATTATGTACAATAGGATTTACACACACACACACACACACACACACACACACACACACACACACACACACACACACATGAGCAATGATACTACCAGTCAGAGGCTTAAGCAATGTAACTAAAAATCACAGGACAATCTACAACACAGAAGGCTAAACTAGAAATAAAACTAAGAAGCTTAATGTATCTTTTATCAATGAAATCGCCTATCCGCAATAAAACACACTGTTGTCTATATTACGTAAAGATTCAGTGCGGCTATACAATTGGCACGTAGGTAACAGCTCAGCTAACAAGTAGAATCATCTTTTGAAATGCTGAAATGAAATCTTTTCAAGAAATTAAACCCACCCAATTTAAGTGGAAGCATGGCTGGAATATTAAATTAATTAATTAACTCTTGTTCTCTGATATGAAACTCTCAAATAGTAATTTTTTCTGTAAGCCAATTAGCATTTTGGGTTGTTTTATACCAACAAATGCTTACATCTGTGACAATTTGAAATAAGAACATAGTTTAACCACTTCACTGCCTGTATGACGAGAATCTCCCGTCACGAAGATGCTATTCCGACTGGCCTATATGACAGAATCTCCCGTCGTAAAAATGCTATTGCGACTGGCCTATATGACGAGAATCTCCCGTCATGAAAATGCTATTCCGACTGGCCTATATGACGAGAATCTCCCGTCATGAAAATGCTATTCCGACTGGCCTATATGACGAGAATCTCCCGTCACGAAAATGGTATTCCGACTGGCCTGTATGACGAGACTCTACCGTCATGCTTGATATGCAAATTAGCTGACGCCTATGCCAGTAGCAATAATACTTACACAGGCCACGTGCAATTAAGGAATCTAGCTTTGAAAACAAAAAGCGGGGGTGACCTCTGTTGTCTAAAAAAGATTATATACAAGCTACGAAACATTCATGGCCAAACATGTGCAAAATGAGCGTGTGCTCGCTGGAATACAAATTGCATGGCAGTGAAGTGGTTAAACTACAATTTACTGAATACAATTAGCTCCTTAAATAAAAGAGCAATACAAAAGGAATAATAGGACACAAACTGATAAAAAAATTAACTACATATGTGAAAGAAAGAATACTTACAAGGAATAAGAAAAGGTTCTTTGTCCTGAACTTCATAAAAACCAATACCATATTCTCCCTAGACAACAAAGTCAAAATATTAACTAAGCAGTAATACGGTAACAGTCACAACTAAATAGTAATATTATCATAAATCTTGTATCCATCTTTTAAATGCTGTTCAGGTGATAAATACTTCACCTTCATTTTCCAATACACAATTGGCAGCAGCAAGCTGAAATTTCAGAAAACCGAACATACTGCACATTTCAAGGGATTAGCACAACTAGTATAAACACATCACTGAAATCAGTTTAGAGAGTAAATCAAACAGTTTAGAGGGTAGAGACAGTCAGTTTAGAGAGCAGAGACAATCGGTTTAGAGAATACAGACAATCGGTTTAGAGAGGAGAGACAATCGGTTTACAGAGTAAAGACTATCGGTTTAGAGAGTAGAGACAATCGGTTTAGAGAGTAAAGACAATCGGTTTAGAGAGTAAAGACAATCGGTTTAGAGAGTAGAGACAATCGGTTTAGGGAGTAGAGACAATCGGTTTAGAGAGGAGAGACAATCGGTTTAGAGAGGAGAGACAATCGGTTTACGGAGTAAAGACAATCGGTTTAGAGAGTACAGACAATCGGTTTAGAGAGGAGAGACAATCGGTTTACGGAGTAAAGACAATCGGTTTAGAGAGTACAGACAATCGGTTTAGAGAGGAGAGACAATCGGTTTAGCGAGGAGAGACAATCGGTTTACAGCGTAAAGACAATCGGTTTATAGAGTATAGACAATCGGTTTAGAGAGTAGAGACAGTTGGTTTAGAGAGTAGAGACAATCGGTTTAGAAAGTATAGAGAATCGGTTTAGAGAGTAGAGACAGTTGGTTTAGAGAGTAGTGACAATTGGAAATGCTACAACTAACTCGACATAATATGACAAGCACTGAGCAGAATTAAGAAGAAACTTTTTAACTGTATAATGTTGATATGCATGTAACAAATCGTACCTTTGCAGCAAGAAAAAGCATATTGGTATCACTGTCCAACAAAGGATGCACAATCCTGCAAACAATAATAAGATATGTGGATCAGATATGAAACCTTTACATTTGCTGAATTCAAAATCACTCTGTACAAATACAGAACACAGGGTAACCAAAGTGTGTTGGGTTACACACGTATTTGTGCTACCAAGTACCAAAGTTTCTTTCTTGCTGGCATTTCATTGATTTTTATTAGCTTATAAAATTTCAAAATAAAGTGATTTAGTTATTATAGTGTGCTAAAAATATTCAAATCAAAATGTGTACAACATACAATGTGTTCAAGACATCAGAATCCAACCATTGCACAACTACAAAGGTCAAAATTTGACCAAAATTCCTATTTCTTTAAGATGTCGGGGTCAGGATCTGACCAATGCACAACCTCGACGGTCACAATCTGACCAAAATCCAATGTTGTTAACCCTTTCATACCCATTGTATCCCGTGGGATGCAAGAATATTTTCTGCCTTTAAAATTAATAAAATTTTAAAACTGACAGTTATTTTGATCTGTTAATAGTTATTTTGATTTGAGCCAATAACAATAGACTAAAATTGGTGATAAAATGGCAAACTAGAAAATCTACATAGCATAAAAAACTGCGCAAGGTACAGTACTTTAGAGACGATTTTGTACAGATCAGCATAGCGTGCATACTAAATGTCTTAAATACTTTAAAAAATTATCAGCAGTTGCAAAGTGAACCACATTTTATGCTTCCGTTGAATCCCAATGTATCCCGTGGGATACAGGCTATATTTAGCACGCGGGCACAGGTAGAAAAAAATAATTATTGTGTGTAAACAAGATGGACATATTGAACAAAAGTACCAAGCCAAAAAATTTTTTCTTCTTAAAAAAATAATTTGGGACTGAAAGGGTTAAGACTTCTTTAAGACAAAAATATGTCTGCAATGTACAGTCATACCTCGGTTTTCGAATCTCTCAGTACTCATACAAATCAGCTTTCGACCAGGAAATTCGAGCTGAAACTCTCTTCGCTTTCCACCAGAATCTCGGTACTCGACCAACTGCCAAGCACGTGATGAGCACATGCGCGACGAGCCGAGTAGAGCCGAGCGTAGCCGACCGCACCCGAGAGTAGTCACACACGTGTTTCTGATCTTGCTTACGTATACCATCACACTGCTACCAACACGTAAGGTTTTTTCATGCAGGAATAATTATGTTTTCCTTTTTAATTATTTCTATTATGTTTTTCTTGTGAATAATATCACATCTACTGTTTGAATAAGCATTTTTGCATTACTATATTTCCTTTTAGTAATACTTTACAGTTCATTTGGTGCATGAGAACGGATTATTTGCTTTTACTTTACTTCTTATGAGAATAAATGATTCAGTACTCAACCAAATCAGTTTTTAGGAGCGAATTATGGTCAAAAACCCGAGGTACGACTGTATTAACCTTTAATCGCTGACCAGTCTGCAATGAACTGACCAAAGCAGAAACATATCACAACCAAGTGTGGCCACTGGGAAAGCTAAACATTTCTAATTTACACAAATTATAATGAATACTACTTCCAAAAAATTTATTTAACTACAAATTTTGGCTAAAGTTTACAACTTCCCACACACAAGAAATTAGTTCCAGAAGCGGATTAGGATTAGGGTTAGGATTAGAATTAAGGTTAGAATTAGGATTGGGGTTAAGGATAACTTTGGGGTTGGGTAAGAATTATGGATTGGTTTAGGGCTCGGGTTACGGTACTTAAATTGTGTTGGAAATCGTAAATTCCCTTCCCAAATTTCATATTTCACAAATAATTTTAAAGCTAATGACAGCTCATGTGTGACTGCACTAATTACAATGTTTTAATAAAAGATGCTCGTTCAAAACATTAAAATGTAAAAAAATTCTACTAAATTTAGTTATTTCTACAAATAATATTTATGAAAATGAGTTTAGAAATACCCTGTTAAGCCCAAGGTCATCGAGGAAACAGTTTTACCAAACTGTCTGACATCCCAAAGGTAAACTTCGCTCTGGTGTGTCTGTACAAAGGATAAAACATATTACATGAGAATGTAAAGGTTTTTTAACAAAATCTCTAAAGTCAATTACTTATAAAATTGATTGTTGAATTATCGAGTAGAGATACACAACAGGAGCCTGCAGTTTACAAATTCTTCTAAACAAAGTTAACAAAAGGAAAAAAGAAAGCGAAAAAATGACCCTGGATTTAAACCATGGACTCCCACATCACAAGTTTAAACCACACATCCCCTTGCGATCAAGACACAAGTTAGTTCATCTAAAAAACATATTTTAAGCTTTTCAGCGTAACCAACACCAAAGAGTCTGATGAGATTAGTTTCTCTGTGACAGCAATTGTCAACTGTCTTACGAGTTACTGTGGGAAATTCATTGCAAACTCGCCAACAGTTGCTGCGAGTTGATTTCCTGCGAGTTACTGTCTAGTGTGAACACCTCTCCGAGTTACTCTCGACACTTCTCGCGGTGAATAGAGAAAGAAGTGTCAGCTGACGCTTACTGTCAGACATTAATGTGCAGCTTGCTTTACTGCCTAATCTGAACACGCTTGTAGTTATTTGGCAAGTCAACTTGGTAAGACAGTTCAAAAGTCGGAACGTAAAAATAATGCATTGGTTGGTGAGACGCTAGCCTTAAATTAAGAGCATGCAATGTCTTCATCACACGAAAGTGAGCGAAACAGTGGCTTCTAAACCAAAAGCCCTTGGTTCAAATCCTGGATTAATTTCAACCTTTCCGCATGTCCTTTCTTTCCACCAATGTTTCACAATTAACAAATGACGGTTTAACTCAACATTACGATCTCTATAACATTTTGTGAAATTTACAAACCATCTATAATAAATGTAAGCCTGTTGTGTATAAAAAAGTTATACTCACTCGACCAAAGCCGGTTGTAATCAGTCTCATGTTATCACTCAGGAATTGTACCTTTGAGCCCTTCTGATTCTGATGACTGTCACATTCCTGCAAAACAACATAAACTCACTGGAACTTGACTTCAAAATTAGTGCAAAACAATATAACCTCAGTTGTACTTGACTCAAAATTACTGTAAAACAATATAATCTCGGCATTACTTTGAGCGAAAATTAGTGTAAAACAATATAATCACAGTGGAACTTGAATTCAAAATTAGTGTAAAACAATATAATCTCAGTGGTACTTGACTCAAAATTACTGTAAAACAATATAATCTCAGGGGAATGTGACTCAAAATTAGTGTAAAACAATATAATCTCAGTGGTACTTGACTCAAAATTACTGTAAAGCAATATAATCGCAGTGGTACTTGACTCAAAATTACTGTAAAACAATATAATCTCAGTGGAACTTGACATGAAAATTAGTGTAAAACAATATAATCTCAGTGGTACTCGACTCAAAATTACTGTAAAACAATATAATATCAGTGGTACTCGATGCAAAATTAGTGTAAAACAATATAATCTCAGTTAGCAACATGTATGTTACGAATGCTCTGATTTTTTTCAAGCTTTACACAATTTTATCTAAACTTGTTTCAAATGACTTATCGTCAAAATGGCAGCATCTAACGGTCATCGCGGGAGTTTAGATTTACATGTTTTATACAGTGTGACTGCCGATTGAAGTCCTGTATGTAGGCTGTATGTAAGTGATATAAAATTTCAAGACGAATTTTTTAAGTTTTATGTTTGTGAAGGGTTTTCTTGTGCTTTAATAAAAAATTACACGGCAAATTAGTTATTAGAACTTGTTCATGTTCCAAAAAATCACAAACACCAGCACAAAAGATCAACAAAATGAAAATCTTAAATTACGCAAAAGAACCTCAAAAGAAACGTTCACCTCAAAATATGAAAACAAACTAGATCATGAGCAGTGGCGGCTCAAGCATAGGTACTGTGGAACCCCTATTTTCCCTTGATATTATCGATAATATTCAATATAATAAGTCTTTTTTCTTTAGTTCTTTCTTTATACTTGTAAGGAACCGAAGCACGTGGGGGTAGTACTGTTTGTTTCACAGCCCAGCACAGTGGTGTTTGACTGTTGTACACATGCATCCGTACACACATGTCTGAGATAACATGCTATATGCTGCACTGCTAGCCTCTGCTGCTAGGTAGAGAAAGTACTGTCGTTCACACAGTTTGTTCCCAGTTGTCACATGCTTAAAAACTGTTTACTATATTCTTGAACTGTGGCAGTTTAGGTCATTCGTAAGCAAAAAATCTTTCTGTTGAGGATTTTATCAAATTTATGTATAATTTTTGTATGTTTGTTTGTTTAAAATTATAATTACAAATTACAACATTAGAATTACACATGTTTGTTACATTTTACACAGTATTAACACAATAGCTAAAAATTTTCTGAAGTAGCACCCCCACTAATTTTAACTACGGGCTGCCACTGTCTTATGGCTCAAAAGTGTGGATACAAAAGAATAATGAGAATAGGCTGAAAATTTAAATTTCAATCATTCTCATCATTTAAAATCTTGTAACTAAATTGTGAATTTTCACAACATGTTGTACTGCATTGTGCAAGGCAATTTTGTGGCAGAAATGAACAATTTCCACAAACTCAAAAGAGGACTAAAGGGCGTCCCACATGCAACAATAACAATTTTGCAGTTGTAAACGATAAAAAAACTAAATGATTTCAATGTACGACATACCTGCACGATATGTTCCAACTTGGAAAAATTCATCAACAATGAACAGCAAAATGTATTCTTAAATAAATTTCAGCATGTATGTAATTAAGCACACTACTAGCCAGATTATTTACCAGAGTTTAATAATGCTTATTGGAAGATAGGTGTTTTAACAAAAGAAATCAGTTGTTATTATTGTTGTTGTTGTTATTATTTTTTTATTAATTGGTAATTGTAGTTTGATAGGTAACCAAAAATTTCAACAAAATACAATCATTTAAATTACCCAAAGTAGTTCCCCATATGAAGGGGACAAATCATACAGTACTATAATGTAAGTGTAAATATTAGTACTAAACTTTGCATACCTATGACAATAACAATTAACATAACATTATATATATATATATATCTGTGTGTGTGTACATAACATTACGAGTTTTCATAGAGATGGCTGTGAAGGCAAATTTTAAAAGTAGTTAAGTTAGGGGCATTTACAACTTCAAATGGCTGTCTAAGGGTAACTTGAGTGTCAGCTGTCTAAGAATAACTCGAGCGTTAGCTGTCGAAGAATAACTCGAGCGTTAGCTGTCTAAGAATAAGTTGAGCATTAGCTGTTTAAGAATAACTTGAGCGTCAGCTGTCTAAGAATAACTTGAGTGTTAGCTGTCTAAGAGTAACCTGAATGTTAACTGTCTAACAATAACTCGAGCGTTAGCTGTCTAAGAATAACTTGAGCGTTAGCTGTCTAAGAATAACTTGAGTGTTAGCTGTCTAAGAATAACTTGAGCGTTAGCTGTCTAAGAATAACTCGAGTGTTAGCTGTCTAAGAATAATTTGAGTGTTAGCTGTCTAAGGGTAACTCGAGCATTAGTTGTCTAAGAATAACTCGAGCGTTAGCTGTCTAAGAATAACTTGAGTGTTAGCTGTCTAAGAATAACTTGAGTGCTAGCTGTCTAAGAATAACTTGGGTGCTAGCTGTCTAAGAATAACTTGAGCGTTAGCTGTCTAAGAATAACTTGAGTGTTAGCTGTCTAAGAATAACTCGAGTGTTAGCTGTCTAAGAATAACTTGAGTATTAGCTGTATAAGAATAACTTGAGTGTTAGCTGTCTAAGAATAACTCGAGCATTAGCTGTCTAAGAATAACTCGAGCGTTAGCTGTCTAAGAATAACTTGAGCATTAGCTGTCTAAGAATAACTTGAGTGTTAGCTGTCTAAGAATAACTTGAGCGTTAGCTGTCTAAGAATAACTTGAGCGTTAGCTGTCTAAGAATAACTTGAGCGTTAGCTGTCTAAGAATAACTTGAGCGTTAGCTGTCTAAGAATAACTTGAGCGTTAGCTATCTAAGAATAACTTGAGCGTTAGCTGTCTAAGAATAACTCGAGCGTTAGCTGTCTAAGAATAACTTGAGCGTTAGCTGTCTAAGAATAACTTGAGCATTGCTGTCTAAGAATAACTTGAGCGTTAGCTGTCTAAAAATAAATCGAGCGTTAGCTGTCTAAGAATAACTTGCAGCAAGTTTTGCTCTTTAGTCCGAATTGCAAGTTACTTGGTGTACATTAGTAAGTTGTTTGCATATAAGCCGACCCCCTAAAACTGCTTTAAAATGGCCAGTTTTTGCAAAAACCCGTATATAAGCCGACCATCAACTTGTCTAATTTTCCTCCATACCCAATCAACAAAATTGATCCTTTTTGTCACATTTTGTTAATTGGGTATTTTTGGTTCATAGAAATTTTTTACTATAAAGATGTAAAATGCTTACTTTTATGTTACATACTAGAAGAAATTTTTGATATGAATAAAGAAGAAAATATTTTGTTTTCTATTTATTCACAAAAAATTGGTTAGTGTCTGTCTTGTGTATTTTGTTTCATCGCATATAAGCGACCCCTGATTTCAGTATTGTATTTTATAGTTCTAAATTCGGCTTATATGGAGTATATACGGTAACCAAATTAATGATAGAAAATTACCACTTTTATTTTAAAATTTTCAAATCACAATAATGTAATATATGTCAATACATTATTCATGGTAATTATTACACTATTACCAAGGTCTAACACTGTTTACAGTGCTGGTCTTGCATCTATATAAATTATTTATAATTATGAACATTGAGAGCTTTAATAATATTTTGCAAACAGGATGTAAAAGCAGCTTTTCAATTGAAAATAAAATATAAAAGTACGGGAAATAAAAAAGAAGAAAGGTCAATGTGAAATAAACAAAATTGTCTCCTGCAAGAAGCTTGGAATCCATTTTGCTAACTGCATTCATAAATTGTTCAAATCACAAGCCAAAAAACTCTAACACAGGCTTTGGTGCAGTCTTTACTCTGTGTTTCCAGGTATAACTTGTAAAATCTCTTCTACAGAGGGCCGCAATGTGGCACCAGCTGCTCTGTATAACCACACCAGTTTTCCCTTACTGTCCAGCAAAAATTCACCAGCCATCTGGAAAACATCGTCATCCTCTGGTGCCTCCACATCTGGCACCCCCGGATAGCTGCCCGTTTCAATAATACCTTTTATGTAAAATTCCATGTCTTTAAAGGTTCCTAGAGCATGATTCATGGAGCGCCCCATGCCGAAAAAATGATACACCTCCCTCTTGGTATCCACCAGCATGTCGAGTGCACAATTCTCCTGCTCCAAAAACATCCGGGAAAGCTTCACACTTTCATACCGTACAAGAAGAACCTTCGTATTTTTACGTGTAAATTTATCAATGTTGTCGTTGACAGCTGCAATATGCCGTCGTCACGGATTTCACGTGTACTGCCTCAGTAATATAACAAGCAAATTCCAATCTCCGATGTAATCTCTTATACTCGACTCTTCGCCAGTTCTCGGATTTACTAGTGATATATCGATCGGTCCTTCCTCGCCCAGTTTTGATTGGTCCTTTGGTAAGGGAAGATCAAAGCCTCTGAAAGTGTCGCTTAAACGATCCTGGACGTCCAGGAATTCGTCGACTGCTTCCCTAATGATAGAAATACTGTAGAAGGGTTTCCATAGATTCTCTAGCTCTGTGAAAGTAAGAACGCCAAGGCTTTTGAACAAGTCGACAAACATGTAGATGACAGGAAATCTAACGACTGACAGGGTTTCATAAAACTCTGGAGAGTACAGTCCCGACTGCTCCTGAAAGGTCTCACCGATTTTACGAATTTGAGCTCCGCGTTCGTCCAAATGCTCGTTTAACTTGGTTGTTAAAGTTATCAGTGCCGTCGCCAAAGATGTCGCCGTCACTGCTGCGCCAGCACTCGTCGACGACATGATGCCTATTGCCCTTCCTGGGCGACTTCACACCACTTCTCTTTCGTGTTTATTAAATGCTATTCCTTCTCTTAACCACTTATTTGTCAAAAGACTGCAGATGTATAGTTGTGTTCTTTGCACTTTGAACTATCTTAAACAAGGTTATTTAGAAGAGCACTTGAATGTGAGACAATAACAAACACATATTTGCATTCTATACACTGCACACACTACAAGATACCACATTACATATTTGCCAACGTGCTATAAGCCTATTTGAACAGGCACTGTTCCACCTTGACCAACTTCTGACATTATTTGCGCATACGTCACACTTTTGACAGACTTTCATAATAAAATTTGTACAACTAAGGACTCCTTGCCTACCTGGAGCTGCAGTAAATGAACTTTTTTAAGGAATCTGTCTCGCAAGCAAAAAGTCATCGGTTCAAATCTAGGCGGCACCTCAACTTTTTCACCTTTCCTGTGTTTTCATGGACTTAAAAATTTAAAACATTGTGAATTTGTAACGTCAACTATACCTCAAATTCTCATCTTCATGAAAACAAAGCACACATAAAAAACAGCCATGCAACACCTGACAGCCAAAGCACCGCCTTTCTTGTCACTATTACAGGGCAATAAGTCTTTTCACACTTCCACCGTATGATGATGAAAGATCAAAGGAGGGTTAAGTGTACCAGACAATGCATTTGTTTACATTTGACAACGCCTTGCAGCCCTTTCTATTATAATAGTAACAGTTTTAACAGCTAGCTAGAACCTTACCTACTTCATTTTTTCTTGCTCACAAGCAAGATCCTGCTAGTAAACCACTCGCACAGACTAATGCATAATTAAGCAAAAGTCCACGTAAAATAACTGAAATTACTGAACTGATGCGGCAGACACCTTCGCTTTACCCACACATCACATGACACGCATGTTGTAGTTAACACGCATTGCTGTGATACATTCCACCTTTGATCTGTGAAAAGGTTTATTGTTTTGAATGCACATAGTCAGGAAACTTAGAAGGTAAAAATATTTAATGCGTGTTCTTATTGTCGGTGTCAAGCAATTTAATCTAGCATTCTATCATTATTTGTTTTCTTTTCGCATTTTTACAAACATGCATTTCCTGAAAGTGTTTAGAACGAAGCCAGCCTTAGTCATGTGACCTAAGCTTTAGTAGTATACGCCACCTATCATTCACACTTGTTCTTAAACGTAGTTACATTTTCTGTTGCCGCTATGCTGACCATGCCGTTTGGTGATACTTTCATTGCTTTGTCTATTTTGTTGCAATTTAACAGTCACTAGTTGTATTTTTAAGCCATAGTTGTCACCAGTAAATGTAAGTCACCATCTACTTTAATAATTAGTTAATAGTTTAAATTGGTTAGAATTGCTTCAAATCTCTAGAATCATAAAGTAATAATTTGTGTTTCAGTCTTCGTAAATCTAACTTTTCATTTTGTCTAAATAGTAATAAGCTTTAGCACATTCTTAAGCACTTTTTGTGATCTGTTATTTTAATAAATTGCAGGTCTATCGCACAGTTCAATACTGATTTTTGCCGTTTCTTTGCCAGGACTGGGCGCATCCACACTTATAATTGTACAGAACATTAATATATTTGATACAAACGTCTAATCAATAAACGTACCTTCATTGTAGCATGGACTCTAGGATCTACAATGCGAAGTTTCTTATCTCTACAAGTCGTAGCCAACACCGAGCCGTAATCGCTCCAACACAGAGACAAAACAGCATCATCGTGGCCTGCTAGATCTGTAACATTTCAATAATTTGTATGTAATCAGCCTTACGATTAGTTTACGAGGTTTTTATAATAAATAAATGCCACTATGCCATTCTGCCATTGAAGAAAATTGTAAACAGCATAAAATTTTAAAAGCTCAAAAATTATGTAATTTTAAAAGCACAAAACCAAATAAACTGCAGGTCAAAACAATTTACTCTTTAAAATATTGAAGGGAAACATACTATTCTTTCAAAAATGACTTACGTGAAAGAATTATTACCACACAAACACAATTTCACATTCGCGCCACTAGTTCTTCGCTGTTACATACATTGCACCATTTGCTGGTTAGACGGGCAATAGCGTCTGCATTTTGGAAATGTATTGTACAAAAAAAAACAGGTGCTGTACCTCTCAGTTCAGATGTGTTAGTTTGTGACGAACTAAACACGTTCGACAGCTCCTGCGTGAGTAAATTCGAAATTTGAATTTTTATCTTAAAACTTGACTAGTTTTAGTACAACACACTGAGTATCTTACAGTCGCAAAGTACATCAATTTTGCTTTTATAAACATGCGCATGGAATATTTTTGCTGTTGAAAATAATGTTAGTTTGTGATGTCATCAATAGGTGGGCTCCTCAGCCGTAAATTTAGTTTTTAATCTATTACTTAATTATCACAAACGCTTTTGCAGTATTAATCATGTTAAAATGTGAACTTTTTATCGAACTTGAAAATGGGGTAGCATATGAAAAATCATCCTGCCTTCCTTTAAAGTTTGGTTTTCATTAGAAAGTAAAAACCAAAATAGAAATTGTACAAATGTAAGAAAAGAGTAGGTTTAATAACAAAATAACAATATCATTAACCTGCTTAGCCACTAAGCAAAAAACAACTACAGAGCCACACATAGAAAATGCTTCCAGTTTACAGAAAGCAGTATAAACACTGCAGTGATAAACAGTATATACAAAAACATATGAACTACAGTTTTGATGAAGTTGATAATGACCCTATGCATAAATAAAAAGCAGGACAAGCTTAATAAAACAGAACAATACTTTACAATATGTCACTGTGAAGGATTTTAGGTTATTTTATTACTTCAGCGTTCTCTCATTCTGTAACCCCCCCCCATACTGTTCTTTTTAACTGCATTCATGTATGTATGTCTTGACTTGGCTTCTTTCTGTCATGCTCTACTGACAGAGCTAGTTTACCTGGCTAGTTGGCAGTCTGTTCTTGGCTAAGAGAGTTGTTGTTGTTGTTTGTCTCAGTTAAACCATTTATTTGTCAAGAGCCATGATGTAAGTTAATTTTGATTATTCAGTCTGACTTTATTATTAATTTCTTTGTTTCTTTTTTGGCTCAAATTAGTTTGTTATATTTTGTTACGATTTTTCTTACAGATAAATTGTAATAAAGCTACTCAAACATGAATTTTTTGACTTTGGGCATCATGAAGTAGTAGTCTCTCACAGTCACTTTGATCTATTGTCTAAAACTATACGTTAACTATTGCTTATAATAACAGCAAAAATGTTGTTAAAATTTAAACATTAGATTATTAGCTTAGCTATCAGTCTGTGAGCATAGTTCAGGTCAACTTGAACTTTTTGGTTTAAAATAAGATGCTGTTTCCTTTTGTATGTTATTCAAGGTTCCGACGGAATTTTAAAACAAATTTCCCTGACTTTCCCCGTGACTTTTCCCTAACCAAATATTGGTTTTCCATGACCAAGATAAGCAGAAATTGCATTACCAATACATATTCAAACATTTTTGTTTATGGACATTCATGCATGGCATGTACTGGTATAAAATGTGTCGGCGAATCATTATTTGAAAATTGAAACTGGAAGCCTGGCATACCAAAATTTTATTTGAACACGAATCGCTGAAAAATGTGTTTGGAAAGTTACGGGTTCACAGTGACGAAATTTGCAACTCTTTCCAATTTCCTTGAGTTTTCGCCCCATTTTCATCACTTTCCCCGACTTTTTACCAAATTACCTTTTCCCCTGATTTTTAGATGAAATTCCAGGATAGCCCGTATTTTCAAGGATTTTTCCTGACCATCGAAACCCTGGGCTTATTAACATGTCTCTAGCATGCCGTCATATAGGGGAAATAAAAGAATAAACGAAATAAAATAAAATATACGATGACTGATCTTACAACAATCAAGTCAACCGTTAGACACTGCACTGTAAAAATTAAAAAATTTTACTCAGGTAATTAATCACTTATCTTACCAAATACACACTCCTGACTTTCAACATCCCAAATTTTAACACGATCGTGTACAGAAGTTGCTAGAACGTCGGACGCGGCTGGATGAAACTGGACATTTTCCACGCTTTTCACCTCCCCGGGAAGAGACACCACCGGATCAGCCACCAAACCAACGTCGCCATCAGGGGGCAGTTCCCACACTTTCACCTGTACATCAAGCCAGTATTACAGACATTTTGAAAGTCCTAATACAATTTCTGATCAAACATTATACCAGAATTCAACATTTGCACAAAGTTTTGCATGCGCACTCATCTAACTTCGATAAAGTTGCAGTGATTGCCAACCTTTAATTGTCTATTATTATGTCTACAGTAAGCTTCCCATCTCTCAAAATCGCATAACTCAAATTTTCGCCTAACTCAAAGAATTTCAGCGGAGCGAATGAAATCCTTCATCTTTCCCACAAAAAAACATTGCTTGCTCAACTCGAAATTTCACCTAACTCAAATAAAAAATTATGTCTGATTAATCAAAATACATGTAATTTACTTCGCCTAACTCAAACATGCAACTTATACTCCAGAAAAATAAAAAGTTTCATACAATTAAAAAAAGTATTGTCATTCTGGAAAATTCCTATGTCTTATAGGTCGTGCCCCACTGTCATATTGTTTAATAGTGTTGTGTACGTGTCATTTTGTAACATGAAAAATCTTGTTTCATTACATAATTTGTTATTCTTTATGTAAATGTCATTAAATCTCATCGTTTACGTATAGAGGGGTTGAACTTTCTGCCCCTTCTATTTAGCTTGCCGTCTGGATGAGCGGTTTAGAGTCGTTTATGCTGCAAAATGGTCAACATCGCCTAACTCAAGGACCGGTTGGACTTGAATTACACAGAATTTACTGTACTACTTACATGTCCATCATGGGAACAACTTGCCAGAAGCCAATCGTTGAACGATGAAAAACAAATGTCCGTCACGACATCTAAACAACAATGAAAAAGGCTTTTTGAATAGCTGATATCTTCCAATAAAATAAAGAAACGCATAAAAATGTTCCACATCTACTTGACTAAAACGACACTGTAAAGTTAATCATTATTCTTCAAAGCCGTGGTCCCAGTCAATGGAATTTATGATAACGAAAATATCCATCTCAGGGGCGTAGCCAGGTTGCATTAGGGGGGAGCAAGCACATAAAAAAGACTCTATGACACATGTATACCAGACAATTTTAAACGCAATGATTACACATTTTAATTTGTGTTCAATATCAAAACACGACGAAGATACAGTCTTAAACGAACTACATAATTTTTATTAAAATTAAAACACAATAAAAAGTTTTACAATAAGCTCAAAAATAAAAAACGTAATACAAACACGTATATTTTTATTAACTAAAGTGTCAAAACAATTGTTGATAAGGTGCCAGTTTTGAAAAATTTGCTGTGAAGGAGCGGTTGGCAGGGCTGAGAATGACAAATTGCTGAAAACTCTGAAACAGGCCGGAGTTTTGGGGCCATCTAGGCCCCCGCATAATTTAAAATACCCAACTATCAAGGATACATGATACCTAATTATCTCAAAAACGCCTAAGTACTGGCCGCTCCTATGCAAAAGTATATATAAACTGTCTGCAGTTGACTCAAATAACTACGCACAATTGATTCTATATTTTTATACATAGAGATATACACTTGGTTACACTGATGTACGTGATGTACACAAAGTCAGCTTGTGAAAATAATGTACTGGGTCCGTAAAAATTTTCTCAATGAATTTACGCGATTTACAAAAATGGCACTACTGGTCTTCCAAAAACTCGGAATTCCGCATATGCGCAGAAAATTCTCATCCCTGGCGGTTGGTCCTTCTGCTCCCCCATTAGCTGTGCCACTGAATGATCTATTTGTTAGTTATTGATGTGTACTTTTACCAGCTTAAATGTCACTGATCATCAGTAGCAGCTCGTAGCTATAATTAATGGATGAAATTTATTTTCTAAAAGTAATTCAACATTCGGTTTCTAATTGTTATGTAATTATGTAGGATGTAGTAGGGAGGGATGTAGAGATTACAATTATGAAGCTTTTTGTTGGCACTTAAATTTTGTCTGATAATAACTACGTCTTGAAAATTTAACGTGTGTAACATCTGTTTTATATGTAGTTATATGATTACATGTTATATAAAATACTATCTAAGCGCATTGTTATTATTATTAATATTATTATAAATACACCTGTGCAGGTTTTTGTGACTGTTCACTCTAGTCATAATTATTGTAAATAATTGTTATCTTTTCTTTACAGCTGTTTTAAGCTAAGTACAACAACTGTTAATAAAGGAGATATATGTGTCAGTTATAATGTCACTTGCCATTGCTCTATACATGATCTATAGAGTTGATTTCATTTGTATCACATTAATATAAAATATAAGAATTGAAATTCATTTTGGCCATGCAAAATTAATATAAAACAGTGGCGGCTCATAACTAAAATTAGTGGGGGTGCTGCTTCTGAAAATTTTTAGCCATTGTTTTAATACTGTGTAAAACGAAAGAAACATGTAATTTTAAAGTTGCAATTTGTAATTGTAATTTAAAAAGAACAAACGTACAAAAGTTTATACATAAACTTGATAAAATCCTAAACAAAAAATATTTTTCGCTTAACTAATACCCGAAATTGAAGTAGTTCAAGCTTGATCCATTCACGGTAAGCACGTGACAACCGACCCAAACTGTGAGAGTGACAGTACTTTCTCTGACATTTTACCAAATTTATGTGCAGACATGTGCACAACAGCCAAAGACTGCATTGCTGGACCTATTAGAAGTGAGCGCACTGTAGTGGGCTGTGAAGCAAACAGTACTACCCTCATGTGCTCCAATCCCACACAAGTATAAAGAAAAAAGATTATTATATTGAATATTATCCACAATATCGAGCGAAAATAGGGGGCACTGCAGTTTCACAGTACCTATGTACGAGCTGCCACTGGTGACCGCATTCTGACTTGCTATGAATTGCTACTCATTTAGCTACACATACTACTACTGCATCTGCCAACTGCCATACTGACCTCAACTATTTATTTCACTGAAGGAGACAGAGGTACAATATATGAACCTAAATTTGGCCAAAACACATTTGACACTTCAGTACCTCATCTCAAAGAATTACCATTGACAATTACCTATGTCCCGGTACTGTCACAAACGTCGTCAATTCCAACATATCGAACAGATGTTAAATAACATTTTTCTATTTGCATTCTCTACGAAAACCATTCAGTGCGACAGGTGGCGTTGATTACGTAGCAGGCTACCTGCGGTAGAACGCTGAAATCCAGAAAGGCCGACTGCTAAGCTGTATAAACAGCCAAAAGCAGTCTAAGCAAGATAAAGCAAACTACACCATTGCACAAAGCTCAAAATTACTAGGCAAATAAATGCATCGAGTTCAATCAAGTTTATTTACTCACAGCTTAAAAAACCAGAAATTCCACCTCCTTTTCACAACAACGATTTAAGTGTAAACAAGGTTTGACAGTATTTTTACGCGACCCAAAAAGTTTAAAACATTAACGTTACGTCACACAATAATATATTTTAAAGAAGAAACTAAAACAGTAAAAAATTGTTCTACGCTAGCAGATTAATTTTGTTCTTGATTTTGTATATATAGCATTTTTTGCTAAATTAGCTTGGCAAATAAAAGTAATATGCACTCCTATCTCTGTTTGCCAGACAAAAGTGGGGAGACATCGGTCCAAATTTGCCGATTCTCCGTATTTACCGATACTGACCTAGTGCAGTAGGTGCCGTGTATTAGACTCACAGTAACGTAGAATCAAATGCCTAATTATCTGAAAAACGTCTAGTACAAGTCGCTCCTGACATACAAACTACATTGCGCACTACTTTGTTGCATTGATTTAATGATGTAAACAAAGTGACAGCCTGCTGCCAACAAGCAGCCAGCTTGTGAAACAACAGACTGTGTCCGTACATGTGGAACTTTTTAACGGTGCAAATTTTGTCCGATTCTTCCCATATCTGTTAAACCGAGGTTTGACAAACCAGGATACAAGTGTATATTAAGAAATGCTACTACTATTATTGTTATTGATATTATTATTATTATTATTATTATTGATATTATTATTATTAATTATTATTATTATTATTAATATTATTATTATTACTTACAGTTAATCTCATGATTTTTTCTTACCTGAATGAGCAGGAAGGTGATAAGGTTGTTTTGGCTTCGCTTCGTTTACATTTACAGGATAAATGGAGACAAGTCCAGCTAAAAACAAAAAAAAATTATCTAACTTGTACCATTTTAAACAGTTTAAGGAGAACTAATTTTAAAAAGTGCCCCTAAAAATCTTTCCATACATAGTTGTATTACTTAGCACTGTGCTTACCTACGTCAAATACTGAAGTAACTACAAAAGAAATTTCTTAGCAATTTAAAATGTTTGCACCACCTGGTGAAACATTAGACTAACCAGAAGACATATTTTTAATCTTATTGACACTGTACTTATTACCGTTTTACTTAGTTAGTGGCGTGTGCGCTATGAATGCTCTGATTATTTTTTCAAACTTCACACAATGTTATCTAAACTTGCTTCAAACGGTCTACTATTATCGTGGGAGTTTAAATTTGCAAGTTCTATACAGCGTGACTGCCAATGCAAGCCCTGTGTGTGATAAGACAGCATATAAATGATACAAAATTGGAAGACGACTTTTAGCTCTATGTAATTAAAGTATTTTCTTGTAGTTTAACTAAATGAAAATGACAAATTACGCAGTTTGGAATTTTTCAACATAGCAATTTAAAATCTGCTCACGAAGACATTGACAGAATGACGTATCAATGCAAACTGTTGAAGAAAAAAGTGATTAATTTAAAAACATCAAAAAGATTCCAGATTGAAAGATACTAGGCTCAAGACACTATGATATTTAGTTGAAAATGTTGACATTTCATTCTTCATTTTGATTCTTTTAATATCGTTAATCTGCCCCCACAACTTTTTGTCTCATTATTTTTTTATTATTTTTCTAATTATTCTTATTATTATCATTCTACTATCTAATCTCATTTTCAGTGTACAGTGTTCCCTCGATACTTTGCGGTTCGTTTATCGCAGACTCGCTGTTTCGCGGATTTTCAAAAATATTAATGTAAAATATTTATCGCTGTATTTTCGCTGTTTCGCAGGTTTTTGCGGTACTCCATGTAAAGTGTTTTTGCACGTGCGTAGTACGTGTTGTACAGTAATTTATAGATTTGATGAGTTTTGCATAAAAAATCACAAAATGTATAAAAACGTATTAAAAATATGAATTCTAACATTAAAAGAATATTATAAATCATAAAAAGTTACCATTTACAGTAAATAGTGCATTTATTCGGCAGATGAATACACACCAAAAACGAAATGTAGTACTTGCGCCCGCTTGAGATGCTACTTGCCGACGTGAGATTGTATACAACACGCGAATAATGTATAACTACTAAAATAAGTATAGCATTCCTACTTGGCGGAAATTCATTTATTGCGGGTGGGCCTGGAATGGAACACCAGCGATAAGTGAGGGAACACTGTATCTATGTATAAGTATGAGTAAAGGTTATGTATGTATATAGACATGTTTGCCTTTTATTGAATCAATGTAATTATGACTTTGATTAATAACCGCTAGCACAATGCCAATGTTACTAACATCTACTTAGAGGTGACTGACTTGGTGACTGCATGGTCTTTTGTCACCTCTGTTCATTTATTTGTATCATATGCACTAACATCTTAACTATTGTATTAAGTTTATAAAGCTACCTAAATTTACAATTACTATTACTCCAGTCTGACAACATTCAAATTGCTATATGCTTAAAAGCTGTAAATTTTATAATTTAGCATTGCTAGACAATTTTCTGTTAAAAGAGATGAACAGGCGCATACTTGAAACTAATAAAGATGTGACAAAACCAAACGATGTAAACGTTTTCGCACACCTTGTTACATCTTTACTATCTGAATCCACTTACATTGCTGCAGTTATTTCAGATGTCATTTTGACCATGTTGGAGGCAGAAGCAGAGACCAAAACTGACACTAGACAAGGCCAAAATCTTTCTGCAATCACTCTGATTCTTACGGTACACCGTGAGCGACTATATGCAGTACAATGTTCTAAAAAGCGCTATCCTGGCTCCATATTGGAGAAGGGGTGGTGACCAAAATTAACATTAGCTTCAAAAATTCCCAGGCCATGCTGGTTTTTACTGTTCACCAAATTTGCATCAAGAGCATAGCCAAGTTCTACAGTTAGGGGGAGCAAGCACATAAAAAGATGCCATGACACATGAAGCAGGCATATGTTTGTCTAGGCCACAATAGACAGACAGTATCAGTGCGTGACAAGAATACATTATAATAATTAGATTTCGGCCAATTTAATCCTTGGCTTAAATGGTTATCCTTGATAAGTGAGTTGCGTAAATGCACACTCATTTCAGAAATGCGGGAGACAGCTTGGTCAAATAACATAATAAGGTAGGCTATATAAAAAGTGCCAATTTTAAAAAATGTTATCAGGGGGTGGTTGCTCCCCTTGCTCCCCTACTAGCTATGCCACTGTTTAGGGTACCTTGCAGTGCATAAATGACAGATGGACAGACAGACGCACAGATTTTCATCTTTATATACATAAATAAATTAGGCCTAGCCTTTTAAACTAATATTTTGATGTAAATTACACTTATCCTACTTCCTGCATTTTTGTCGTTGTTAACTGCAAGGTAATTCTTACAGCAGGTAATAAATCTTGCTACGTACACTACCTACATCCTGATAAATGGATAATTAGAGAAGCTTTGGAGAAGGGAGCTAATAAAAGGGCTAAACCTTTAGCCTAATTTTGTTAGATAAATTCAGCTCACATTATTATGTATACCTATTTTCCCCAGTTTACCCTATAGAAAAATGTTGTACATACGTTTAGAGTCAACACCAAAAGCAAAAAACTCTGCACCAGCACAGATTGTACCACCACTATCAGCATTTAAACCATGGAACAGCCATTCCTGAAAAAAAGAATAAACATCAGGAATTTAACCAGTAACACTTAAAATATAAATGCATATTAATAAGCAGCTGACTAATCACTCTTGAAACTTTTATTTAACTTAGCAATACTGAATAAACATGCTTTATTATTTTACCGACAGAAGAAATCTTACAACTGAAGTTAAGCAATCCCCAAGCAAGCCAGTGAACGGACAGGTAATCACAGTGTATAATTTCACTTCAGAAAGCTTATCATACCTAGTTATAAACTCCTAGTTTGAAATTTATCAACTAAATTTTTTCATCGGCATGTGTGAGGATTTTTCCTGAATTTCAAGCACCAGGTGGCAGTAGTATAAGGCAGGTAAAAGGTATGAGCGTAGCACTGATGTGGCAAAGCTTAATATGTGAATTAAGGTGCTAATTTTTGTTATTGCGTTTGCCAAATATTTGTATTTTTTCTTGTCTTTGTGCTACATGTATTTCATCTTTGAGCCAACTTTATGCTGCTACGATGTAAGTAATTAAGAAAATTACGCCACTCCTTATTTGAACTTCTAAATTTGCATTCACACGTCAGAAAACGTGCTATAATACTTTGTTACATTTTTACTATTTAATTAGGTATGTATTTTGCATTTGAGTATTTTTTGCTACACAATATTTTGTTTCGACTTATTAGGCTCAAACTTTATGTATGCTTTTCTTAATTTGCAGATTAAACGATAATACTACAAAAAAGTAGTTACAGCATGCGTCCACGTTAGATTAAAATACATATGATCTGCTATATAAAGCACGTTCTGTAGTCATTTGTGTCATGCACATCTGAGCGAGGAACATGTCAAGTCCTAGGATTTGAAATCTCATTGCTTTCCATACAAAGCAGAGGGAAATCTTAAATCCTTTAGGACCAAGATGGCAGTAATCATACTAGCTACCAAGCCTGACTTCTAGCTTTCCATTCTTGCCGATCTAAATATGGCCCTGTACAAACATGCAATTTTACTAGTGTACCAAAGTCGGGCATGCAAACATGCTATTTAAAATTGTGCAACTAGCAGTATGGATTTTGTTAATTAACAAAAAGGCAAAGACGTATGGGAAATATTGAACCCATCCGATGCCAGCAACTACTGAAAGGGCAATTTTACAAGCTCCGTAGTGACTTTCAGACTCACCTGAATAAATTATTTTGTTATTAGCAGATGAGTCCAAATAGTTTTGAAGAACTGTTGAGTAGGTACTTATTATTTATCATTATTATTAATCACGTACAACTTCATCATGCTGTACGTATCATCATGTATATATAAGAACACTGGCTGGAGAAAAACCATTCCGACATTGCTTCCTCACCATACCATGACAACTGCCGCTAGGCGGCACTTCCACTTGAAAGACAACTTTAGACAGATAACATAAATGTAAAACGCGGAATAACGTGTGTTAAAACAATTAATAGAGGTTTAACAACAGAGGCAACTATGGGCAAAAAGTCTACTTATAAGCTATGCCCTGTCGATCTACGGTAATCTAACTTAGCAAACTTTTTGAGTATCTTTCAACTGTTCACATACCTCACGCTTCGGAAGTTTGGTAGCAGCGTTTTTATACTTTGATACCTTAAACCTATTCATAGCTCGTCGTAGATCGCCGCACTTGCGTTGGTTTTTAATTTGTTCGCAACAATCAATGAAATCTGTTTTTCTGTCTTCAAGTAAAAATGAAACACAGTCGCCTCATCTTGAAAACTGCGTCAACGTGATAAGAAACCTTTTCCTAAAAGTTCCCTTTGCATTTTATTTAGCGAGGTTTATTTTCGATGAATTACGCCACAGCACATGTAAGCAAACACGTGGAACAGTTCACTGTTTAAAGAGTGGAAGCTTGCTAAGTTGACGATATCATTTTAGACTCTATCGACCCGTCGGTAAATTCGCCTGTAAGTATTATTATTATTACTGCTATTTCTGAAATTTTCAAAACTTGCTAACTCCAAAACTAGAAAACCTAGAGTTATGAAACTTGCAAGGTAAGAGACTCGGGGAATGGGCGCTAACAGTGGTATGGTAACCGGTGATATCTGGTTAATAGGGATGAGTATCGAACGTTCCAATTCGATTGACCGAGTTTTTTTAGTTCGAATTCGATTCGAACCTGAATTTATAGATTTGAGTAATTCAGCACTTCAGCTACATATGCTCTTTATGACTGAAATGTTTGAAACGGCATGCAAATAACACAATTTTGCTGCAGTTTCTGTGCAAATTTTTTTGATAAACTAATGGTGGTTTTACTGCAGAACAAAATCAAGTACTATGCATGATCTTTGTAAGACCACTTTTTATTAGTGGTTAGAGAACTTGCTCGAAAATCTTTCAAATTCAATTCGAATTCGATTTGAATTCGAAATACCGAAATTCGGTTCGATCGAAAGTCACAAATTCGGTTCGATTCGAATTCGCATTCTTGTTGAGAATGATCGACCCTACTGGTAAAAAGGTGAAGTACTGAAGTACATTATTAGTGTTTATGCATAATGCTTAAAAGAAAGGCTCAACCTTCTGGGAAGTTAAGCTTATTTCACTGTTTGCGAAAAGTATTTGAAAGGTTTAGTAATAAATGTACGATAACTTAATAAGAATCTCATTTAATAAGTAAAATCATTTTAAAGTCGCACTTATTTTATGCATTTTGAAGAAAAGCAGCATGCTGTCAATTTTCGTCAAAAGTATATAAGTTTAGGCAAAAAATAGGTAACTAATTTCGCGATATTTTTGCACGAAAATTTAGTGAGGCACGGAAGTTTGAATTGTTTTAAGTGCAATGCGCGCTTATGGAAAGCCACGATGTGCTTACAAAAAGTTACGAAATCCAACAATTAACTCGATCACTCGAGTCACAATTTTCAAATGAATCGTGGCTACCACCGCGCTTGAAAATATTTATACACTACAGCCATAGTGTAAGTTAACTACATGCTTTATTGATACTTTTTTGCAAATTTCCTTGTTATATTTTTGCTTGCTAAAGTCCCAAAATTTAATGTGAATGCTATGAATAATTGATAATGCTTCCAAAAGTATTTCAGAAGTATGTTGACAAGTACCCAACAACAGTAAAGCAACTGGCGTGTCCTTTTCCAGCTTGTCTAGCCATGCAAATTCATTTTGTATTGTTGAATAAATTCAACTCTGTTAAGCACATGTCGTGGTTTGCTGTAACTTTTTGGAAAAGTGGATTATTGGATAATATTTGAAAATGTTTGAAAAATATTTTGAAAGTATTTCAAAGTGTGAAATATTTGGAATACATACTGGGATATTTGGAAAAGCTTTTGCACTTCTCGTAGCACCCCCAGAACACCAAACCAGCCTAAATGGCTTCCCGATGGATAATTAGCAAATGATTATCAAAACAGCATATTAGCAAAACAGCATACAACAACACCTATAAACCAAAAAGTAGCTAATTAACTTGAACTATAATAAAACGTACGTTAACATACACGCGGATTTATATCACCTCTAAACTATGGTAGTCCAGAAGCATAATTATGCAGTTTGAAATCGTACTTTGTAGCAGAGGCAAAGCTTGTCCAGGTGAAAGTAAATCAAGCTCCCCTTTTCCCATCACCACCATTCTCTTTTCTCCCATTCAACCCGCCTGGTTTTTCTCTCTAAACGCTTTCCTTCTTCAAGGTTGCCTTGACGAAACGTGAGACAGTGAGACCATCATCATGCCGATGTTTCGTCATTTTAAAATTAAGCTGTTCTCTAATACACAAAATCGTACAATCTATCAGTAATACAGAAATTAGTAATAGAATTTCTATTGGCGGTAACGCTTTCCAGTTTAGAGAAGATCTCAGTACAGTGTTCAAGGTACTTCATTACAGATGTTCATTATTGTTCATTATTTTCATTTCAAGATTTTCATTATTAGTACAGTGTTCAAGGTACTTCATTACAGATGTTCATTATTGTTCATTATTTTCATTTCAAGATTTTCATTATTAGTTACTGTGTATCCATTGCTGTTTAATCAAATATTTGTACCAAAATTGTGCCATTTGAGTGTGTGAAAATAATACTAAAAATAAACAAGTACAGTATTTAGCCAATATATCTGCTTTATCTGTTTCTAACTGAACATAACGCCCACTTATTTTTTACATACTGTATTTTAATGTTGCTTCATTTTGTACATTTTTCATATATCGATAAACATTTTCGTACGTTATGGAGAATGTAAACACAAACATTGTGTGTTTACAATTGTTTCTGTGTAAACACATAAACAATGTTTACATATATGTGGAAACAGGCTATGTTCAAAAATGTCAAAATCGCGTGCATTAATTAACACACTTCGTAACAATTAATGCCTTCACTGCAGTTTGACAACACATTTTGTGCAGCAAAAACATGTTACAGTAAGAGTTCTGTAAACACATTTAGTAAAGTTCATCTTAGATGTCACACTTAATGTTTGCCATTCTATGTACATCCTCAAATCCTACATCAGAGGTCTGTATCATAAAGACACTGACCGAAGTCCACTGGTATGATGATAAATTTGCATGGAAAATTAACAAGCTATTCGTATCGTAAGCTACAATTACGAATAAAGTGAGCGTAGCTTAGTGCTGCAGAAATTCAACGAAAATAAACATTTTTCCTCCTGCAAATTTGTGATATTTGAAGAGAAATGACGGAGAAGAAAGTGGCGGTAAGCATTAATTTTGAGGTCAAAGCTTATAATCTTTCATAAACTGCCTAAAAAGTTTGGTTCTGAACATTTACTGTTTAATTAATTTATAATAAATTTAAAATTTACTGTTGAATATCGTGTTTAACTAATACGTTCTTATACTGATTTACATTTCTCGATTAATTTAAAGAAATTTCTTAAGAAATCTGATTTTCGACCATTTCCTTGCTTGGTACTGGTACTTAATGCTAGTCTTTTTGTATACTTTGCCAATTTTTTTCGGCATATTTTTCTTTTTTTGCCTGAAGATGGCGTACAGCATCGTAGTGAAACGCCGTGTATCTTTGTTATTTTCTTTTAGCCCAATTATTTCTTTTTCTCTGATCTTGATTATTAAGTATATTTTCTAAAGTATTTAGTTGTTCTGTATGATGCATGACAGTGTTTTGTTTATCCGTACTTTTACATTTACCTTGTTACACTTACCCGCAGTTTAAAAGGGAGACTTGCACTGATTTTATTTTGAATTTGTGATTCACATTAGAAGCGCCAAGAATGTACGCTTGGCTCATTTCTAGTTTTCTGAAGTTCAGCTGATGTCTCAGGAAGAGTCATAAAGGCCAATAGGCTTAGGCAGTATAATATGCACATTTAAGAACTAAATTATTTGAATTTTTTCCAGACCAAAGACGTAAAAGAGAGACCAGAATGGGGTGGTCAGTTGGAATTTTTCTTCACTCTAGTTGCCTACGCTGTGGGATTGGGAAACGTTTGGAGGTTCCCATATCTGGCTTACAAAAGCGGTGGAGGTAAGCAATTTAAAAAATCGTATTTAAAAAATAAAAATTATACACAGTGTTTCACCAGAAGCAATGCAGCAGAAACATGCTCATAATTATGCTAATCAAGCCACCATGAAACATATGTTTGGATAATTGATTTTTCTATCACATGACTTGAAAATTTTGTATTTTCCAATGTAAACATACTGGTGTGTTTCTTATGCATTGTTTCTTCAGGGTCGCCCTGTACTTGCTACTCATGATAAACGTCATCAGTACGAAAAAAACAGTCATTTATTTACATTTAGGCGAAGTTGTGTCATACATTTTATTCGCTGACTGGGTTAGACTGTTCATGTTTTCTACTAATATTCTTTTACACACTACTTTATGGTGGACAGCATTGAAGGTCGTCAAAGACCAAGTTCCAAGAACTTTTCTAAAATGATGCCGTAATGAAGGAATATTGATAGGATAGGAAGTGTAGAGGAATGGACTTTGAACTGTCATAGTAACCGGAGGACACGATGGCCTAGCGGTAATGGCGTCGAAAGTAAATCAAAATCAAATCAAATCATTTATTTTTCATCCCAATAACAATACAACGAAAAATAGGTGTACGCAAAAAAAACAAACAAATGGGAAAGGGTGGCGAAAAACTTTAGTTATCGAATCAGCCACCCCAAACCCACTATTAAAACAGCACTGCATAATACTAATTTAATACTCGGTTTGGTGTGGCTGATTCGATAACTAATGTTTTTCGCCACCCCTTCCCATTTATTTGACTTTTTTGTTTATACCTATATTTCTTTGTATTGTTATTGGTATGAAAAATAAATGATTTGATTTGATTTGGATTTACTTTCGACGCCATTACCACTAGGCCATCGTGTCCTCTGGTTATTATGACAGTTCAAAGTCCATCCCTCTACACTTCCTATCCTATCAAAATTCCTTCATTACGGCATCATTTTTAGATACGTCCTTATTTCAAATCCAGGTTGTGTCCCAACTTTTCGCATTCCATGTTTTTCGAGTGCCATCACTAATAATTATCTTAACAGATATTGACATCAAGTGTTAATTGTCTTAATTAACAAGCATAACCAAAAATTGCGCAGGAAAGTAATCGCATTTTTGACGTGTCGTGGATTCTTCGTTGAACTGATTTCCAGAAGTAGTGCAAAGCAGACATATGCAGATCAGAGGTACAGTAATGCTGGTGGTACCAACTATTTCTCCTTTAGTATTTATATTACCTTTGCTTGATATTTTTACACAGGAGCTTTTCTGATTCCGTACTGTCTCATGCTGGCATTTGTGGGCATGCCTCTATTCTTTATGGAGATTGCGTTTGGACAGTATTGTGGCCTGGGTCCAATTACCGCTTGGAAAATAAGTCCAGTTTTTAAAGGTAACACGTGGTTCAGATAATATAGTTTCTTTATGCAACAAGCTTTGGCCAAAGTAGTGATAACTTGTTTTTAACATCTATATGTTCATGTTTTATTGAGTAATAAAGTTAAAATTCCTTATAATTAGGTAATTAGACAAAAAGATTTTGAGGGCCACATCTCGAGCAGATTAGGAGCTGTATTGAAGACTGAAGGCTGGCATTACTATCCTTTTATGTATACCGTGTTGTGTTTGATCTTTAATAAATGTGTAGTTTGCTAAATAAAGTCTTGATAGTTTGCCATGCCCATCGTGGCTGTTCCACGCACGCAATCTTCGCGAGCCACAGCCACCAACACAGTAAACAACAATAACCAGCAAACAGCTATAACCTCTATCATAAACAGACTTTAATTCATCGGAAACAGATATTATTTTACTTCGTTGTTTTTACATGCCATCAAACTATCGACTTGTAAGAGCGAACGCAGTATTGAAAGAAAAACCATTAAGCTATTGCTCAGCAGCTTCCTAGAAGTTTTTTACGTAACCTCGGACTATCACACATAGAGCATGCATACAAACGGGAGTTCGTCTTATCTTTGGATGTCGGTTGCTGGTGCACCAAGAACTTAGGGAAGACATATGCCAGATGGTGCCATCCTTGGAGTTGAAAGTCGAGACACTAATATGCATGAATTATATATGGAAATAGTGGAAGAAATAATGATAATGGTATTGCTATTGTAAAAACGATAAAACCTTGTAAATATGAATAGCAATAGGTCATATAAATGCGTATTGACAAAAATATCTATATTTAAAATGACATAATTGTATGTGACTTGCATTAATAATAATAGTTTTCAAACATTAACTAATAATCTTGTAAGTGCAAATATGTTATAATATAATGTAATCAGGCAATATGTAAAACGACCGCCCTTCAAATAAGGGGAATTTCATATATGTATATTTTATTAAAAAAGAGTTATAATCATAATAATAATAATGATGATGATGATGATGATGATGATGATGATGATGATGATAATGATAATGATAATGATAACGATAACGATAACGATAACGATAACGATAATGATGATAATAATGATGATAATAATAACATTAACAATAACAATAACAATAACAATAACAATAACAATAACAATAACAATAACAATAACAATAACAATAACAATAACAATAACAATAACAATAACAATAACAATAACAATAACAATAACAATAACAATAACAATAACAATAACAATAACAATAACAATAACAATAACAATAACAATAACAATAACAATAACAATAACAATAACAATAACAATAACAATAACAATAACAATAACAATAACAATAACAATAACAATAACAATAACAATAACAATAACAATAACAATAACAATAACAATAACAATAACAATAACAATAACAGCAACAGCAACAGCAACAGCAACAATAACAATAACAATAATAATAATGATAAGATAATAACAACACCACTATCTTTATTTTTGATTTCTTACATCGTTCATTCTGATAAAATCAAGAGTCACTTTAGACTATCTTGAGACTAGACTTGACATTTCTTGCATGTGAACCACTTCCATTAAATGCAAAATCTTTTCCTTACAAAAGTTTCTCAGTGTACAATGATTACAGGTGTAGGAATAGCATCGGTTACGGTGGCGGGAATGGTCGGTCTCTACTACAACGTCATCGTTGCCTACGCCATCTATTTCATGTTTGTATCGATGAGAAAAGAGGTTCCGTGGGCAACCTGTGATCATGACTGGAACACGGACTTTTGTCGGAGCGTTTCAGAAAACACATCCTCCGCTAGCAACATCACTTACTACACACCAGCAGAGGAATATTTCTAGTGAGCATAGTTATAATGTTCTTGTCATAGGACTTGAAATACGAGAGACTTGTCATCATTATTAGAGAAAAACGTTATGCCTTTTATGGTCTGAACGATTATAATATTTATTCAGTAGCTTACACCCTAGCGGGCCTCATCAGCAGGGGCGTATCAAGACTTTATGTTTGGGTTTTCAAAATCCAAATTCGAAGCTCGATTAAATTTTGCTCTTTCCTTGCTCTTTATTTGCCAAAACATGTCATTCCATTTAAACATAAGAAATTACTGCCAAAAATAATAATAATAGCCAAAAGTCAATTTTACATAATTAAGAGTTATACACTGTACTGTCATATTAATCAATACCTAGCTGTTATTTTAAACTAAATTTAAGTTTATTAAAGTAATTAGAGAATATACATACGTTATTAGCCCCAAATCATGAGCAATTGTAAACAGATAATAACAATATCTTATAACTTATCATGACACGTCTTTACTTAACAGTAGGCCTCTGACCCAGATCAAATTGATCACGTGATTAGGCCAAAAATCACCACAAGGTGGCCAAAGCCAACAACAAGCGAAGGCCGCCAAGAGCACGTCAATGCAAGATTTCCAGTACACTTTACGACGCCCTAGGCTGATAGTTCTGCCCCGCCTGTTTCTATTGTGAATTTATGGTTGTTCATGTGAGGAGCAGATTAAACAATTACTTGTGGTGTATTAAAAATACTATTAACCTAGTCTCTATGTCGTGGCAATTAATTACATGTATTTGCATAGCGTTCATATTCATGCAGGCTGCGAAACTGCTTTTTGTGTAATACCTTGCACCTGTTCGCTATGTGGCATTTATATAAAGTTGCGTCCAGTAATTGCCCGTGCTGTGTTATAAAATGTGTCCATTACATGAATATGAAAGTATACCCATTTTCCGGGGAGAAAAAGAATGGGTGTGGTGCCGTCAAACCTTGGCGCCCTAATCTATAGCCTAATTAGCCTATAATTAATACGTCCGTGCTCATGAGCTGAAAATAACAGATAAAACGTGGTTACATACTGTTTTAACATTTTGTCTGTTATTTTCAGCTGATGAAGCCCGCTAGGGCGAAAGCTACTGAATAAATATTATAATCTTTGAGATTATACAGGGCATTGCGTTTTTCTTTGTTCTTGTCATCATTAATTATCATCTTTATGATCATGTGAACACAGCTTTATGTTAAGAAAAAACTTACCTTGCATTAGTATATTTCTTTATGTGTGTATATGTATGTATATGTATATGTATGTATTATGTATACATACAATATATGTATGTATTAATTCACATATATACATACATACACACATGCACGCACGCACGCACGCGCACCCTCACCCCACACACATATATTATATGTTTTAATTCTTTATTTGTGACCGTGCCTAGCAAAACCGTCCATAGTGCGCTAGGTATCATGCCTTTCACACTTCAAACCATAATATATATATTAATTCTTTATTTGTCATTAAAATGGTTCACTCATTACAATATAATTGAGTAAGCCTCAGCGTACAGTTAAAATAACAACACTGTTCAAGACAAATGCATCCAGTGCAAACTGAAAAACTGAAGTCAAACCATCTGCTGTATAAGGTACAGTTTTCCACGTTTTCTTTGTACAACCTCTTACACGCTGTTTCCACCTGCGTTCTGATAATTTAAATTTTATTCGTTTGATTCTATAATAATATTTTAGCCTTGATTTGTAGTGTGAAAAATATTGATTATTTCTTTTGAATTGATTTCTAATTTCTAATTGTCAAACGGTCTGCGTTTAGTAAACATTTTAAGCAATACAGTGGCCGCCGCTTATTGTGGACACCTCGGGCCAGCAGTGTATGTCCATATTAAGCGGCTGCCCATATTAAGCGAAGTGACCCATGAAGACCCTTCCCCTTCATTAAAAAAGGCAAAAAACTGTCTGTATCAACTCGTCTCCTGTTTTATTGAAAAAAAGAAGTCAGACGAGTTTGTTTGGCAGGAAACTTTTCTCTCAAGCTTGAACGGAAGGAAGTTATCACAGTTTCGAAGCTCTCAAGGCCACGGCAAACGGCGAACTGACTGATGCAATGACTCACACAGGCAGCAGAGCGGGAAGCTCTTTTCAATCACGCGCGCAGGCCGTGGTTGGCACGGCTGGTCACGTGCCAAGAATGTTCGCTGTCCATATTAAGCGGCGGATTTTATTAGGGGAGAATTCCGTCCCTCGCGAGTTGTCCACAATAACCGGCTGTCCACAATAACCGTGTCCATAATAAGCGGCGGCCACTGTAGTCTCAATGTGCCATTGACAAGCAAGTCAATGGATGATGCTTGTTTTTCAGCAATCATGTCTTGAACATCTCTAGCGGCATCGAGGAAACGGGGGGCATGCGTTGGGAGTTGGTTGGAACGCTCGGTGCTGCTTGGCTGATCGTATTTTTAGTTTTAATCAAAGGCGTAGGATCCCTGGGAAAGGCAAGTATTAATCTATTAGAATTACCATGTTTTATTGGTGCAGTATATTTGTCACGTGCGTGAAGATACATGATGTGTCTGAACAATGTAATAGAGTTTACAATACATTTAATAGATAATTCAGAACGCACTATTACAAACGTGTCTTCATAGTTATAACATGGCGGAGACTACTCTCTCGTTATGCATGCGCATATTAAATAGTTATTGAGATATTATTACAGTGCGTGTTGGGGATTTTTGTAAAAATACTAACACACACACACACACACACACACACACACACACACACACACACACACACACACACACACACACACACACACACACACACACACACACACACACACACACACACACACACACACACACACACACACACACACTCACGCACGCACGCGCGCACACCCACCCACACACGCACGCACGCACGCACACGCACGCACGCACACACACACACACACACACATATGTTTTAATTCTTTATTTGTGACCGTGCCTAGCCAAACCGTCCATAGTGCGCTAGGTATCATGCCTTTCACACTTCATATATATATATATATATTGTATATCTTATATATATTTGTATATGTATGTATGGACTACATTGCTAATAGGCAAATGTATCTGGTGCAAAAACATTTAAAACTACGAGTGCAGTAGGAGTGCATGAAAACACAAATCCAGACATGCTGAGAGTTACTCTTCCATTGTTAGTGCGAACTGACACTCACTTCTCCATTCGCCGTGAGAAGTGCCGAGAGTATTTCACCGAGTCGTTCACACTAGATAGCAACTCAACTCGCTGAAAGTGTCGGAGAATCGACAATAACCTGCCGACAGTAACTCGAAGAACAGTTCACATTTGCGAGCTTGCTGACAGAAAATTCGCTAGTCTGAACGCGCTGATAAGTTTATGACTTACTCTAGAACAGTAGTCCAGTGATTTTTTCGATTTGTTTAACAACGTACAGTAACATTTGGTTATCTTCTTTTAGGTTGTCTATTTTGTTGCTATATTTCCGTACGTAATGCTCACAGCATTGTTGATTAACGCTCTCACACTAGATGGAGCTGTAGATGGAATTAAGTACTATCTGAACCCCGACTTTGAGCTTTTAAAGGAAGCAGAGGTAACCAGAACGAATAATTAAGGACAAGAAAAGAGGTACCTGAAAATAGGCTTCAGAAAAATCGCCTTAAAAATTATATTAATTTACAGCAATTTTATGCACATATCGTACTCGCGTTGAAAGGATTTTTTGTTTATATTCATTTTAAATCGTAAATCAGGGACGACAGAAAAGGAAATGTTAAAATATGTCCCTAAAAACTTCCCATGGAAATCTATATTACTTAGCATTTCGCTTACCTGCTGGAAAGGGTCATGTAACTAGAAAAGAAATTTAGTAATTATTTAAAATGTTTTAATCAATTAGTAAAATGCCGCCGACTCACCCTCCAGGGGGCACCACTCACTAGCCAAAAACATATTTTTAATCTCATTTACAAGATACAATAAATTAAAATTTTATTTAGTTAGTGATGTATTTACTACGAATGCTCTGATTATATTTTCAAACTTTACACAATGTTATCTAAACTTGTTTCAAACGACTTACTATCACAATGGCTGCGTCTAACGGTCATCGCGAGAGTTTAAAATTACATGTTTTAAGCAGCGTTACTGCCAACACAAGCCCTGCATGTTTAAAGGCAGTACGTAAGTGGTATAAAACTTCAAGACGAATTTTTAAGCTTTACCTAAGTGGAGGGTTTGCTTGTGTTTTAAAGACTAAAAGTCTACCTGCACGTCCATTGCAAAGTTACATTGCTTTAGCATCACTTTACTGAACACTTCGCCTAGCTGTATGATTTCACCTAAGTTTATGCATTTCACCACATCATCAACAATCTTTTTCTCTCCTTGAATAATCTCGGCATCCTCAAAGGAAAGGAGAAGTCTGTTAACATGCTGCGTTTACGTTTCTGTTATCACTTAAACTTAGAAAAATATATGAAAGAAATTTGCAGAAAAGATGTCTACAAAGCATAAAGTTTATTTGTACTACCTCTGTTTATAAATTTTCAGACTAGGTGGTAACCTCTATTCACTTGAAAATTATGACGTGACTGGTGGAATTCGTGATTTTTGTAAGCTCGTTGCTTAAACTAACTCAAACTTCTAGCTATCGATTTTTTGTAAAAACTATTATACTTTGAACAGGGGGCTGCTTTTTTCAGCCATTGAAAGACGTCATTGGTGGAACAACGGGCTTTCAAAATGGACGCGCCCAAGAGTGAAATGATCGCGACTTTAAAGCGATTTTACTAATTACATTAATTACACGAGGCGTTTGTCACACTTTTATTACTAAAGTCTTCTAACATTTTTCGCGAACATTGAAATAAGTTTAAGTTTCTACAATCCGTAGCCTTTCCTCAAACTCAAAAAAATTGATTTTCAAATGACTCTCAAAGTTTGAATCTTGCACTTACAACAGCACAAATTTCTTCCCTTTTATCACGATTAAGTGAAAACTGTTTTTCTGCTTGCCTGTTGTAGGTGTGGAAAGACGCAGCAGTACAAATATTCTATTCTCTCAGCGCTTGTTCGGGAGGTTTGATTGCCATGGCTAGCTTCAATAAATTCAACCATAATGTTAGACGGTATGTTGGGCTGCTTTTATTTTATGCTGAAATATAAGTTTGGGGATAGACCTTCTGATAAGCCACATCGGCATTTGTTAAATTGTTTATTGTAATTTATATATTCCTCGATCAAATGTATTACCGTGATAATCGTTTTTCTAGTTAGTTTTTGTCATAGATATTCATAATTTTTCAATCGTCATTATCGCCGACAGTGCCATTACATCTTTATCATCATCATTATCATCATCATCATCATCATCATCATCATCATCATCATCATCAGCATCATCATCATCATCATCATCATCATCATCAGCATCATCATCATCAGCATTATCATCACCATCGTAATCATTGTCGTCATCATCATCATCATCGTCGTCATCATCATCATCACCATCAACATTATCATCATCATCGTCATTACCCTGAACGTGAGCGTAATAATAATCATCATTATCATTATCATCACCATCGTAATCATTATCATCATCAGCATCATCATCGTCGTCGTGGTCGTCATCAACATCGTCATCATCACCATCACCATCATCCTTGTTATCACCATCATTATGTACGGAACTGTTATCGTCATCTGAAACACTGTTGTCATCAGCATTACGGGTTCTGTCACTTTGCTTCATAATTTTCTTTACAATAATATATGTGTTTGTGCTATTTTAGGGATGCGATTGTCATACCTTTAATTAACTGTGCTACAAGTATATACGCTGGATTTGCCGTGTTTTCCGTGTTGGGTTTTATGGCAAAAACTAAAGACGTTGATATTGAAGATGTGGCTGAACAGGGTACGAGTTTATTATCATCATCATCATCATCATCACCACCACCACCACCACCACCACCAACAGTACCATCATCATCATCATGATCATCATCATCATCATCACCACCACCAACAGTACCATCACTATCACCATCACCACCACCACCACCATCATCATCATCATCATCATCATCATTATCATCATCATCATCATCATCATCATCATTGTTGCTGTCATTGTTACATTCGTCGTTTTGTTGCTGTTGTCATTGTTATTGGCACCATTTTAACACATTTACAGCCATCTAAATTTTAATTGATTATATGATTTTTTTTCTTTTCAGGCCCAGGTTTGGTGTTTGTTGTCTATCCGGAAGCACTGGCTCAGATGCCACTTCCGCCCCTCTGGTCTGTCCTCTTTTTCTTTATGATGATAATGCTTGGCTTCGGCTCGGAGGTTTAACTGATTTTCATGCACTAAAAATTATTGCTTTGTTGTAAGCTGTATTGCCTACGACATTATGACTTACTGTCTGTTTGCTTGCCTTGCAGTCTCACAGGTTGCTTGCCTCGGAATCTAGCAGACCGACCGTTGAATTCACAAAGTTTAAAATTTCGAACAAAAACAAAACATTTCCGAAGGAGTTTACAATTCCCCACACAATTTAAATACCATAACCCTACTGCTACCCTAACCCTAATCCCACCCTGACCCCAATACTAATCCTAATTCAAACCTGACCCCAACACTAATCCTAATCCTAAGCCGAATCCTAATCCGCTTCACGAACTAATTTCTTGTGTGTGGAATTGTAAACTTTAACCAAAATTTCAATCTCGTTTCTCTAGAAATAACACAAAAACAGTCCGATACAGCAAAACCTCAATGTTAATTTGTTTCCGTTTCTTTTATTTTATTCTTTCAGTTCTCTATCATGGAAACAGTCATGTCATCCATCATAGATGAATTTCCCAGACAGCTACACACTAGTACGTTCAGGTCAATTTTGTTTCGCTACTTAGTCTGCTTGGTTTGGTTTTTTGTGGGCTGGACAATGGTGACTCGGGTACGTATGACGTATGTGTCTTATCTATAACGCTGATTCGTGGTCATTATTTAGTAATAGTTATTATTGCGGTCATTTGGCTTTTCGAACGAGAAATATCGGTTTCCTTGACGATAAAGAAGCAATGATTGGCTTGTATTAAAGAAAATGCCAAATCTTCTGGGAAATTAAGTTTATTTCAGTGTTCATGAAAAACATTAGAAGGATTTGATAATCAAAGTGTGATAAGCACTTCCTGTAATTAGTAAAACCAATTTAAATCGCGATCATTTCACGCTTTGACGCTCCCATTTTGAACGTCAATGACGTTATTCATTTCCCGACGAAAATCGTCACCCTGCCAATTATCATGCTAAGTGACTTGTCTTTTTAAAAATATTTTTGAGGTATTCTTTACTAATTTTAACTTTCTTATTCCAACAGGGAGGTCAGTACGTGCTGAACTTGTTGGATGAAAGTGTAGGTGGACTTCCCCTGTTGGTAGTTGGATTGGTGGAGTGCATTGCCCTGCAATGGGTGTATGGTATGCAAATTGTTTATGTTCAGGTTGGCACCAATGTTCATTTTAGTGCCAGTTTCACTCTAGCAGCCAATGTTTTAGTACTAAAAGATTAGTTTCGCGTTCAGTCATTCTTTTCTTATACTTCAAACGGAATAATTTATAAACATTTAAATAAAAATGTGTCTAACAGCAGGCGCATTTCAATGAAAGAAAGAAAAACAACTAAATAAAAAATAAAACCAATAATTTACTTATATCTTGTGGGCTAGTAAACACCAGAGCTAAGACTCAAACTGTTTTTATTTTGCGTTTTGAATCATGTCGGTTTTATTAACGATCACTTTGATATTATCATATGTATCGTTATATGAGCAACGATTACCTACCTACCTACCCACCTACCTACTTACCCACCTACATACCCACCTACCTACTTACCCACCTGCCTACCCACCTACCTACTTACCCACCTACCTACCCACCTACCAACTTACCCACCTACCTACTTACCCACCTGCCTACCCACCTACGTACTTACCCACCTACCTACCCACCTACCAACTTACCCACCTACCTACCCACCTGCCTACTTATCCACCTACCCACCCACCTGCCTACCTACCCACCTACCTACTTACCCACCTACCTACTCACCTACCAACTTACCCACCTACCTACCCACCTACCTACTTACCCATCTACCTATCCACCTGCCTGCCTACCTACCTACCTACTTAGCTACCTACCTACCCACCTACTTACTTGCTTGCTTGCTTACTTGCTTGCTTACTTACTTACTTACTGATTCACCTCTAGAACACTCGTTATCTTTTTTCTTTACTCATTATATAAGTAACTGGTACATCAACTACAAACCTGTTTGTCAATTAATAAATTCATTTGGCTGCTATTAGTCAGTTAGTCAGTCAGTCTATCAATTACACAGTCAGTTTTATTATGAATTTCTGCCAAATACGTTTATATTTGTTAATTTTTCAGGATTTCACCGATTTTCAAATGATATTGAAGAGATGATTGGGTGGCCTCCTGGGTTATACTGGCAGTTCTGCTGGAGATTTCTGTCACCCGCCATCTTGTTAGTAAGCACCTTTACAGCAGCATTTACTATAATTAGATCTATCTATTAAGTCCCAGCTATTCGTAGCTCTGGTCTCAATGTTGAAATGATTAAAATCAGGTTTGTGGCCAGAGGCACAAATATGCTCATTAATGCTGAATTCAGGTTCTACACGAAATACTTAAATGTTCACAAATTCTTACTTTAAAGTGTCTGGATGTTTGGCCAAGGTAACAGCATTGCAGCTGCTGCACAGAAATCTGTAAATAATGCCAGACTGTGAGTATTTTCTATTCCTATTTTCAGGTTGTGCTGATAATGTCTCTAATACAATACTCGCCTATAACGTACAGCAATCCCCTGGCTGAAGGAGGAGTTTACGAGTATCCAGACTGGTGCATTGCTGTTGAGTGGATCATTGTTGCCATTCCTGTGCTTTTCATTGTTTTGACATTCATTATCATGTACTGTGAAGGTGGAGGATTCCAGGTAGGAATGTTGGATGGTTCATTGTTGCCAAATATGTGATTTTCATTGTTTTGACATTCATTATCATGTACTGTGAAGGTGGTGGGTTCCAGGTAGGAATGTTGAATGGTTCATTGTTACCATTTATGTGATTTTCATTGTTTTGACATTCGTTATCATGTACTGTGAAGGTGGAGGATTCCAGGTAAGAATGTTGACTGGTTCATTGTTGCCATTTATGTGATTTTTATTGTTTTGATATTCGTTGTCATGTACTGTGAAGGTGGAGGATTCCAGGTAGGAATGTTGAATGGTTCATTGTTGCCATTTATGTGATTTTCATTGTTTTGGCATTCATTATCATGTACTGTGAAGGTGGAGGATTCTAGGTAGGAATGATTCAGCAGTTAATCAGTATATACTTAGTTGTAATTACGCAAAAGGCAGGCAAAAGCAATACCACTATGAAGAAAACCATGATTCAAAATGTTTTCCCAACTTAGAGGAAAACCAGATGATTGATTTGACTCGACCTCATTTTAATTTACTGTCGAAAATATGCATTTTCTTGCCCATATTCTAGCATGAAAGCTAGTACTTATTCCTAATAATTGAATAATTACACTGGAAAGTTAATTGACAGCAATCGAACACCGCAATCGCTTACATCACAAACAATTCACAGTTTGTGCAATGGTAGGCATCTTTCCTGCATGTCAAGTAGGTTTGCATAAGCGATGATTGCTATGATACGCTGATGTGATGCCACGATACCGTGACTAGTTCGTTAGTTAATGCTTAATTGAAATTTACAAAACCCATACAATAGACACGATAACAGAAACGATTCTCGACGTAGATAAACCTATAAGCCCATGCAAGGCATAAGTTGTACGTTATAATGTACAATGTTGCTACTTAATTCAGAAATCTAATACATGTGAAAATAATACAATTACTCTAGTATTATAGTTATTACAGCAGTACATAGCATAAGTTGTTTATTAATGAGTACTTGATTGAGAGACAGTCAACATAATAAGAGACTGTTCTTGTTTAAAACTCATTTTCATGTTTCAGGCACTAGATTGGGACCTAGTTAGGCAGCAAAAGACAGAGGACAGACGGCCACCAACGAGGCAGGACTCGTACACTTTGCACAAACATGATGAGATTGTAATGAGTGAAGTCAGTGATGACTACCACGCTGGAGATTACGAAAAAATGAACAATTTTAACGTTAACGTCGTGATAAATAGTATCTATGGTAACAAAAAGAACGCGTGCTCGAATAAAGGCTTTCAAGATGCAGACAATATCAATCATATGTAATCCTATGGAAGAACTATGTGTGCGTAAAGTGTGATGCGTGATCCGTTATCCGCAATGCGTGATACGCATTGGCTGTTTCCATATATCCGTGAACGCTATGCGTATAAAAAAGCTCGCGGTGTCCATTACTGCTATACGCAGAATATTGCTTGGAAAGTGCTGCCCACGTACATACAACTAAGATGTCTCATTGATTATTATTTAAAGCGTTTACATTCAGTTATAAAGATCTACACACAATCAAATTACTGTAAAATACTCAATTGTGTGCAGATGTTTACAGTTGATTCAGTAATAAAGATCTGCACACAATCAAATTATTGAAAAATATTCGGTTGTGTGCAGATGTTTACAACTGATTCAATAATAAAGATCTACACACAATCAAATTATACTAAAATATTCAATTGTGTGCAGATGTTTATAACTGAATCTAAACGCTTTAAATAATGATCAATGAGACCAACTTAATTTTATGTATGTTGTGAAAATTAATGTTAAAAGATATTTTTATAGGTTAATCGTACAATTACTTACCTTTAGCTTGTCATTTTTAATTAAACAACGTAACTAATAATTCTAAAAATATTGCGTTTATATCGATTTACTGACACTTGTTAAATTTACTAAGATGTGAATGCTCACGTATAAGTTGTTAAAACTGTCTGTCTGTAATAAAAGTATGCTTAAATTAAAGTATCCCACGGGTCATTTGCAGCTTGGCATCTTGTGTACATAGTAATAAATATGTTATTAAAATCTTTTGAAGTGCTATGCTGTAATGATCGTTGTGTGTATATTTAATAAATAATAATAATAATAATAATAAGTGCTGCCCTCTACAATTGTGGTTGGCATTGGTAAGATACAATGGCCGAGCAGAACAATGTTGGCCATAGGAATCAAATAGATGTACAGACAGATGAGCAAACGCACGAATAAACACAGAATCAAATAGACGTTCAGACAGACGGGCAAACGCACAAATGAACACAGAATCAAATAGACGTACAGACAGACGAGCAAACGCACAAATGCACACAGAATCAAATAGATGTACAGACAGACGATCAAACGCACAATAAAACACAGAATCAAATAGACGTACAGACAGACGAGCAAACGCACAAATGAACGCAGAATCAAATAGATGTACAGACAGACGAGCAAACGTACAAATGCACACAGAATCAAATAGATGTACAGACAGACGAGCAAACGTACAAATGCACACAGAATGAAATAGATGTACAGACAGACGAGCAAACGTACAAATAAACACAGGCTGAAATAAATGTACAGACAGACGAGCAAACGCACAAATGAACACAGAATCAAATAGATGTACAGACAGACGAGCAAACGTACAAATGAACACAGAATCAAATAGATGTACAGACAGACGAGCAAACGTACAAATAAACGCAGGCTGAAATAAATGTACAGACAGACGAGCAAACGCATAAATGAACACAGAATCAAATAGATGTACAGACAGACGAGCAAACGTACAAATGAACACAGAATCAAATAGATGTACAGACAGACGAGCAAACGTACAAGTAAACACAGAATCAAATAGATGTCCAGACAGATGAGCAAACGCACAAATGCACACAGAATCAAATAGACGTACAGACAGACGAGCAAACGTACAAATAAACACAGAATCAAATAGATGTACAGACAGATTGTTTTGTAGTGGTATACAAAAGAAAGATAGGGCTGTATTACTTAACTGCTTGTTAAACCTACATTCTAACGACATAAAACAATGCTGAGAGACACGAACAATAACCTATTTAATCTGAAACAATGGCCACAGTTTAGGAAATAGTTCTTTGACGCGCTAAAATTCCATTCCTGCGTTTTTGCTTTGTGACTGAAACAGCAAGCAGCAGCAGACGAGAAATGGAGAAATTTACAATCTTGTTGATTTGTTTCAGTTCATCGTTGTTCCTCATTAAATATGGTAAGAGTAGTCGTAGTTTATAATAATTATTAACAGATGTCATCATTGTTTCTTTCTGAAAAACTGAATTTGGTTTCTAACCGTTGTAAACTTTGATCAGATTTAATTTGCACTGTTTAGCCAAAAGACGTTTAAAACTTTAAAGGTATTAAATGAAATAATGAAAAATCAAAACTCTAAACTGATGACAAAGGACACTGTTCTCTATAGTGCTCCTATTTTTGCATTATGAAAATTTTGAAAAGCAATGTCAAGGTGATAAGAAACAGGGCCTATTTCAGCCTAAACGAGGCCCGGGGAAGTGGGGCGTGTGAGGCTTGGGGGTTGAGGCGCCGGGGGGGGGGGGCGTACGCCACCATGGTTGGCGACCAGAAAATTTTTGAATTGCTAGAACGCCGGAGAAGCGTGCGGCAAGAGAGAGAGAGAGAGAGAGAGAGAGAGAGAGAGAGAAGGGTGGGAGAGGAGGCAGTATGTTCGCATAAAGCAAAAAAATGTTACTTTGCACGAGGCCCCCCTGGAAGGTGAGGCCCCGGGGAAGTATACCTACCCCTCCCCCCCTGAAATAGGTCCTGATAAGAAATAAAGGCCTACTGGAACTATGTGTATCGCTTGGCATCGCAATTTCAAAGCTTGCTTTCTAGTGAACCAGGTTTTTATAACTATTTCTGGGAAACGTAAACCTGTAATTACGTGTGTAATCAAATATGTTGCATTTGTATATTTGCTGTAATTTAGTAAAAGCCACGAGTTTTGATGTATAAGGAAAACCCAGACAGCGTGTGCTGATGCTATTGATATGTGTATGTTTAGGCTTAGCCTGGGGAGTGGTAGGCTAAGCAGTAATTTTCAACAACAACAACAACAACAACAACAACAACAACAACAACAACAACAACAACAACAACAACAACAGCAACAATAACAACAACAGCAACAACAACAACAGCAACAGCAGCAACAACAACAACAGCAACAAACAACAGCAACAGCAGCAGTAACAGCAGCAGCAGCAACAGCAACAGCAACAGCAACAATAACAACAACAACAACAACAATAAAAAGCTCAATGTTTTATACATAATGTCACATATTTTGTATCATACGGTACATATGCTTTGAGTGCACGTCGACGTGCACGTAGTGACGCGGGGCAAACGAGAGAGCTGGAACACAGGTACTAGGTGATATGCTTTTGATTAGGGCATCAACACGCCTAATTCAACCCTGCAAAAACAGGAATAAAGGTGCAGGTACAGTTCGTCATATCATTTCTCTCGATATTGTACTGTCAAAATTACGAATGCCTGCTAGACACGTTGAACACTGTTGGTTAAAAAAGTATTGTTTACAGGAAAAGTAGAAATTGTAAGATGATGAAGATATCAATGATAGTGTGCACTAACTTTACCGTCATTATTTTCAGCACGTACTCAAAAAAATGAGTATATTGGTTGCTACGAAATGAATTTGTTTACACCACAGGCAAGCTGGATTTTTAGTGGAGTTTTTGTCTTTAACTGTACGTTTTTTTGCTGGGGACACTACAACCCCACTCGGGAGGGTTACATTTACAAGAGCCTTTGGACTCCATTTGAAAAAAGTGATACGATACAATGCTGGTGCAGTGACATTAGTAATTTTTCACCGGAGACCGTGAGTGACCAGTCATTTTGTTCTTTATGTGACAAAGGGAGACGTTACTGTGGAACGGAAGTTAACGTCACGTTTGCCAGCCTCTATAAAATAGGTTAGTGCACACCAGAAACCATTTTCTGTACGAACTATTTGTGTTGTTATAGTAGTTTCTGTAGTTCAGTCAACCTCGGATATAAGGGACACCTCCGGACCGGAAAAATCGTCCCTTATATCCGATGTCCGTTATAGCCGAAGTTGAATAGCGGAAACCGAGCTGTTCGAAGGCTGAGTTTGCAAAAAATTGAAGCTAAAAAACGATCAATTTCGCTTGAGCCGCTTTTTTATATTTTCATCTAGTTACTCACATCATTACAGCCATAAGTCCCGACCTTAGTCCAAGGGAATACAGCCGGGCCCACGAGGGGTCCTGGCATAGGCTTTTTAGGATGTAAAAAATCTTTGATCATAGGGTCCCTTATATGCGAGGTAATTTACTTGGGTTTCTATTACGCGGTATCTGAAGATATATTTGAAGTCCCTTATATCTGCGAACTTTATATGCGAAGATTTTTACATAAAAACGTTGCGAAAAATCGGGACCGGTGTTGGTGGTCCCTTATAAGCGATTGTCCCTTATAAGCGAGTACCTGATACCCGATGTTGACTGTATTTCAAATAGCTGCACGAGCATTTGGTTCACGTTTACAGGTCAGTTTTTAAAGAGCTGAACAAAAAGAGTTTCATAAGTACAACTAATGCGTATCTTTGAGATTACGCAGAGAATATTACTGTGTAGGCAGGTAGCCAAGGACCGTCAAACCTCGTCTAAACAAAAATATGGGCAGATACCAAAAACTGAATTTGTTCCCTTTAAACGAAGCTGTAAGTCGTACAGGGGTGTTCAATACATTCGATTGGCTATAAAACGTAGATCCAGATACATTGCCCCAAAATTGCGAGTACACTTCGCCAGTGCACCTTTTGCCATTTTGTCATTTTGCCAGTTGATAATAGAAACAGTACAACCAAGCGAGTCATGTGTTTTGTGAGTGTACGGGTAAACAAAAAAGAGAAAAACATGTTTAGCGTCGTATTCTACATTTCATTGCGAATTCAATGATATATGGCACGCCTCTGTAAGACTTATATCTACCGTTCACAGAGCGCCAAGTATTGTATGAACAATATTGCATATTTGATGCCTTGTAAAACGGTTCAGAGCTCGTCAAAACAGAACAGAGTATCTATAGCCAAGACATAGTACTTTACTTACTTTTTTTCGTTTGGATAGGTGGTGCTTCCTTTAGGAGTAAATACTTTATCAAAAATGAACATATTTTCAGGGCATCTGTGTCATAGAACCATGAGCGCCGGCAGACGGACGCATTGACGCACGTGCGTCCACAAAATCTTTAAAGAATTTTTTATGGCTAAATAAACCAAGACACACATCAACCTCTTGTTTGTTTGCGCAATCCCCGAGTAGTCAGCTGATTTGCAGCTGATAGTGAACTTATGTTTATGTATGTCACTTATCTTGTGTCGATTCTCTTATCGATTTCCGTTGTCTAGTCAGTTTTTAGCTAACTGTAATTGCACTTCTGCAGTTAGGGGTGGGCCCTAGGGTTCTGCCCCCCCCCCCCCTCCCGTCACTTTTACGAACATTTAAGTTGACAAACTTTTTATAAAGCCAGTTATCAGCAGCAGTGCGAAGTTCTTCATCAAACTTATTGTTTTCTGCAAGGAGAAAATATATGCATTCTGGAGAGAATATAAGAAAATATTTACTGGTAGAGCAAAGTCAGTTATCGGCATGCTAAAATATGAAGGAAATATATATAGCGAAAATCAAGATATTTGTGAGGTACTATACAAAAATTTTTAAGTGGAGATCACGTAAGCGGTGCAAATTTTGATTATGTTTGGCAGCAGCAAGTAGAGGGGGAAGTTTCTCGCTATGATTATAGAGCCATGGTGCCCCTTGCTATAAACTGTAACTTTACAAAAAACGCAGGGTAAAAGCACCGACTGCGATGGCTTTCATCCACTGATGGTTAAACACCGTGGCTTCTGGGCCAAGGCGGTTTTTCTATACTTGTGCAATCTTTGTTTAAGTAAAAGCAAGTGGGTTTGTCGTGAATCCAATGTAATATTCATTAAAAAGGAAGGCAAAACAAATTATACGGATCCTGGTAGCTTTCGACCCCTGACTCTCTCATCCTATTTTGGCAAATTTGCTGAAAGTTCACTGTCAAATCGATTGAGAACTTACATATCTGAAAATGATCTTATAGACGAAGTGCAGGAAGGTTTCATGGCAGGTCGCAATACTGGTCGCTATTTGATTCGCTTAATATCAAATATTCAAAAGCATTTACTACAAAATGACGTCTGTCTGTCTATCTGCTGTGATTTCCAGCGCGCTTTTGACAGCGTCTGGTTGGATGGTCTACTGTTTAAGCTATATGAGACCGGCTTTAAAGGTAGAATTCTGGGTCTTATTAAGACTTTTCTATATGAAAGGAATGTGCGCATCAAGGTCAATAACTACACTTCTCAGGAATACTGTTGTAAGACAGGTCTGCCACAGGGGTCAGTCATCCCCCCGTGCTATTTAATTTTTATGTGTCCGATATGTTTGACGAAATCTTAGCAATATCAAATACTAATAATTTTAAATATGCAGATGACGGAACAATACTTGTAGCTTGTTCTTCCGAAAATGAAACGCTTAGAACTAGTCAGCTGTGCTGTGATAAACTCTATAATTGGTGTTTTACATGGCTGCAGATACTAAATTGCTCGCAAGGAAAAACTGAAATAATTTCATTTGGCCTTCATGATTTAAATGACTGCTTAAAATTTGGAACCAATGATGTTAGTTACGTGCAAAGTAGTAAAGTTTTAGGAGTTACAATCGACAGTAATTTGTCATTTGAAAATCATGTAAATAAGGTTAGAAGACAAGCTTGGAATAGGTGTATATCAATTAAGCGTAAGAGTATGCTGTATAAAGGTTTCAATCTCAATGTTATCATTGCTCTATTTAAGACTTAGTTTTACCGATTATAATGTATGCTGCTCCTGCCTGGATGGTAAGAAAGCACCCATTGTTTGACGATCTGTTGTATGACGTTATGAAAACTGCTACTGGTTGTCACTTTCACCAATAAAAGACAAACTAGAGTTAATTTGTGGGCTACCCCCACTTGATATTTTGTTTAAGGGAATCACAGCAAAATTTATGCTAAAATATCTAGCAATGTCGGATTCAGACTTAGTCAAAAGTCATGTAATAGAGATTAGTCGTGATACCACAATCGGTCATAGACATTTCATTCGAGAATTACTGGCTTCTAGTGGTCAATATTTAAAATTATGTAAAAATTATGATTCACGTACTATTGATTACGGTAATATACCGCTTGAGTACAAAAAACAGGATATTGAGCATTTTATATCACAACTATGGAAAAACAGATGCCGTACTCGCTACCAATGCCAGGAGTTATCTATTCTTCCCGAAAATGTATTTTTAACTCCAGTAGACATTCTTTTCATACAGGTAGCAGAAGGCTAGAAAAACTATCTTGTAGCTTTTTACTAGGACAAAGTAACTTTAAAGATTTTCTTTTTAAAATTGGATACCTACATGAAAATGCCTGTATATGTTCAGAGGAAGCACAAACAGTTGAACATTTGCTTTTTAATTGTACTTTGGTCGACTAAAATAAAAGATTAGCGCTCGCAAATAGCCTACAATTTAATAACATTAGTAAAATTTATACCTCTCGCGACAAAAACTTGCTAGTTGCTTTCACTGAGTTAGTTTGTGATTCGTTTTTACAAACTTTAGTATAAAATATTAAACATTTATATTATATCTGTCACTTTTATATTATACAGGTCGTTTTGTGTAAACTGGTACTATTTGATTTTAGTTATTATTTTTTTGGTATATTGTTTTATTGGAATTTAAAAGTCTTACGAATATAACAGCTATTTTATTTAGAAAGTTTTCTTAACCATGCCTTGCAAATAGAGGGTCACTGTGTGTATTTTACGTAAATATTTGTATATGCGTACAATTTTAAATTTTAAATAAAGAATTATAATAATAATAATAATCCCTTCACTGTAGCAGGGAAATTATGAGTCACAAGTTTGTTGTGACATAATGAGTTTTAAACTAGTGTACTTACCTGAGGAAATAGCTTCTAGCAACTGCAAAATGGTCTCGAATGCAATAAAACGCATGTGTGGCCGAGAGTGTCTGGTGGGAAAAATTAGCACACATGCAAACTTATTAAATTTTGTACGAACAGTGGGTGGGCTGTCGACTTAACAATCAGTTTTATGTTTGACTATCGGCATTTTGCTGGGTAGATAAAATTTGATACCAAATAAATTAAGCTTAAGTAATGGGTCATCCGCATTGCAGTGTATTACGAACTTGATTTTAAAATATATGACTAGTGCAATAGAATACAATGAATATTACCTAGGTAAATGTACGTAAAATATATTTATCAAAGCGGAATTTTCACGTTTGAGGAAGTCTATGTACCAGAATTTAGATCTCATTTCAAGCCTTCAAAATGTCATCAAATACAGGAAAATTCCTTCAGAGCCCCTAGCCGCTTGTGCGTCCAATTTTTTAACCTCTAGTGGCGCGTATGCATAGAACTCACGACCCGAAATTGTAAGCTAACTCTATCCTAGCTACAAGTACACCAAATTCGGTCAAGTAGCACTGTCTAGTTTTTGAGTTATTCCAAAAAGATGCGTATCTCTGAAACTATAAACAACACAGAACGAAAATAACAGGAGATCCTGAACTACAATTTTCAACCAGGAATTCTATTTTTTGCAGTAGTGTGTTGTGAATCAAATTTAGAACGAGAAATTAATTGGAAATTAATTGGAAGAATTAAATTATAAGATTTCGGAGATAATATACTCCTCCTTGGTCTGATAACGAAGACCATGCAATTTGATTATAACTTACTCACTCAGCTTGTACCTTGAGTTTAATGAGTCAGGTGTCAGAGGTTGGTGAACGGGAAAGTAGAAGATTAAAAGACACACCGACTACTTAAAGAGTCAAGGTACCATTTAGCGTACATAAAAATGCGCCCTGCGCTGGCAATTTGCAGATGGATAAGTCAGGATGTTACATTGTTAGAGTCAGTACAAGTCATTTACTGATAGTTAACTTAACCTATCAAGCAATATTTCAATGTCTAAGGTGATAGGGTTACGACCTCTAGTAATTTAAATTACCTGGTGAATCACGGATGTCATCTGCGGGAGGTCAGATGGTGCAATACCGGATGACTTCGACGCAATACCTAGCTTAATGACTTTTGCTTCATAAGGAGAGTGAGAGTTCAGAGTTCAGTCACACACGCGCACAGAGTCAGATAGAGTAGTTGCTGAATTGCAGAGGAGTGTTGCCGTTTACTTCTACGAGACGATCTTTTTAGAAGACATATCTTTAGCTCAGCGTAGTAATATAACTGCGTCATTTGCTTCGACAAATCTTCGATGCTGAGAAGTCTCTTTCAGGAATCAGGATCTGGCCAATAACGATTGTTAGGTTGGCCAGTCCTCAAGTTAAGTAGTTTTACTTTATTCTCTGATGCTGTAACAGTTTATGTGGATTGTAATAACAGAGTAACTTTAGCACCATAAGTGCAAACATTACAACTTGGGAAGTAGTTTGTGATTGGAATTATCTCTTTGGATTAGAGCGTTAATTGCAAGCGCATATGAAAAGCTTTGTACTTATCTTAGAACTTTGATCTGCATTGTAAATTTAATTACAATAAACCATTCTTCAATTTAACGTAAATATCGAGTTGTTTAATGTTCAAAGCGTTACTCAAGGCTCACAATCGTGAAGACACTAAATCCTTGATCGAACTCGATAGATTCACACTGTAAGGCTCATTGCGGGAGCCAGCTTGATAATTCGAGAGAAAAGGATCTATACTCACAACGCAATATTTCGTGGTTTCAGTTGTATGGGACATTATCATAGCCCTATCAACTTGACCTAAGCTCTCGGAGTTGCGCAATTGAACGAATTTCAAAATCAATTTTGAAAAATTAATCAAGGTTGTTTGTACAAGAGAAACAAGCGACAATTGTGGCAAAACGAAACTCGGTTCGCGACTTTAACGCAGTGCATCAGACCCTACGTTTCAGTGCAAATCCAATGATATATTGTACCTTTCTGTATGATTTACGGCTTCCGTTCAGAAAGGAAACCATGTTGATATCTTCTACATAAGTAAAAGAACGATACCGACATGGGTGCGACCCTATGGCGGTGGTGGCTGGGAGGCACATCATTAGATAGAGAATTGATCGTACAGTCGTTGCACTGGGCACCATCCTAGTAGGTGACGCTTCTTTTATGAGTAATGGTTTCAACGTGACTTTGAAACACTCATTTTACAAAGTTAAGTAGACTACATTTGCTCTCACTGTAGGCACTGTATGGCGAGAAAGTAGATTGGCGAGAAGGTAGACTGGCGAAAAGGTAGACTGGCGAAAAGGTAGACTGACGAGAAGGTAGATAGGTGAGAAGGTAGACATGCGGAAAAGTAGACTGACGAGAAGGTAGATTGGTGAGAAGGTAGACTTGCAAAAAGGTAGACTGGTGAGAAAGTAGACTGGTCAGAAGGTAAGTTGGCGAAAAGATAAACTGGCGAGAAGGTAGACTGGCGAAAACGTAGAGAGGCGAAAAAGTAGATGGGTGAGAAGGTAGCTGGTAAAGAGTGTGATTACTCTTAGTTGGCACTTGCAAGAAGAGTGCATTATTACTGGTATCCAATTATAATGACAAATCAACAGAAAATAACATACTGCATACTCTTTGACACCGCTAACTCGCTTGCAGGCTTACTTCTAAACTCACTGACTGAAATTTATAGTTTGTGCTTGTGAGAAAATGGAGGTTAATCAATAAAAAAAATTATGGTCACTGATCAAAAACAAAAACTGATGTACTACCGGTATTCGACCACACTTGTATACATGTTTTGATTCAGCAAAGCACCCTTATGTGTTTCAGGTCATTCCTATAGCTATCATGGATGCTACTATCAAGGCAAATCTGGAGTTATATTTGATGATACATCCGATCTTATGTATAATAATGATTTTGATACCTTAGTGAAACAGTGCGAACAAAAATGTGATCAAAATTTTACATTTGTGGCGTATTTCTATAATGGGACTGGAACATACTGCATGTGTGGTAATGCAAGCCAAAAGATGGAAGATTACCTCGAAAGAAACGATGACCTGTGTCCTGATAACTGTCCACACAGTCACAAAACTTTCAAGAAGTGTGGAGGAAATGTCACAAGGAATTACACAGCCGTTGAGATCGATACTGGTATTTATTTTTAGTTCGTCATTTTAATTTTTGAGATCAATTACTACTGCATGTAGGCTCTTGCCCTTGCACGTATATGTACTCCAAATTCACAACCCCATTGTTGAACCTCAGCGTGGTCGGTACGTTTGTTATTGTTGTTTTTCTTGTTGTGTGTCTAAAGGTTCCAATTTGTTCATCTTGATAATAACTTGAAGAATTTCACACCTTAAAGAAGTATGAACGCCCGAATAATTCTTAGTTTTACCCCGAATTATTTCTAACAACAGAATGACGGAAACATTAACTAATTAGTTAACAGATGGTTTAATGGACTATTTCGGCCAATCAATAGACCATTTTCTAGTTGTCTTTACTTAGGAATTTCCTTGGCATTTCTGACTAAAAGCTATGCAACTAAAGTGATTACTTAATTAATAAAATAAAACATCCTGTGACCACTATACTGTTGCCTAGGTGTCCTCAGTTTTCGAACCCAAAAGTAATGTTGTTTCTAAATTACCACAGTGCCTATTTGTATTTTTCTGTAGATAACATAGTAAAATGAAATTATTATTTTTCCTAGAAAGTTCCAGATTATGCCACACTTATGGCATTTTGTATTAGATGAGTATGTATCTAATGGAGTATGGTCATTCAGTTGAAAAAAGTGTACGTGTGTGTGTGTGTGTGTGTGCGTGCGTGCGTGTGTGCGTATGATTGCGTGAGTGCGTGCGTACTTGCGTGCGTGCGCGTGTTTGTATGTGTTCCGTTTGTTTGTCTATCTGTTACCACTTTTCTTGGCTGTGGTGTAATTTGGGACACACCTCTCACAGTGGTAAGGCATGGTTAAAGTTGTTTTTGAATCGATTGATGCAAATTTGAATTTTTGTTATTTTTAAATGCCCTTGTACAAATAACTATAAATGCTGTAATATCACGACCTTTTATTCTCGATAGATTGATCGTATAGTTTATCTAGCCGTATTGAGTGATCATGAATTAATCGTATAGATTTTATCGATGTATTAGATTCTATAGATTATATAGATTCGCTTCCCATTCGCTATAAGGTGATTGATCGCTTTTAAGTCACCTGACTCCGAGGGCTTTAGTTCAGTCTATCAGGCAATGATGATGTCCTTCCAGACTATCACTTCGATCTTGCGTTGAGAGTTGAGGTCTTCTTCCCTCAAGTTATCAAGCGTTGCTCCCGCAATTGAGCTTTCTTTTAGTACAATGCGAATATCTCAAGTTCGTGTCTAGGATTTAGTGGTGCTTTACTGTGAACGCTCTCAATCATACAAGAACTCGTTATCTGCGTTACTAAAGTGAACAGATTTTATTCGATCACAAATTACACATTATCTACTCTGGCTTACTTTACACGATTTGTCCTTATACGCCGGTGGGCGCTTACAACTAGAGTATAGCTCCAGAGAAGATGCTATTCACTTTAATTGATAACGATTCAATATGCTGCACTGAAGGTGCTTAACACAACGTGAATGCTACAGTTATATAGAGTTGGACTCAGATACAAATAAGTTGAATTCACTTAACTTGTGGATTGACCAATGTACCCTTACACTTGGTCAAATCCTGATAGCTTATCGAGACCTCGTCGCACCAGTGCTCAGTCTTGGCTGAGAACGTAGAATCCTATCCACGCTGGGCTAAAACGCTGCTTCTGTCGTCTAGAAGATTGTCTCGGACACAACACGATGGCAGCTACCACAGTCAGACTCTCCCCTTCGTTGTGCGTGTAAAGCTCTAGTATCTTACCAGAATTTATATCTCTGAGAGCTGGCCTTCGTTCATATTGCACCATATGGCAACATCCAGCAACATCTGCTGCAGATGCTACCTCCCGTCAAGAGACTTCTGATTTTACAATCAGTAATGTGTTCTCTTGAATTCCATCGTCTTTTGAGATCTTCCTACCATCGTCGGCAAATCTTCAGATTTATCTCTCTAATGTCGCTGAGCACTGATAGAGACCTTGGCTGCTATCATAAAGTCACTTCTACGCGACATCTAAATCGCTCTAGAACCTCTCTTAAATAGCCCTAACTCTGCATGTATCCATTTGAAACAATAGTGTCTTTCTTAAACAAGACACCTGCATTTCTATAACACGTGTGACAATTGCATTAAATTCGTACTACCAGCTGGGTGAGTTTCTCTGTCAACCGTGTAAATTTATTTCATGAAATCAGGGAGGCGTGAATTTATCAACTGAATCTAATTCAGTTGATAACTCCATCAATTATCTTCCAAAATACATATTCCTAAATTTATTCACAACAGTAATATGCTGAGCAGTGAGACACTTGTAACTAGGCAATCACTAAGCACTAGTAATAGTCAAATAAGGCGGACTTATTAACAAGGGTAACATAAATTTTAAGAACAATTAGTAAAACATTTTAAATGGACAGACGTTTTGGCGGTGATGTGCTTGCAACTTCTGTCTTGTATTTAGATCTGTTTATGAAGTTATGAGATTTTAACCAAGATGTGGTGTAATTTTAAATGATAATTGTAATGTGTATAAATGGCTCAGAAATTAAGCTCGCAGGATATGACGACGGCTTGTCCTGTGTTTTTTCACAGGATGTGTGCTTTGAGGATGTCTGTATTTAAATTTTGTATTTTGATTTTTATTGCTTCAATTCTTGCTGCTGTTGCTGCTGTTTGTTGTTGTTGTTGTTGTTGTTATTGTTGCTGCTGCTGTTGTTGTTATTGTTGTTGTTGTTGTTGTTATTGTTGTTGTTGTTGTCGCTGTTGTTGTTGCTGCTGCAAAACCCCAGATATTTCACCATTTCGAGAATTTTCTTTCTGTTTTCATATTAAATAATGCCGATTATTGCAATTTAGTTGTGCTGTTTACAAGAAATCTTTACGGCATCGCTACCATTCCACATACAATATCTGGTAGCATTTGCGTATTGTTTAATGAATTCCTATAAAAGTACACACTTGGAAACTCCTTAAACACCCACAGTTTCAACAGTGGACCGCTTTGAAGTATGCCGTCATTATACCTCTGGTAGGTCCCTAGTAGCCGCTCGATTTGCTCTATTAAGGTCTGTCTGAACTTCCCAATTTGCTCTACATTCTTTAAGTGATTTAATATATTCTTCAGCATTAACGTACATAATTAACTTCAAGAAGACTTTCATACAATAAATAAAAAAAAACGCCCAATAATTCTTGTAGTCATTACTGATGTCAATAAAACAGTTTTTACCTGTCACAGTGTTAGCATTTTGCCAGACCTGCATATTTTTCCCAAATGACCATGTTGCTTGTTCAAGGCGTTTTTTTTGCAGTGCTGCGTAGGTGTCCAATTACATGCAGTTATGGACATTGTGAGTATGGTGTAGACTCGGATTTTCCTGTTTACTGCAACTGCACACTTGGTTACACGGGAGAAAATTGTGATGAAGGTTTGTATTGCAAGAGTTCAGAATAAATTTTAACATTGCAATGGACTTTATTGGATTCGAAAAACATCGAATGCAGGAAATGATAATAATTAGTGACACCGTGTCTGTCAAAAACTGAATTGGATTCGAAATACATCGAAAGCAGGAAATGATAATAATTAGTGACACCGTGTCTGTCAAAAACTGAGGTAAGAAAAAATGAGGTGAGATTCTGCTTCTGTGACAGGAATTGCTTTATGTGAGAGCTTTTGTTTTATATTTACAAAGATAAATATTTTTTTAAAATAATTAACACTCTGTATGTAAGTATGGTCATGCTTGACATTGAAAATTTAGTGAAATCTAAACTTGTCACTTTTTGTTGGTGACTCGTGGGTCAAGAGTCAATCAAATACTTGTTAAATACACCATTCAATTTGCCTCATCGAGATCTATCATTTGATGTAGTACAAATTATGCTACTTGACATTGGAAGCATTTGTATGGATAATCTAGTAATAGTAGTAGTTTTATTGTCATTACGGCCAACAAATGACATGTACATTTACAAAAATGATACGTGTAAC
>JAQGDQ010000280.1:0-56318 GCA_030141605.1 Tubiluchus corallicola | reverse complement strand
GTTACACGTATCATTTTTGTAAATGTACATGTCATTTGTTGGCCGTAATGACAATAAAACTACTACTATTACTAGATTATCCATACAAATGCTTCCAATGTCAAGTAGCATAATTTGTACTACATCAAATGATAGATCTCGATGAGGCAAATTGAATGGTGTATTTAACAAGTATTTGATTGACTCTTGACCCACGAGTCACCAACAAAAAGTGACAAGTTTAGATTTCACTAAATTTTCAATGTCAAGCATGACCATACTTACATACAGAGTGTTAATTATTTTAAAAAAATATTTATCTTTGTAAATATAAAACAAAAGCTCTCACATAAAGCAATTCCTGTCACAGAAGCAGAATCTCACCTCATTTTTTCTTACCTCAGTTTTTGACAGACACGGTGTCACTAATTATTATCATTTCCTGCTTTCGATGTATTTCGAATCCAATTCAGTTTTTGACAGACACGGTGTCACTAATTATTATCATTTCCTGCATTCGATGTTTTTCGAATCCAATAAAGTCCATTGCAATGTTAAAATTTATTCTGAACTCTTGCAATACAAACCTTCATCACAATTTTCTCCCGTGTAACCAAGTGTGCAGTTGCAGTAAACAGGAAAATCCGAGTCTACACCATACTCACAATGTCCATAACTGCATGTAATTGGACACCTACGCAGCACTGCAAAAAAAACGCCTTGAACAAGCAACATGGTCATTTGGGAAAAATATGCAGGTCTGGCAAAATGCTAACACTGTGACAGGTAAAAACTGTTTTATTGACATCAGTAATGACTACAAGAATTATTGGGCGTTTTTTTTTATTTATTGTATGAAAGTCTTCTTGAAGTTAATTATGTACGTTAATGCTGAAGAATATATTAAATCACTTAAAGAATGTAGAGCAAATTGGGAAGTTCAGACAGACCTTAATAGAGCAAATCGAGCGGCTACTAGGGACCTACCAGAGGTATAATGACGGCATACTTCAAAGCGGTCCACTGTTGAAACTGTGGGTGTTTAAGGAGTTTCCAAGTGTGTACTTTTATAGGAATTCATTAAACAATACGCAAATGCTACCAGATATTGTATGTGGAATGGTAGCGATGCCGTAAAGATTTCTTGTAAACAGCACAACTAAATTGCAATAATCGGCATTATTTAATATGAAAACAGAAAGAAAATTCTCGAAATGGTGAAATATCTGGGGTTTTGCAGCAGCAACAACAACAGCGACAACAACAACAACAATAACAACAACAACAACAACAATAACAACAACAGCAGCAGCAACAATAACAACAACAACAACAACAACAAACAGCAGCAACAGCAGCAAGAATTGAAGCAATAAAAATCAAAATACAAAATTTAAATACAGACATCCTCAAAGCACACATCCTGTGAAAAAACACAGGACAAGCCGTCGTCATATCCTGCGAGCTTAATTTCTGAGCCATTTATACACATTACAATTATCATTTAAAATTACACCACATCTTGGTTAAAATCTCATAACTTCATAAACAGATCTAAATACAAGACAGAAGTTGCAAGCACATCACCGCCAAAACGTCTGTCCATTTAAAATGTTTTACTAATTGTTCTTAAAATTTATGTTACCCTTGTTAATAAGTCCGCCTTATTTGACTATTACTAGTGCTTAGTGATTGCCTAGTTACAAGTGTCTCACTGCTCAGCATATTACTGTTGTGAATAAATTTAGGAATATGTATTTTGGAAGATAATTGATGGAGTTATCAACTGAATTAGATTCAGTTGATAAATTCACGCCTCCCTGATTTCATGAAATAAATTTACACGGTTGACAGAGAAACTCACCCAGCTGGTAGTACGAATTTAATGCAATTGTCACACGTGTTATAGAAATGCAGGTGTCTTGTTTAAGAAAGACACTATTGTTTCAAATGGATACATGCAGAGTTAGGGCTATTTAAGAGAGGTTCTAGAGCGATTTAGATGTCGCGTAGAAGTGACTTTATGATAGCAGCCAAGGTCTCTATCAGTGCTCAGCGACATTAGAGAGATAAATCTGAAGATTTGCCGACGATGGTAGGAAGATCTCAAAAGACGATGGAATTCAAGAGAACACATTACTGATTGTAAAATCAGAAGTCTCTTGACGGGAGGTAGCATCTGCAGCAGATGTTGCTGGATGTTGCCATATGGTGCAATATGAACGAAGGCCAGCTCTCAGAGATATAAATTCTGGTAAGATACTAGAGCTTTACACGCACAACGAAGGGGAGAGTCTGACTGTGGTAGCTGCCATCGTGTTGTGTCCGAGACAATCTTCTAGACGACAGAAGCAGCGTTTTAGCCCAGCGTGGATAGGATTCTACGTTCTCAGCCAAGACTGAGCACTGGTGCGACGAGGTCTCGATAAGCTATCAGGATTTGACCAAGTGTAAGGGTACATTGGTCAATCCACAAGTTAAGTGAATTCAACTTATTTGTATCTGAGTCCAACTCTATATAACTGTAGCATTCACGTTGTGTTAAGCACCTTCAGTGCAGCATATTGAATCGTTATCAATTAAAGTGAATAGCATCTTCTCTGGAGCTATACTCTAGTTGTAAGCGCCCACCGGCGTATAAGGACAAATCGTGTAAAGTAAGCCAGAGTAGATAATGTGTAATTTGTGATCGAATAAAATCTGTTCACTTTAGTAACGCAGATAACGAGTTCTTGTATGATTGAGAGCGTTCACAGTAAAGCACCACTAAATCCTAGACACGAACTTGAGATATTCGCATTGTACTAAAAGAAAGCTCAATTGCGGGAGCAACGCTTGATAACTTGAGGGAAGAAGACCTCAACTCTCAACGCAAGATCGAAGTGATAGTCTGGAAGGACATCATCATTGCCTGATAGACTGAACTAAAGCCCTCGGAGTCAGGTGACTTAAAAGCGATCAATCACCTTATAGCGAATGGGAAGCGAATCTATATAATCTATAGAATCTAATACATCGATAAAATCTATACGATTAATTCATGATCACTCAATACGGCTAGATAAACTATACGATCAATCTATCGAGAATAAAAGGTCGTGATATTACAGCATTTATAGTTATTTGTACAAGGGCATTTAAAAATAACAAAAATTCAAATTTGCATCAATCGATTCAAAAACAACTTTAACCATGCCTTACCACTGTGAGAGGTGTGTCCCAAATTACACCACAGCCAAGAAAAGTGGTAACAGATAGACAAACAAACGGAACACATACAAACACGCGCACGCACGCAAGTACGCACGCACTCACGCAATCATACGCACACACGCACGCACGCACACACACACACACACACACGTACACTTTTTTCAACTGAATGACCATACTCCATTAGATACATACTCATCTAATACAAAATGCCATAAGTGTGGCATAATCTGGAACTTTCTAGGAAAAATAATAATTTCATTTTACTATGTTATCTACAGAAAAATACAAATAGGCACTGTGGTAATTTAGAAACAACATTACTTTTGGGTTCGAAAACTGAGGACACCTAGGCAACAGTATAGTGGTCACAGGATGTTTTATTTTATTAATTAAGTAATCACTTTAGTTGCATAGCTTTTAGTCAGAAATGCCAAGGAAATTCCTAAGTAAAGACAACTAGAAAATGGTCTATTGATTGGCCGAAATAGTCCATTAAACCATCTGTTAACTAATTAGTTAATGTTTCCGTCATTCTGTTGTTAGAAATAATTCGGGGTAAAACTAAGAATTATTGGGGCGTTCATACTTCTTTAAGGTGTGAAATTCTTCAAGTTATTATCAAGATGAACAAATTGGAACCTTTAGACACACAACAAGAAAAACAACAATAACAAACGTACCGACCACGCTGAGGTTCAACAATGGGGTTGTGAATTTGGAGTACATATACGTGCAAGGGCAAGAGCCTACATGCAGTAGTAATTGATCTCAAAAATTAAAATGACGAACTAAAAATAAATACCAGTATCGATCTCAACGGCTGTGTAATTCCTTGTGACATTTCCTCCACACTTCTTGAAAGTTTTGTGACTGTGTGGACAGTTATCAGGACACAGGTCATCGTTTCTTTCGAGGTAATCTTCCATCTTTTGGCTTGCATTACCACACATGCAGTATGTTCCAGTCCCATTATAGAAATACGCCACAAATGTAAAATTTTGATCACATTTTTGTTCGCACTGTTTCACTAAGGTATCAAAATCATTATTATACATAAGATCGGATGTATCATCAAATATAACTCCAGATTTGCCTTGATAGTAGCATCCATGATAGCTATAGGAATGACCTGAAACACATAAGGGTGCTTTGCTGAATCAAAACATGTATACAAGTGTGGTCGAATACCGGTAGTACATCAGTTTTTGTTTTTGATCAGTGACCATAATTTTTTTTATTGATTAACCTCCATTTTCTCACAAGCACAAACTATAAATTTCAGTCAGTGAGTTTAGAAGTAAGCCTGCAAGCGAGTTAGCGGTGTCAAAGAGTATGCAGTATGTTATTTTCTGTTGATTTGTCATTATAATTGGATACCAGTAATAATGCACTCTTCTTGCAAGTGCCAACTAAGAGTAATCACACTCTTTACCAGCTACCTTCTCACCCATCTACTTTTTCGCCTCTCTACGTTTTCGCCAGTCTACCTTCTCGCCAGTTTATCTTTTCGCCAACTTACCTTCTGACCAGTCTACTTTCTCACCAGTCTACCTTTTTGCAAGTCTACCTTCTCACCAATCTACCTTCTCGTCAGTCTACTTTTCCGCATGTCTACCTTCTCACCTATCTACCTTCTCGTCAGTCTACCTTTTCGCCAGTCTACCTTTTCGCCAGTCTACCTTCTCGCCAATCTACTTTCTCGCCATACAGTGCCTACAGTGAGAGCAAATGTAGTCTACTTAACTTTGTAAAATGAGTGTTTCAAAGTCACGTTGAAACCATTACTCATAAAAGAAGCGTCACCTACTAGGATGGTGCCCAGTGCAACGACTGTACGATCAATTCTCTATCTAATGATGTGCCTCCCAGCCACCACCGCCATAGGGTCGCACCCATGTCGGTATCGTTCTTTTACTTATGTAGAAGATATCAACATGGTTTCCTTTCTGAACGGAAGCCGTAAATCATACAGAAAGGTACAATATATCATTGGATTTGCACTGAAACGTAGGGTCTGATGCACTGCGTTAAAGTCGCGAACCGAGTTTCGTTTTGCCACAATTGTCGCTTGTTTCTCTTGTACAAACAACCTTGATTAATTTTTCAAAATTGATTTTGAAATTCGTTCAATTGCGCAACTCCGAGAGCTTAGGTCAAGTTGATAGGGCTATGATAATGTCCCATACAACTGAAACCACGAAATATTGCGTTGTGAGTATAGATCCTTTTCTCTCGAATTATCAAGCTGGCTCCCGCAATGAGCCTTACAGTGTGAATCTATCGAGTTCGATCAAGGATTTAGTGTCTTCACGATTGTGAGCCTTGAGTAACGCTTTGAACATTAAACAACTCGATATTTACGTTAAATTGAAGAATGGTTTATTGTAATTAAATTTACAATGCAGATCAAAGTTCTAAGATAAGTACAAAGCTTTTCATATGCGCTTGCAATTAACGCTCTAATCCAAAGAGATAATTCCAATCACAAACTACTTCCCAAGTTGTAATGTTTGCACTTATGGTGCTAAAGTTACTCTGTTATTACAATCCACATAAACTGTTACAGCATCAGAGAATAAAGTAAAACTACTTAACTTGAGGACTGGCCAACCTAACAATCGTTATTGGCCAGATCCTGATTCCTGAAAGAGACTTCTCAGCATCGAAGATTTGTCGAAGCAAATGACGCAGTTATATTACTACGCTGAGCTAAAGATATGTCTTCTAAAAAGATCGTCTCGTAGAAGTAAACGGCAACACTCCTCTGCAATTCAGCAACTACTCTATCTGACTCTGTGCGCGTGTGTGACTGAACTCTGAACTCTCACTCTCCTTATGAAGCAAAAGTCATTAAGCTAGGTATTGCGTCGAAGTCATCCGGTATTGCACCATCTGACCTCCCGCAGATGACATCCGTGATTCACCAGGTAATTTAAATTACTAGAGGTCGTAACCCTATCACCTTAGACATTGAAATATTGCTTGATAGGTTAAGTTAACTATCAGTAAATGACTTGTACTGACTCTAACAATGTAACATCCTGACTTATCCATCTGCAAATTGCCAGCGCAGGGCGCATTTTTATGTACGCTAAATGGTACCTTGACTCTTTAAGTAGTCGGTGTGTCTTTTAATCTTCTACTTTCCCGTTCACCAACCTCTGACACCTGACTCATTAAACTCAAGGTACAAGCTGAGTGAGTCAGTTATAATCAAATTGCACGGTCTTCGTTATCAGACCAAGGAGGAGTATATTATCTCCGAAATCTTATAATTTAATTCTTCCAATTAATTTCCAATTAATTTCTCGTTCTAAATTTGATTCACAACACACTACTGCAAAAAATAGAATTCCTGGTTGAAAATTGTAGTTCAGGATCTCCTGTTATTTTCGTTCTGTGTTGTTTATAGTTTCAGAGATACGCATCTTTTTGGAATAACTCAAAAACTAGACAGTGCTACTTGACCGAATTTGGTGTACTTGTAGCTAGGATAGAGTTAGCTTACAATTTCGGGTCGTGAGTTCTATGCATACGCGCCACTAGAGGTTAAAAAATTGGACGCACAAGCGGCTAGGGGCTCTGAAGGAATTTTCCTGTATTTGATGACATTTTGAAGGCTTGAAATGAGATCTAAATTCTGGTACATAGACTTCCTCAAACGTGAAAATTCCGCTTTGATAAATATATTTTACGTACATTTACCTAGGTAATATTCATTGTATTCTATTGCACTAGTCATATATTTTAAAATCAAGTTCGTAATACACTGCAATGCGGATGACCCATTACTTAAGCTTAATTTATTTGGTATCAAATTTTATCTACCCAGCAAAATGCCGATAGTCAAACATAAAACTGATTGTTAAGTCGACAGCCCACCCACTGTTCGTACAAAATTTAATAAGTTTGCATGTGTGCTAATTTTTCCCACCAGACACTCTCGGCCACACATGCGTTTTATTGCATTCGAGACCATTTTGCAGTTGCTAGAAGCTATTTCCTCAGGTAAGTACACTAGTTTAAAACTCATTATGTCACAACAAACTTGTGACTCATAATTTCCCTGCTACAGTGAAGGGATTATTATTATTATTATAATTCTTTATTTAAAATTTAAAATTGTACGCATATACAAATATTTACGTAAAATACACACAGTGACCCTCTATTTGCAAGGCATGGTTAAGAAAACTTTCTAAATAAAATAGCTGTTATATTCGTAAGACTTTTAAATTCCAATAAAACAATATACCAAAAAAATAATAACTAAAATCAAATAGTACCAGTTTACACAAAACGACCTGTATAATATAAAAGTGACAGATATAATATAAATGTTTAATATTTTATACTAAAGTTTGTAAAAACGAATCACAAACTAACTCAGTGAAAGCAACTAGCAAGTTTTTGTCGCGAGAGGTATAAATTTTACTAATGTTATTAAATTGTAGGCTATTTGCGAGCGCTAATCTTTTATTTTCATCGACCAAAGTACAATTAAAAAGCAAATGTTCAACTGTTTGTGCTTCCTCTGAACATATACAGGCATTTTCATGTAGGTATCCAATTTTAAAAAGAAAATCTTTAAAGTTACTTTGTCCTAGTAAAAAGCTACAAGATAGTTTTTCTAGCCTTCTGCTACCTGTATGAAAAGAATGTCTACTGGAGTTAAAAATACATTTTCGGGAAGAATAGATAACTCCTGGCATTGGTAGCGAGTACGGCATCTGTTTTTCCATAGTTGTGATATAAAATGCTCAATATCCTGTTTTTTGTACTCAAGCGGTATATTACCGTAATCAATAGTACGTGAATCATAATTTTTACATAATTTTAAATATTGACCACTAGAAGCCAGTAATTCTCGAATGAAATGTCTATGACCGATTGTGGTATCACGACTAATCTCTATTACATGACTTTTGACTAAGTCTGAATCCGACATTGCTAGATATTTTAGCATAAATTTTGCTGTGATTCCCTTAAACAAAATATCAAGTGGGGGTAGCCCACAAATTAACTCTAGTTTGTCTTTTATTGGTGAAAGTGACAACCAGTAGCAGTTTTCATAACGTCATACAACAGATCGTCAAACAATGGGTGCTTTCTTACCATCCAGGCAGGAGCAGCATACATTATAATCGGTAAAACTAAGTCTTAAATAGAGCAATGATAACATTGAGATTGAAACCTTTATACAGCATACTCTTACGCTTAATTGATATACACCTATTCCAAGCTTGTCTTCTAACCTTATTTACATGATTTTCAAATGACAAATTACTGTCGATTGTAACTCCTAAAACTTTACTACTTTGCACGTAACTAACATCATTGGTTCCAAATTTTAAGCAGTCATTTAAATCATGAAGGCCAAATGAAATTATTTCAGTTTTTCCTTGCGAGCAATTTAGTATCTGCAGCCATGTAAAACACCAATTATAGAGTTTATCACAGCACAGCTGACTAGTTCTAAGCGTTTCATTTTCGGAAGAACAAGCTACAAGTATTGTTCCGTCATCTGCATATTTAAAATTATTAGTATTTGATATTGCTAAGATTTCGTCAAACATATCGGACACATAAAAATTAAATAGCACGGGGGGATGACTGACCCCTGTGGCAGACCTGTCTTACAACAGTATTCCTGAGAAGTGTAGTTATTGACCTTGATGCGCACATTCCTTTCATATAGAAAAGTCTTAATAAGACCCAGAATTCTACCTTTAAAGCCGGTCTCATATAGCTTAAACAGTAGACCATCCAACCAGACGCTGTCAAAAGCGCGCTGGAAATCACAGCAGATAGACAGACAGACGTCATTTTGTAGTAAATGCTTTTGAATATTTGATATTAAGCGAATCAAATAGCGACCAGTATTGCGACCTGCCATGAAACCTTCCTGCACTTCGTCTATAAGATCATTTTCAGATATGTAAGTTCTCAATCGATTTGACAGTGAACTTTCAGCAAATTTGCCAAAATAGGATGAGAGAGTCAGGGGTCGAAAGCTACCAGGATCCGTATAATTTGTTTTGCCTTCCTTTTTAATGAATATTACATTGGATTCACGACAAACCCACTTGCTTTTACTTAAACAAAGATTGCACAAGTATAGAAAAACCGCCTTGGCCCAGAAGCCACGGTGTTTAACCATCAGTGGATGAAAGCCATCGCAGTCGGTGCTTTTACCCTGCGTTTTTTGTAAAGTTACAGTTTATAGCAAGGGGCACCATGGCTCTATAATCATAGCGAGAAACTTCCCCCTCTACTTGCTGCTGCCAAACATAATCAAAATTTGCACCGCTTACGTGATCTCCACTTAAAAATTTTTGTATAGTACCTCACAAATATCTTTATTTTCGCTATATATATATTTCCTTCATATTTTAGCATGCCGATAACTGATTTTGCTCTACCAGTAAATATTTTCTTATATTCTCTCCAGAATGCATATATTTTCTCCTTGCAGAAAACAATAAGTTTGATGAAGAACTTCGCACTGCTGCTGATAACTGGCTTTATAAAAAGTTTGTCAACTTAAATGTTCGTAAAAGTGACGGGAGGGGGGGGGGGGGCAGAACCCTAGGGCCCACCCCTAACTGCAGAAGTGCAATTACAGTTAGCTAAAAACTGACTAGACAACGGAAATCGATAAGAGAATCGACACAAGATAAGTGACATACATAAACATAAGTTCACTATCAGCTGCAAATCAGCTGACTACTCGGGGATTGCGCAAACAAACAAGAGGTTGATGTGTGTCTTGGTTTATTTAGCCATAAAAAATTCTTTAAAGAGATTTTGTGGACGCACGTGCGTCAATGCGTCCGTCTGCCGGCGCTCATGGTTCTATGACACAGATGCCCTGAAAATATGTTCATTTTTGATAAAGTATTTACTCCTAAAGGAAGCACCACCTATCCAAACGAAAAAAAGTAAGTAAAGTACTATGTCTTGGCTATAGATACTCTGTTCTGTTTTGACGAGCTCTGAACCGTTTTACAAGGCATCAAATATGCAATATTGTTCATACAATACTTGGCGCTCTGTGAACGGTAGATATAAGTCTTACAGAGGCGTGCCATATATCATTGAATTCGCAATGAAATGTAGAATACGACGCTAAACATGTTTTTCTCTTTTTTGTTTACCCGTACACTCACAAAACACATGACTCGCTTGGTTGTACTGTTTCTATTATCAACTGGCAAAATGACAAAATGGCAAAAGGTGCACTGGCGAAGTGTACTCGCAATTTTGGGGCAATGTATCTGGATCTACGTTTTATAGCCAATCGAATGTATTGAACACCCCTGTACGACTTACAGCTTCGTTTAAAGGGAACAAATTCAGTTTTTGGTATCTGCCCATATTTTTGTTTAGACGAGGTTTGACGGTCCTTGGCTACCTGCCTACACAGTAATATTCTCTGCGTAATCTCAAAGATACGCATTAGTTGTACTTATGAAACTCTTTTTGTTCAGCTCTTTAAAAACTGACCTGTAAACGTGAACCAAATGCTCGTGCAGCTATTTGAAATACAGTCAACATCGGGTATCAGGTACTCGCTTATAAGGGACAATCGCTTATAAGGGACCACCAACACCGGTCCCGATTTTTCGCAACGTTTTTATGTAAAAATCTTCGCATATAAAGTTCGCAGATATAAGGGACTTCAAATATATCTTCAGATACCGCGTAATAGAAACCCAAGTAAATTACCTCGCATATAAGGGACCCTATGATCAAAGATTTTTTACATCCTAAAAAGCCTATGCCAGGACCCCTCGTGGGCCCGGCTGTATTCCCTTGAAGTATGGTCAGGTCTTGTGGCTGTAATGATGTGAGTAACTAGATGAAAATATAAAAAAGCGGCTCAAGCGAAATTGATCGTTTTTTAGCTTCAATTTTTTGCAAACTCAGCCTTCGAACAGCTCGGTTTCCGCTATTCAACTTCGGCTATAACGGACATCGGATATAAGGGACGATTTTTCCGGTCCGGAGGTGTCCCTTATATCCGAGGTTGACTGAACTACAGAAACTACTATAACAACACAAATAGTTCGTACAGAAAATGGTTTCTGGTGTGCACTAACCTATTTTATAGAGGCTGGCAAACGTGACGTTAACTTCCGTTCCACAGTAACGTCTCCCTTTGTCACATAAAGAACAAAATGACTGGTCACTCACGGTCTCCGGTGAAAAATTACTAATGTCACTGCACCAGCATTGTATCGTATCACTTTTTTCAAATGGAGTCCAAAGGCTCTTGTAAATGTAACCCTCCCGAGTGGGGTTGTAGTGTCCCCAGCAAAAAAACGTACAGTTAAAGACAAAAACTCCACTAAAAATCCAGCTTGCCTGTGGTGTAAACAAATTCATTTCGTAGCAACCAATATACTCATTTTTTTGAGTACGTGCTGAAAATAATGACGGTAAAGTTAGTGCACACTATCATTGATATCTTCATCATCTTACAATTTCTACTTTTCCTGTAAACAATACTTTTTTAACCAACAGTGTTCAACGTGTCTAGCAGGCATTCGTAATTTTGACAGTACAATATCGAGAGAAATGATATGACGAACTGTACCTGCACCTTTATTCCTGTTTTTGCAGGGTTGAATTAGGCGTGTTGATGCCCTAATCAAAAGCATATCACCTAGTACCTGTGTTCCAGCTCTCTCGTTTGCCCCGCGTCACTACGTGCACGTCGACGTGCACTCAAAGCATATGTACCGTATGATACAAAATATGTGACATTATGTATAAAACATTGAGCTTTTTATTGTTGTTGTTGTTGTTGTTATTGTTGCTGTTGCTGTTGCTGTTGCTGCTGCTGCTGTTACTGCTGCTGTTGCTGTTGTTTGTTGCTGTTGTTGTTGTTGCTGCTGTTGCTGTTGTTGTTGTTGCTGTTGTTGTTATTGTTGCTGTTGTTGTTGTTGTTGTTGTTGTTGTTGTTGTTGTTGTTGTTGTTGTTGTTGTTGTTGTTGTTGAAAATTACTGCTTAGCCTACCACTCCCCAGGCTAAGCCTAAACATACACATATCAATAGCATCAGCACACGCTGTCTGGGTTTTCCTTATACATCAAAACTCGTGGCTTTTACTAAATTACAGCAAATATACAAATGCAACATATTTGATTACACACGTAATTACAGGTTTACGTTTCCCAGAAATAGTTATAAAAACCTGGTTCACTAGAAAGCAAGCTTTGAAATTGCGATGCCAAGCGATACACATAGTTCCAGTAGGCCTTTATTTCTTATCAGGACCTATTTCAGGGGGGGAGGGGTAGGTATACTTCCCCGGGGCCTCACCTTCCAGGGGGGCCTCGTGCAAAGTAACATTTTTTTGCTTTATGCGAACATACTGCCTCCTCTCCCACCCTTCTCTCTCTCTCTCTCTCTCTCTCTCTCGCTCTCTCTCTTGCCGCACGCTTCTCCGGCGTTCTAGCAATTCAAAAATTTTCTGGTCGCCAACCATGGTGGCGTACGCCCCCCCCCCCCGGCGCCTCAACCCCCAAGCCTCACACGCCCCACTTCCCCGGGCCTCGTTTAGGCTGAAATAGGCCCTGTTTCTTATCACCTTGACATTGCTTTTCAAAATTTTCATAATGCAAAAATAGGAGCACTATAGAGAACAGTGTCCTTTGTCATCAGTTTAGAGTTTTGATTTTTCATTATTTCATTTAATACCTTTAAAGTTTTAAACGTCTTTTGGCTAAACAGTGCAAATTAAATCTGATCAAAGTTTACAACGGTTAGAAACCAAATTCAGTTTTTCAGAAAGAAACAATGATGACATCTGTTAATAATTATTATAAACTACGACTACTCTTACCATATTTAATGAGGAACAACGATGAACTGAAACAAATCAACAAGATTGTAAATTTCTCCATTTCTCGTCTGCTGCTGCTTGCTGTTTCAGTCACAAAGCAAAAACGCAGGAATGGAATTTTAGCGCGTCAAAGAACTATTTCCTAAACTGTGGCCATTGTTTCAGATTAAATAGGTTATTGTTCGTGTCTCTCAGCATTGTTTTATGTCGTTAGAATGTAGGTTTAACAAGCAGTTAAGTAATACAGCCCTATCTTTCTTTTGTATACCACTACAAAACAATCTGTCTGTACATCTATTTGATTCTGTGTTTATTTGTACGTTTGCTCGTCTGTCTGCACGTCTATTTGATTCTGCGTGCATTTGTGCGATTGCTCATCTGTCTGGACATCTATTTGATTCTGTGTTTACTTGTACGTTTGCTCGTCTGTCTGTACATCTATTTGATTCTGTGTTCATTTGTACGTTTGCTCGTCTGTCTGTACATCTATTTGATTCTGTGTTCATTTATGCGTTTGCTCGTCTGTCTGTACATTTATTTCAGCCTGCGTTTATTTGTACGTTTGCTCGTCTGTCTGTACATCTATTTGATTCTGTGTTCATTTGTACGTTTGCTCGTCTGTCTGTACATCTATTTGATTCTGTGTTCATTTGTGCGTTTGCTCGTCTGTCTGTACATTTATTTCAGCCTGTGTTTATTTGTACGTTTGCTCGTCTGTCTGTACATCTATTTCATTCTGTGTGCATTTGTACGTTTGCTCGTCTGTCTGTACATCTATTTGATTCTGTGTGCATTTGTACGTTTGCTCGTCTGTCTGTACATCTATTTGATTCTGCGTTCATTTGTGCGTTTGCTCGTCTGTCTGTACGTCTATTTGATTCTGTGTTTTATTGTGCGTTTGATCGTCTGTCTGTACATCTATTTGATTCTGTGTGCATTTGTGCGTTTGCTCGTCTGTCTGTACGTCTATTTGATTTGGTGTTCATTTGTGCGTTTGCCCGTCTGTCTGAACGTCTATTTGATTCTGTGTTTATTCGTGCGTTTGCTCATCTGTCTGTACATCTATTTGATTCCTATGGCCAACATTGTTCTGCTCGGCCATTGTATCTTACCAATGCCAACCACAATTGTAGAGGGCAGCACTTATTATTATTATTATTATTATTTATTAAATATACACACAACGATCATTACAGCATAGCACTTCAAAAGATTTTAATAACATATTTATTACTATGTACACAAGATGCCAAGCTGCAAATGACCCGTGGGATACTTTAATTTAAGCATACTTTTATTACAGACAGACAGTTTTAACAACTTATACGTGAGCATTCACATCTTAGTAAATTTAACAAGTGTCAGTAAATCGATATAAACGCAATATTTTTAGAATTATTAGTTACGTTGTTTAATTAAAAATGACAAGCTAAAGGTAAGTAATTGTACGATTAACCTATAAAAATATCTTTTAACATTAATTTTCACAACATACATAAAATTAAGTTGGTCTCATTGATCATTATTTAAAGCGTTTAGATTCAGTTATAAACATCTGCACACAATTGAATATTTTAGTATAATTTGATTGTGGGTAGATCTTTATAACTGAATCAGTTGTAAACATCTGCACACAACCGAATATTTTACAATAATTTGATTGTGTGTAGATCTTTATAACTGAATCAGTTGTAAACATCTGCACACAATTGAGTATTTTACAGTAATTTGATTGTGTGTAGATCTTTATAACTGAATGTAAACGCTTTAAATAATAATCAATGAGACATCTTAGTTGTATGTACGTGGGCAGCACTTTCCAAGCAATATTCTGCGTATAGCAGTAATGGACACCGCGAGCTTTTTTATACGCATAGCGTTCACGGATATATGGAAACAGCCAATGCGTATCACGCATTGCGGATAACGGATCACGCATCACACTTTACGCACACATAGTTCTTCCATAGGATTACATATGATTGATATTGTCTGCATCTTGAAAGCCTTTATTCGAGCACGCGTTCTTTTTGTTACCATAGATACTATTTATCACGACGTTAACGTTAAAATTGTTCATTTTTTCGTAATCTCCAGCGTGGTAGTCATCACTGACTTCACTCATTACAATCTCATCATGTTTGTGCAAAGTGTACGAGTCCTGCCTCGTTGGTGGCCGTCTGTCCTCTGTCTTTTGCTGCCTAACTAGGTCCCAATCTAGTGCCTGAAACATGAAAATGAGTTTTAAACAAGAACAGTCTCTTATTATGTTGACTGTCTCTCAATCAAGTACTCATTAATAAACAACTTATGCTATGTACTGCTGTAATAACTATAATACTAGAGTAATTGTATTATTTTCACATGTATTAGATTTCTGAATTAAGTAGCAACATTGTACATTATAACGTACAACTTATGCCTTGCATGGGCTTATAGGTTTATCTACGTCGAGAATCGTTTCTGTTATCGTGTCTATTGTATGGGTTTTGTAAATTTCAATTAAGCATTAACTAACGAACTAGTCACGGTATCGTGGCATCACATCAGCGTCTTATAACAATCTTCGCTTACGCAAACGTGCCTGACGCGCAGGAAAGATGCCTACCATTGCACAAACTGTGAATTGTTTGTGATGTAAGCGATTGCGGTGTTCGATTGCTGTCAATTAACTTTCCAGTGTAATTATTCAATTATTAGGAATAAGTACTAGCTTTCATGCTAGAATATGGGCAAGAAAATGCATATTTTCGACAGTAAATTAAAATGAGGTCGAGTCAAATCAATCATCTGGTTTTCCTCTAAGTTGGGAAAACATTTTGAATCATGGTTTTCTTCATAGTGGTATTGTTTTTGCCTGCCTTTTGCGTAATTACAACTAAGTATATACTGATTAACTGCTGAATCATTCCTACCTAGAATCCTCCACCTTCACAGTACATGATAATGAATGCCAAAACAATGAAAATCACATAAATGGCAACAATGAACCATTCAACATTCCTACCTGGAATCCTCCACCTTCACAGTACATGACAACGAATATCAAAACAATAAAAATCACATAAATGGCAACAATGAACCAGTCAACATTCTTACCTGGAATCCTCCACCTTCACAGTACATGATAACGAATGTCAAAACAATGAAAATCACATAAATGGTAACAATGAACCATTCAACATTCCTACCTGGAACCCACCACTTTCACAGTACATGATAATGAATGTCAAAACAATGAAAATCACATATTTGGCAACAATGAACCATCCAACATTCCTACCTGGAATCCTCCACCTTCACAGTACATGATAATGAATGTCAAAACAATGAAAAGCACAGGAATGGCAACAATGATCCACTCAACAGCAATGCACCAGTCTGGATACTCGTAAACTCCTCCTTCAGCCAGGGGATTGCTGTACGTTATAGGCGAGTATTGTATTAGAGACATTATCAGCACAACCTGAAAATAGGAATAGAAAATACTCACAGTCTGGCATTATTTACAGATTTCTGTGCAGCAGCTGCAATGCTGTTACCTTGGCCAAACATCCAGACACTTTAAAGTAAGAATTTGTGAACATTTAAGTATTTCGTGTAGAACCTGAATTCAGCATTAATGAGCATATTTGTGCCTCTGGCCACAAACCTGATTTTAATCATTTCAACATTGAGACCAGAGCTACGAATAGCTGGGACTTAATAGATAGATCTAATTATAGTAAATGCTGCTGTAAAGGTGCTTACTAACAAGATGGCGGGTGACAGAAATCTCCAGCAGAACTGCCAGTATAACCCAGGAGGCCACCCAATCATCTCTTCAATATCATTTGAAAATCGGTGAAATCCTGAAAAATTAACAAATATAAACGTATTTGGCAGAAATTCATAATAAAACTGACTGTGTAATTGATAGACTGACTGACTAACTGACTAATAGCAGCCAAATGAATTTATTAATTGACAAACAGGTTTGTAGTTGATGTACCAGTTACTTATATAATGAGTAAAGAAAAAAGATAACGAGTGTTCTAGAGGTGAATCAGTAAGTAAGTAAGTAAGCAAGCAAGTAAGCAAGCAAGCAAGTAAGTAGGTGGGTAGGTAGGTGGGTAAGTAGGTAGGTGGGTAGGTAGGCAGGTGGATAGGTAGATGGGTAAGTAGGCAGGTGGGTAGGTAGGTGGGTAAGTTGGTAGGTGAGTAGGTAGGTGGGTAAGTAGGTAGGTGGGTAGGTAGGCAGGTGGGTGGGTAGGTGGATAAGTAGGCAGGTGGGTAGGTAGGTGGGTAAGTTGGTAGGTGGGTAGGTAGGTGGGTAAGTACGTAGGTGGGTAGGCAGGTGGGTAAGTAGGTAGGTGGGTAAGTTGGTAGGTGGGTAGGTAGGTGGGTAAGTAGGTAGGTGGGTAGGCAGGTGGGTAAGTAGGTAGGTGGGTATGTAGGTGGGTAAGTAGGTAGGTGGGTAGGTAGGTAGGTAATCGTTGCTCATATAACGATACATATGATAATATCAAAGTGATCGTTAATAAAACCGACATGATTCAAAACGCAAAATAAAAACAGTTTGAGTCTTAGCTCTGGTGTTTACTAGCCCACAAGATATAAGTAAATTATTGGTTTTATTTTTTATTTAGTTGTTTTTCTTTCTTTCATTGAAATGCGCCTGCTGTTAGACACATTTTTATTTAAATGTTTATAAATTATTCCGTTTGAAGTATAAGAAAAGAATGACTGAACGCGAAACTAATCTTATAGTACTAAAACATTGGCTGCTAGAGTGAAACTGGCACTAAAATGAACATTGGTGCCAACCTGAACATAAACAATTTGCATACCATACACCCATTGCAGGGCAATGCACTCCACCAATCCAACTACCAACAGGGGAAGTCCACCTACACTTTCATCCAACAAGTTCAGCACGTACTGACCTCCCTGTTGGAATAAGAAAGTTAAAATTAGTAAAGAATACCTCAAAAATATTTTTAAAAAGACAAGTCACTTAGCATGATAATTGGCAGGGTGACGATTTTCGTCGGGAAATGAATAACGTCATTGACGTTCAAAATGGGAGCGTCAAAGCGTGAAATGATCGCGATTTAAATTGGTTTTACTAATTACAGGAAGTGCTTATCACACTTTGATTATCAAATCCTTCTAATGTTTTTCATGAACACTGAAATAAACTTAATTTCCCAGAAGATTTGGCATTTTCTTTAATACAAGCCAATCATTGCTTCTTTATCGTCAAGGAAACCGATATTTCTCGTTCGAAAAGCCAAATGACCGCAATAATAACTATTACTAAATAATGACCACGAATCAGCGTTATAGATAAGACACATACGTCATACGTACCCGAGTCACCATTGTCCAGCCCACAAAAAACCAAACCAAGCAGACTAAGTAGCGAAACAAAATTGACCTGAACGTACTAGTGTGTAGCTGTCTGGGAAATTCATCTATGATGGATGACATGACTGTTTCCATGATAGAGAACTGAAAGAATAAAATAAAAGAAACGGAAACAAATTAACATTGAGGTTTTGCTGTATCGGACTGTTTTTGTGTTATTTCTAGAGAAACGAGATTGAAATTTTGGTTAAAGTTTACAATTCCACACACAAGAAATTAGTTCGTGAAGCGGATTAGGATTCGGCTTAGGATTAGGATTAGTGTTGGGGTCAGGTTTGAATTAGGATTAGTATTGGGGTCAGGGTGGGATTAGGGTTAGGGTAGCAGTAGGGTTATGGTATTTAAATTGTGTGGGGAATTGTAAACTCCTTCGGAAATGTTTTGTTTTTGTTCGAAATTTTAAACTTTGTGAATTCAACGGTCGGTCTGCTAGATTCCGAGGCAAGCAACCTGTGAGACTGCAAGGCAAGCAAACAGACAGTAAGTCATAATGTCGTAGGCAATACAGCTTACAACAAAGCAATAATTTTTAGTGCATGAAAATCAGTTAAACCTCCGAGCCGAAGCCAAGCATTATCATCATAAAGAAAAAGAGGACAGACCAGAGGGGCGGAAGTGGCATCTGAGCCAGTGCTTCCGGATAGACAACAAACACCAAACCTGGGCCTGAAAAGAAAAAAAATCATATAATCAATTAAAATTTAGATGGCTGTAAATGTGTTAAAATGGTGCCAATAACAATGACAACAGCAACAAAACGACGAATGTAACAATGACAGCAACAATGATGATGATGATGATGATGATGATGATAATGATGATGATGATGATGATGATGATGGTGGTGGTGGTGGTGATGGTGATAGTGATGGTACTGTTGGTGGTGGTGATGATGATGATGATGATCATGATGATGATGATGGTACTGTTGGTGGTGGTGGTGGTGGTGGTGGTGATGATGATGATGATGATGATAATAAACTCGTACCCTGTTCAGCCACATCTTCAATATCAACGTCTTTAGTTTTTGCCATAAAACCCAACACGGAAAACACGGCAAATCCAGCGTATATACTTGTAGCACAGTTAATTAAAGGTATGACAATCGCATCCCTAAAATAGCACAAACACATATATTATTGTAAAGAAAATTATGAAGCAAAGTGACAGAACCCGTAATGCTGATGACAACAGTGTTTCAGATGACGATAACAGTTCCGTACATAATGATGGTGATAACAAGGATGATGGTGATGGTGATGATGACGATGTTGATGACGACCACGACGACGATGATGATGCTGATGATGATAATGATTACGATGGTGATGATAATGATAATGATGATTATTATTACGCTCACGTTCAGGGTAATGACGATGATGATGATAATGTTGATGGTGATGATGATGATGACGACGATGATGATGATGATGACGACAATGATTACGATGGTGATGATAATGCTGATGATGATGATGCTGATGATGATGATGATGATGATGATGATGATGCTGATGATGATGATGATGATGATGATGATGATGATGATGATGATAATGATGATGATAAAGATGTAATGGCACTGTCGGCGATAATGACGATTGAAAAATTATGAATATCTATGACAAAAACTAACTAGAAAAACGATTATCACGGTAATACATTTGATCGAGGAATATATAAATTACAATAAACAATTTAACAAATGCCGATGTGGCTTATCAGAAGGTCTATCCCCAAACTTATATTTCAGCATAAAATAAAAGCAGCCCAACATACCGTCTAACATTATGGTTGAATTTATTGAAGCTAGCCATGGCAATCAAACCTCCCGAACAAGCGCTGAGAGAATAGAATATTTGTACTGCTGCGTCTTTCCACACCTACAACAGGCAAGCAGAAAAACAGTTTTCACTTAATCGTGATAAAAGGGAAGAAATTTGTGCTGTTGTAAGTGCAAGATTCAAACTTTGAGAGTCATTTGAAAATCAATTTTTTTGAGTTTGAGGAAAGGCTACGGATTGTAGAAACTTAAACTTATTTCAATGTTCGCGAAAAATGTTAGAAGACTTTAGTAATAAAAGTGTGACAAACGCCTCGTGTAATTAATGTAATTAGTAAAATCGCTTTAAAGTCGCGATCATTTCACTCTTGGGCGCGTCCATTTTGAAAGCCCGTTGTTCCACCAATGACGTCTTTCAATGGCTGAAAAAAGCAGCCCCCTGTTCAAAGTATAATAGTTTTTACAAAAAATCGATAGCTAGAAGTTTGAGTTAGTTTAAGCAACGAGCTTACAAAAATCACGAATTCCACCAGTCACGTCATAATTTTCAAGTGAATAGAGGTTACCACCTAGTCTGAAAATTTATAAACAGAGGTAGTACAAATAAACTTTATGCTTTGTAGACATCTTTTCTGCAAATTTCTTTCATATATTTTTCTAAGTTTAAGTGATAACAGAAACGTAAACGCAGCATGTTAACAGACTTCTCCTTTCCTTTGAGGATGCCGAGATTATTCAAGGAGAGAAAAAGATTGTTGATGATGTGGTGAAATGCATAAACTTAGGTGAAATCATACAGCTAGGCGAAGTGTTCAGTAAAGTGATGCTAAAGCAATGTAACTTTGCAATGGACGTGCAGGTAGACTTTTAGTCTTTAAAACACAAGCAAACCCTCCACTTAGGTAAAGCTTAAAAATTCGTCTTGAAGTTTTATACCACTTACGTACTGCCTTTAAACATGCAGGGCTTGTGTTGGCAGTAACGCTGCTTAAAACATGTAATTTTAAACTCTCGCGATGACCGTTAGACGCAGCCATTGTGATAGTAAGTCGTTTGAAACAAGTTTAGATAACATTGTGTAAAGTTTGAAAATATAATCAGAGCATTCGTAGTAAATACATCACTAACTAAATAAAATTTTAATTTATTGTATCTTGTAAATGAGATTAAAAATATGTTTTTGGCTAGTGAGTGGTGCCCCCTGGAGGGTGAGTCGGCGGCATTTTACTAATTGATTAAAACATTTTAAATAATTACTAAATTTCTTTTCTAGTTACATGACCCTTTCCAGCAGGTAAGCGAAATGCTAAGTAATATAGATTTCCATGGGAAGTTTTTAGGGACATATTTTAACATTTCCTTTTCTGTCGTCCCTGATTTACGATTTAAAATGAATATAAACAAAAAATCCTTTCAACGCGAGTACGATATGTGCATAAAATTGCTGTAAATTAATATAATTTTTAAGGCGATTTTTCTGAAGCCTATTTTCAGGTACCTCTTTTCTTGTCCTTAATTATTCGTTCTGGTTACCTCTGCTTCCTTTAAAAGCTCAAAGTCGGGGTTCAGATAGTACTTAATTCCATCTACAGCTCCATCTAGTGTGAGAGCGTTAATCAACAATGCTGTGAGCATTACGTACGGAAATATAGCAACAAAATAGACAACCTAAAAGAAGATAACCAAATGTTACTGTACGTTGTTAAACAAATCGAAAAAATCACTGGACTACTGTTCTAGAGTAAGTCATAAACTTATCAGCGCGTTCAGACTAGCGAATTTTCTGTCAGCAAGCTCGCAAATGTGAACTGTTCTTCGAGTTACTGTCGGCAGGTTATTGTCGATTCTCCGACACTTTCAGCGAGTTGAGTTGCTATCTAGTGTGAACGACTCGGTGAAATACTCTCGGCACTTCTCACGGCGAATGGAGAAGTGAGTGTCAGTTCGCACTAACAATGGAAGAGTAACTCTCAGCATGTCTGGATTTGTGTTTTCATGCACTCCTACTGCACTCGTAGTTTTAAATGTTTTTGCACCAGATACATTTGCCTATTAGCAATGTAGTCCATACATACATATACAAATATATATAAGATATACAATATATATATATATATATGAAGTGTGAAAGGCATGATACCTAGCGCACTATGGACGGTTTGGCTAGGCACGGTCACAAATAAAGAATTAAAACATATGTGTGTGTGTGTGTGTGTGTGTGCGTGCGTGCGTGTGTGTGCGTGCGTGCGTGTGTGGGTGGGTGTGCGCGCGTGCGTGCGTGAGTGTGTGTGTGTGTGTGTGTGTGTGTGTGTGTGTGTGTGTGTGTGTGTGTGTGTGTGTGTGTGTGTGTGTGTGTGTGTGTGTGTGTGTGTGTGTGTGTGTGTGTGTGTGTGTGTGTGTGTGTGTGTGTGTGTTAGTATTTTTACAAAAATCCCCAACACGCACTGTAATAATATCTCAATAACTATTTAATATGCGCATGCATAACGAGAGAGTAGTCTCCGCCATGTTATAACTATGAAGACACGTTTGTAATAGTGCGTTCTGAATTATCTATTAAATGTATTGTAAACTCTATTACATTGTTCAGACACATCATGTATCTTCACGCACGTGACAAATATACTGCACCAATAAAACATGGTAATTCTAATAGATTAATACTTGCCTTTCCCAGGGATCCTACGCCTTTGATTAAAACTAAAAATACGATCAGCCAAGCAGCACCGAGCGTTCCAACCAACTCCCAACGCATGCCCCCCGTTTCCTCGATGCCGCTAGAGATGTTCAAGACATGATTGCTGAAAAACAAGCATCATCCATTGACTTGCTTGTCAATGGCACATTGAGACTACAGTGGCCGCCGCTTATTATGGACACGGTTATTGTGGACAGCCGGTTATTGTGGACAACTCGCGAGGGACGGAATTCTCCCCTAATAAAATCCGCCGCTTAATATGGACAGCGAACATTCTTGGCACGTGACCCAGCCGTGCCAACCACGGCCTGCGCGCGTGATTGAAAAGAGCTTCCCGCTCTGCTGCCTGTGTGAGTCATTGCATCAGTCAGTTCGCCGTTTGCCGTGGCCTTGAGAGCTTCGAAACTGTGATAACTTCCTTCCGTTCAAGCTTGAGAGAAAAGTTTCCTGCCAAACAAACTCGTCTGACTTCTTTTTTTCAATAAAACAGGAGACGAGTTGATACAGACAGTTTTTTGCCTTTTTTAATGAAGGGGAAGGGTCTTCATGGGTCACTTCGCTTAATATGGGCAGCCGCTTAATATGGACATACACTGCTGGCCCGAGGTGTCCACAATAAGCGGCGGCCACTGTATTGCTTATAATGTTTACTAAACGCAGACCGTTTGACAATTAGAAATTAGAAATCAATTCAAAAGAAATAATCAATATTTTTCACACTACAAATCAAGGCTAAAATATTATTATAGAATCAAACGAATAAAATTTAAATTATCAGAACGCAGGTGGAAACAGCGTGTAAGAGGTTGTACAAAGAAAACGTGGAAAACTGTACCTTATACAGCAGATGGTTTGACTTCAGTTTTTCAGTTTGCACTGGATGCATTTGTCTTGAACAGTGTTGTTATTTTAACTGTACGCTGAGGCTTACTCAATTATATTGTAATGAGTGAACCATTTTAATGACAAATAAAGAATTAATATATATATTATGGTTTGAAGTGTGAAAGGCATGATACCTAGCGCACTATGGACGGTTTTGCTAGGCACGGTCACAAATAAAGAATTAAAACATATAATATATGTGTGTGGGGTGAGGGTGCGCGTGCGTGCGTGCGTGCATGTGTGTATGTATGTATATATGTGAATTAATACATACATATATTGTATGTATACATAATACATACATATACATATACATACATATACACACATAAAGAAATATACTAATGCAAGGTAAGTTTTTTCTTAACATAAAGCTGTGTTCACATGATCATAAAGATGATAATTAACGATGACAAGAACAAAGAAAAACGCAATGCCCTGTATAATCTCAAAGATTATAATATTTATTCAGTAGCTTTCGCCCTAGCGGGCTTCATCAGCTGAAAATAACAGACAAAATGTTAAAACAGTATGTAACCACGTTTTATCTGTTATTTTCAGCTCATGAGCACGGACGTATTAATTATAGGCTAATTAGGCTATAGATTAGGGCGCCAAGGTTTGACGGCACCACACCCATTCTTTTTCTCCCCGGAAAATGGGTATACTTTCATATTCATGTAATGGACACATTTTATAACACAGCACGGGCAATTACTGGACGCAACTTTATATAAATGCCACATAGCGAACAGGTGCAAGGTATTACACAAAAAGCAGTTTCGCAGCCTGCATGAATATGAACGCTATGCAAATACATGTAATTAATTGCCACGACATAGAGACTAGGTTAATAGTATTTTTAATACACCACAAGTAATTGTTTAATCTGCTCCTCACATGAACAACCATAAATTCACAATAGAAACAGGCGGGGCAGAACTATCAGCCTAGGGCGTCGTAAAGTGTACTGGAAATCTTGCATTGACGTGCTCTTGGCGGCCTTCGCTTGTTGTTGGCTTTGGCCACCTTGTGGTGATTTTTGGCCTAATCACGTGATCAATTTGATCTGGGTCAGAGGCCTACTGTTAAGTAAAGACGTGTCATGATAAGTTATAAGATATTGTTATTATCTGTTTACAATTGCTCATGATTTGGGGCTAATAACGTATGTATATTCTCTAATTACTTTAATAAACTTAAATTTAGTTTAAAATAACAGCTAGGTATTGATTAATATGACAGTACAGTGTATAACTCTTAATTATGTAAAATTGACTTTTGGCTATTATTATTATTTTTGGCAGTAATTTCTTATGTTTAAATGGAATGACATGTTTTGGCAAATAAAGAGCAAGGAAAGAGCAAAATTTAATCGAGCTTCGAATTTGGATTTTGAAAACCCAAACATAAAGTCTTGATACGCCCCTGCTGATGAGGCCCGCTAGGGTGTAAGCTACTGAATAAATATTATAATCGTTCAGACCATAAAAGGCATAACGTTTTTCTCTAATAATGATGACAAGTCTCTCGTATTTCAAGTCCTATGACAAGAACATTATAACTATGCTCACTAGAAATATTCCTCTGCTGGTGTGTAGTAAGTGATGTTGCTAGCGGAGGATGTGTTTTCTGAAACGCTCCGACAAAAGTCCGTGTTCCAGTCATGATCACAGGTTGCCCACGGAACCTCTTTTCTCATCGATACAAACATGAAATAGATGGCGTAGGCAACGATGACGTTGTAGTAGAGACCGACCATTCCCGCCACCGTAACCGATGCTATTCCTACACCTGTAATCATTGTACACTGAGAAACTTTTGTAAGGAAAAGATTTTGCATTTAATGGAAGTGGTTCACATGCAAGAAATGTCAAGTCTAGTCTCAAGATAGTCTAAAGTGACTCTTGATTTTATCAGAATGAACGATGTAAGAAATCAAAAATAAAGATAGTGGTGTTGTTATTATCTTATCATTATTATTATTGTTATTGTTATTGTTGCTGTTGCTGTTGCTGTTGCTGTTATTGTTATTGTTATTGTTATTGTTATTGTTATTGTTATTGTTATTGTTATTGTTATTGTTATTGTTATTGTTATTGTTATTGTTATTGTTATTGTTATTGTTATTGTTATTGTTATTGTTATTGTTATTGTTATTGTTATTGTTATTGTTATTGTTATTGTTATTGTTATTGTTATTGTTATTGTTATTGTTATTGTTATTGTTATTGTTATTGTTATTGTTATTGTTATTGTTATTGTTATTGTTATTGTTATTGTTATTGTTATTGTTATTGTTATTGTTATTGTTATTGTTATTGTTATTGTTATTGTTAATGTTATTATTATCATCATTATTATCATCATTATCGTTATCGTTATCGTTATCGTTATCGTTATCATTATCATTATCATTATCATCATCATCATCATCATCATCATCATCATCATCATCATTATTATTATTATGATTATAACTCTTTTTTAATAAAATATACATATATGAAATTCCCCTTATTTGAAGGGCGGTCGTTTTACATATTGCCTGATTACATTATATTATAACATATTTGCACTTACAAGATTATTAGTTAATGTTTGAAAACTATTATTATTAATGCAAGTCACATACAATTATGTCATTTTAAATATAGATATTTTTGTCAATACGCATTTATATGACCTATTGCTATTCATATTTACAAGGTTTTATCGTTTTTACAATAGCAATACCATTATCATTATTTCTTCCACTATTTCCATATATAATTCATGCATATTAGTGTCTCGACTTTCAACTCCAAGGATGGCACCATCTGGCATATGTCTTCCCTAAGTTCTTGGTGCACCAGCAACCGACATCCAAAGATAAGACGAACTCCCGTTTGTATGCATGCTCTATGTGTGATAGTCCGAGGTTACGTAAAAAACTTCTAGGAAGCTGCTGAGCAATAGCTTAATGGTTTTTCTTTCAATACTGCGTTCGCTCTTACAAGTCGATAGTTTGATGGCATGTAAAAACAACGAAGTAAAATAATATCTGTTTCCGATGAATTAAAGTCTGTTTATGATAGAGGTTATAGCTGTTTGCTGGTTATTGTTGTTTACTGTGTTGGTGGCTGTGGCTCGCGAAGATTGCGTGCGTGGAACAGCCACGATGGGCATGGCAAACTATCAAGACTTTATTTAGCAAACTACACATTTATTAAAGATCAAACACAACACGGTATACATAAAAGGATAGTAATGCCAGCCTTCAGTCTTCAATACAGCTCCTAATCTGCTCGAGATGTGGCCCTCAAAATCTTTTTGTCTAATTACCTAATTATAAGGAATTTTAACTTTATTACTCAATAAAACATGAACATATAGATGTTAAAAACAAGTTATCACTACTTTGGCCAAAGCTTGTTGCATAAAGAAACTATATTATCTGAACCACGTGTTACCTTTAAAAACTGGACTTATTTTCCAAGCGGTAATTGGACCCAGGCCACAATACTGTCCAAACGCAATCTCCATAAAGAATAGAGGCATGCCCACAAATGCCAGCATGAGACAGTACGGAATCAGAAAAGCTCCTGTGTAAAAATATCAAGCAAAGGTAATATAAATACTAAAGGAGAAATAGTTGGTACCACCAGCATTACTGTACCTCTGATCTGCATATGTCTGCTTTGCACTACTTCTGGAAATCAGTTCAACGAAGAATCCACGACACGTCAAAAATGCGATTACTTTCCTGCGCAATTTTTGGTTATGCTTGTTAATTAAGACAATTAACACTTGATGTCAATATCTGTTAAGATAATTATTAGTGATGGCACTCGAAAAACATGGAATGCGAAAAGTTGGGACACAACCTGGATTTGAAATAAGGACGTATCTAAAAATGATGCCGTAATGAAGGAATTTTGATAGGATAGGAAGTGTAGAGGGATGGACTTTGAACTGTCATAATAACCAGAGGACACGATGGCCTAGTGGTAATGGCGTCGAAAGTAAATCCAAATCAAATCAAATCATTTATTTTTCATACCAATAACAATACAAAGAAATATAGGTATAAACAAAAAAGTCAAATAAATGGGAAGGGGTGGCGAAAAACATTAGTTATCGAATCAGCCACACCAAACCGAGTATTAAATTAGTATTATGCAGTGCTGTTTTAATAGTGGGTTTGGGGTGGCTGATTCGATAACTAAAGTTTTTCGCCACCCTTTCCCATTTGTTTGTTTTTTTTGCGTACACCTATTTTTCGTTGTATTGTTATTGGGATGAAAAATAAATGATTTGATTTGATTTTGATTTACTTTCGACGCCATTACCGCTAGGCCATCGTGTCCTCCGGTTACTATGACAGTTCAAAGTCCATTCCTCTACACTTCCTATCCTATCAATATTCCTTCATTACGGCATCATTTTAGAAAAGTTCTTGGAACTTGGTCTTTGACGACCTTCAATGCTGTCCACCATAAAGTAGTGTGTAAAAGAATATTAGTAGAAAACATGAACAGTCTAACCCAGTCAGCGAATAAAATGTATGACACAACTTCGCCTAAATGTAAATAAATGACTGTTTTTTTCGTACTGATGACGTTTATCATGAGTAGCAAGTACAGGGCGACCCTGAAGAAACAATGCATAAGAAACACACCAGTATGTTTACATTGGAAAATACAAAATTTTCAAGTCATGTGATAGAAAAATCAATTATCCAAACATATGTTTCATGGTGGCTTGATTAGCATAATTATGAGCATGTTTGTGCTGCATTGCTTCTGGTGAAACACTGTGTATAATTTTTATTTTTTAAATACGATTTTTTAAATTGCTTACCTCCACCGCTTTTGTAAGCCAGATATGGGAACCTCCAAACGTTTCCCAATCCCACAGCGTAGGCAACTAGAGTGAAGAAAAATTCCAACTGACCACCCCATTCTGGTCTCTCTTTTACGTCTTTGGTCTGGAAAAAATTCAAATAATTTAGTTCTTAAATGTGCATATTATACTGCCTAAGCCTATTGGCCTTTATGACTCTTCCTGAGACATCAGCTGAACTTCAGAAAACTAGAAATGAGCCAAGCGTACATTCTTGGCGCTTCTAATGTGAATCACAAATTCAAAATAAAATCAGTGCAAGTCTCCCTTTTAAACTGCGGGTAAGTGTAACAAGGTAAATATAAAAGTACGGATAAACAAAACACTGTCATGCATCATACAGAACAACTAAATACTTTAGAAAATATACTTAATAATCAAGATCAGAGAAAAAGAAATAATTGGGCTAAAAGAAAATAACAAAGATACACGGCGTTTCAATACGATGCTGTACGCCATCTTCAGGCAAAAAAAGAAAAATATGCCGAAAAAAATTGGCAAAGTATACAAAAAGACTAGCATTAAGTACCAGTACCAAGCAAGGAAATGGTCGAAAATCAGATTTCTTAAGAAATTTCTTTAAATTAATCGAGAAATGTAAATCAGTATAAGAACGTATTAGTTAAACACGATATTCAACAGTAAATTTTAAATTTATTATAAATTAATTAAACAGTAAATGTTCAGAACCAAACTTTTTAGGCAGTTTATGAAAGATTATAAGCTTTGACCTCAAAATTAATGCTTACCGCCACTTTCTTCTCCGTCATTTCTCTTCAAATATCACAAATTTGCAGGAGGAAAAATGTTTATTTTCGTTGAATTTCTGCAGCACTAAGCTACGCTCACTTTATTCGTAATTGTAGCTTACGATACGAATAGCTTGTTAATTTTCCATGCAAATTTATCATCATACCAGTGGACTTCGGTCAGTGTCTTTATGATACAGACCTCTGATGTAGGATTTGAGGATGTACATAGAATGGCAAACATTAAGTGTGACATCTAAGATGAACTTTACTAAATGTGTTTACAGAACTCTTACTGTAACATGTTTTTGCTGCACAAAATGTGTTGTCAAACTGCAGTGAAGGCATTAATTGTTACGAAGTGTGTTAATTAATGCACGCGATTTTGACATTTTTGAACATAGCCTGTTTCCACATATATGTAAACATTGTTTATGTGTTTACACAGAAACAATTGTAAACACACAATGTTTGTGTTTACATTCTCCATAACGTACGAAAATGTTTATCGATATATGAAAAATGTACAAAATGAAGCAACATTAAAATACAGTATGTAAAAAATAAGTGGGCGTTATGTTCAGTTAGAAACAGATAAAGCAGATATATTGGCTAAATACTGTACTTGTTTATTTTTAGTATTATTTTCACACACTCAAATGGCACAATTTTGGCACAAAGATTTGATTAAACAGCAATGGATACACAGTAACTAATAATGAAAATCTTGAAATGAAAATAATGAACAATAATGAACATCTGTAATGAAGTACCTTGAACACTGTACTAATAATGAAAATCTTGAAATGAAAATAATGAACAATAATGAACATCTGTAATGAAGTACCTTGAACACTGTACTGAGATCTTCTCTAAACTAGAAAGCGTTACCGCCAATAGAAATTCTATTACTAATTTCTGTATTACTGATAGATTGTACGATTTTGTGTATTAGAGAACAGCTTAATTTTAAAATGACGAAACATCGGCATGATGATGGTCTCACTGTCTCACGTTTCGTCAAGGCAACCTTGAAGAAGGAAAGCGTTTAGAGAGAAAAACCAGGCGGGTTGAATGGGAGAAAAGAGAATGGTGGTGATGGGAAAAGGGGAGCTTGATTTACTTTCACCTGGACAAGCTTTGCCTCTGCTACAAAGTACGATTTCAAACTGCATAATTATGCTTCTGGACTACCATAGTTTAGAGGTGATATAAATCCGCGTGTATGTTAACGTATGTTTTATTATAGTTCAAGTTAATTAGCTACTTTTTGGTTTATAGGTGTTGTTGTATGCTGTTCATCTGCTAATTACCTATCGGGAAGCCATTTAGGATGGTTTGGTGTTCTGGGTGTGCTACGAGAAGTGCAAAAGCTTTTCCAAATATTCCAGTATGTATTCCAAATATTTCACATTTTGAAATACTTTGTCGTGAACTGATTCACGAGTCTGTTTATGAACAGTATAAACTTTATAAACATTAGCAACATTATAACTTTACAGCAAGTTCGACTACAGTGAATCATTTTCTCACCTGACTGGTTTCTGACATGCATTGCCCAAGGTTAACCAGTTTCAACTTATTTGAGCTGTTACAGGTTTTAATCCAGTTGTCACAACGCAGTGTACAGAAAAGACAGTCAATAATAAAGTGTTTGTGCCACTAAAGCAGTTTGGTTTGTTGCTACATATATTGACTGTGCCTTTTTCACATTGGTGCCAGTGCCCACTACTACTTGGGTATGCTGTAACATTTAGAAGGACTGTGAGTAAAATGAATTTCATTATGCTGATTTCTGATTCACAGTAAATTCTTTTTCCTTTTACCCTCTTCTATGTGGTATCTACCTGTTTGCCTGCTATAGCATTTTGACATTTTTATTTAAACACAGTATTACATTGTTGCCTTTACCTTTACCTTGTGCGGGGGAGGGCTTTACACTTGTATGCTGTTTTGGAAATTTTGGACAAAGTTTGGGAATCAGTGATTTACAGTGATGAAGTTCAGAACTACACTGCCAAAGAAGGGATTCGCTGGAATTTCATAGTTGAAACTATGCACCATGGTTTGGTGGCTTTTATGAGCGTCTGATCCAATCTGTGAAGAAGTCTTTACGAAAAGCTTTAGGCAAAGCTCATCTTAATCTCGTACAACTGCAAACAATCATCAAAGAAGTTGAAGGGATTTTAAATTCGAGACCATTGGTTTATGTTGACACTGATGTCAGCTCCGGAGACTTCATCACCCCTGCACATTTTCTAGGTAATCCTAAATTGGGTACTCCTTCCATCCTTCCAGAGCCCGATCATACCTTTCCCGTGAAATCAGATTCAGCTGAAAGACTTGTAGCTCTGTGGAAGAGCTCCCAGCATCACCTTAATCTCTTCTGGACTTCATGGAGGAATGATTATCTCCTCAGTTTAAGAGAAAGGTGGGCACAACAACGAAGCCGTGGCTCAGTATCATCGGTACCTGTGGTCGGACAAACGGTTTTGGTTCGTGATGGCATGCAACCAAGAGCACAATGGAAGCTTGGAAGAGTGTCCAGTCACATCCCAAGCGCTGATGGAATTATCCGTGCAGTAACATTGAGATTGCCAAATGGTCGGCATATTAATCGTTCAGTTAAACTATTGCACCCATTGGAGACTACAGCAAATTCTGGATCAAATGGTGTTAATTACCAGCCGGGGTCCAAAATGGCCAATGATGATGAAGATGCTAATGCCAAGAAACCTGATTCAGATGCTCCACGACCACGTCGACAGGCTGCAGTTAAAGCGCAACTAAGGACCAAAGGAATTCTGGCTGGCGGGAGTGTCGTGAACTGATTCACGAGTCTGTTTATGAACAGTATAAACTTTATAAACATTAGCAACATTATAACTTTACAGCAAGTTCGACTACAGTGAATCATTTTCTCACCTGACTGGTTTCTGACATGCATTGCCCAAGGTTAACCAGTTTCAACTTATTTGAGCTGTTACAGGTTTTAATCCAGTTGTCACAACGCAGTGTACAGAAAAGACAGTCAATAATAAAGTGTTTGTGCCACTAAAGCAGTTTGGTTTGTTGCTACATATATTGACTGTGCCTTTTTCACATACTTTCAAAATATTTTTCAAACATTTTCAAATATTATCCAGTAATCCACTTTTCCAAAAAGTTACAGTAAACCACGACATGTGCTTAAGAGAGTTGAATTTATTCAACAATACAAAATGAATTTGAATGGCTAGACAAGCAGGAAAAGGACACGCCAGTTGCTTTACTGTTGTTGGGTACTTGTGAACATACTTCTGAAATACTTTTGGTAGCATTATCAATTATTCATAGCATTCACATTAAATTTTAGGACTTTAGCAAGCAAAAATATAACAAGGAAATTTGCAAAAAAGTATCAATAAAGCATGTAGTTAACTTACACTATGGCTGTAGTGTACAAACATTTTCAGGCGCGGTGGTAGCCATGATTCATTTGAAAATTGTGACTCGAGTGATAGAGTTAATTGGTGGATTTCGTAACTTTATGTAAGCACATCGTGGCTTTCCGTAAGCGCGCATTGCACTTAAAACAATTCAAACTTCCGTGGCTCATTTTTTGCATAAACTTATATACTTTGACGAAAATTGACAGCATGCTGCTTTTCTTCAAAATGCATAAAATAAGTATCACTTTAAAATGATTTTACTTATTAAATGAGATTCTTATCAAGTTATCGTACATTTATTACTAAACCTTTCAAATACTTTTCGCAAACAGTGAAATGAGCTTAACTTCCCAGAAGGTTGAGCCTTTTTTTAAGCATAATGCATGAACACTAATAATGTACTTCACCTTTTTACCAGTAGGATCGATCATTCTCAATAAGAATGCGAATTCGAATCGAACCGAATTTGTGACTTTCGATCGAACCGAATTTCGGTATTTCGAATTCAAATCGAATTCGAATTGAATTTGAAAGATTTTCGAGCAAGTTTTCTAACCACTAGTAAAAAGTGGTCTTACAAAGATCATGCATAGTACTTGATTTTGTTCTGCAGTAAAACCACCATTAGTTTATAAAAAAAATTTGCACAGAAACTGCAGCAAAATTGTGCTATTTGCATGCCGTTTCAAACATTTTAATCATAAAGAGCATATGTAGCTGAAGTGCTGAATTACTCAAATCTATAAATTCAGGTTCGAATCGAATTCGAACTAAAAAAAACTCGGTCAATCGAATTCGAACGTTCGATACTCATCCCTATTAACCAAATATTACCGGTTACCATACCACTGTTAGCGCCCATTCCCCGAGGCTCTACCTTGCAAGTTTCATAACTCTAGGTTTTCTAGTTTTGGAGTTAGCAAGTTTTGAAAATTTCAGAAATAGCAGTAATAATAATAATACTTACAGGCGAACTTACCGACTTGTCGATAGAGTCTAAAATGATATTGTCAACTTAGCAAGCTTCCACTCTTTAAACAGTGAACTGTTCGACGTGTTTGCTTACATGGTTGTGGCGTAGTTCATTGAAAATAAACCTCGGTAAATAAAATACAAAGGGAACTTTTAGGAAAAGGTTTCTTATCACGTTGACGCAGCTTTCAAGATGAGGCGACTGTGTTTCATTTTTACTTGAAGACAGAAAAACAGATTTCATTGATTGTTGCGAACAAATTAAAAATTAACGCAAGTGCGGCGATTTACGACGAGCTATGAATAGGTTTAAGGTATCAAAGTATAAAAACGCTGCTACCAAACTTCCGAAGCGTGAGGTATGTGAACAGTTAAAAGATACTCAAAAAGTTTGCTAAGGGCGCTATTACACTTTCGCACCGCCTAGCTTTTTATAGGTTATTACCCATTAATAGGTATGAAAACATGTCCACGTGGCTGTATATAGCCATATTGTTGTGCCAATAAAGTGTTTATTTTATACACATACTGGTTATTGTGCTATTAGTATTATTAGTATTAAAGTATTATTATAATATTAGTATTACACTGTTGTTAAATTTAATGTCACTACCTTGCCATGCGTCGGCGGTTCTTGAATGTAAATGTTGCTCATGATGGCATATTGTACATTTCAAGTAAATAAAACGTAGCTCTCAATGTCACCTAACAATTTAATTTAAGTAACAGTTGCACGCATTACAATTAGGTTAATTGTTGCACGAATTCACGTTTCTATAACACGGAAACGCTACTGCACCAGTGATCCATTTTCGGCATTCAGACATAAACACTTAAGAAAAATTATTAGGATTTTATTTTAAATTTATTGAACAATCTGCGAAAAAATAAAATTTTTAATAACCGCCCGACAAAATATAACCAGTGTTTACTAAAAATTAAAAATATCAACTACTAACCCTTCAAATTAATGTTTTCTTAAAATAACCGTACACCGGCTACAATTCTTCAGTTTCCGGTATTGGCAAACTTATTTTTTGTTAATTCTTAGTTCGTTTTTGCCACGTTTATTGATTATTAAAGCCTTCGGGTCGATACTGTGAGCCGTCTGTTTTTGAATTGTTTTATGGCACTTCTCTAAATATGCAGCATGATGATATTCATGGTAAGAACTCTTATCTCCTTAGCTTTATAACAAAAAGTACCCACCTTTGTAACTCACTTTTGTCATATAATCAAGTGATTATAATCATATGATCAATTAATATAATCAAGATGAGTTTCAGTTTTGCTAAGCTAGACTAGCTATGCAATTAATTATTAAGCATAAAATCTAGCTAGTAAGTGATAGTGTTCAAACTTTGGAACAGGCCTGGCACTTTATTCAGTTTGTTTAGGTCCAAGTAGTTTCATGGGGGAAACTCATTAAATTGAGTTTAGCACATATGGCAGCATACGTGCACAGGGCATTTTACCAATTTTTTCTCAGGCTATTTATACAAATCTGTGATTTTGAATACTTTACGAGTTCTTAGCGTTTACCTTGTGCCGGGCGCATCGTAATAAGGCGGCGCTATTACACTTTCGCACCGCTTAGCTTTTTATAGGTTATTACGCGTTTTTAGGCTCGTAAGTCATCATTCTATTATTCTTACGTCATCAGTGAATGTTTCCGCTAATCTAATTGTAATTTAATCCTATTTAGGCATAATTACCAATAATTACGCTGTATTCACAGTTCGACACAGTATCGCCATCTTGTTTGTGTGTGTGGTCACGTGACGAATTTCGTACTAGTTTATGCATTATCAGGGCCTAGCTTAAAAGCACGTGACACACTTTCATCTTCACCGCATTTACGAAATAAAGAAAAAACCTTTACTTTTTTTATAATCTAATAGTAATAATACTACAGTAATAAATAAAATTAATGATAAATAACTGTTCCGTTCCAGGCCCACCCGCGATACGATACAAACTCTCATAGATGCAACCCTAATAATCATAAATTATGCGAAGAAACTAAAAATACAGGTTAAAGGCCAACACGTCAATGCGCGAGAGCGACTGCGCAGCAGTGATGTAAACACGGTTATTCACGTGCAGCTTTTAATGGCGGCTGTAGGTAAGTAATGCATGATTTTAATCTGGACTTATAAAGCGTACGCCGCAATAATATTATGGGAATATGGTGTATATTACGCCTGTTGGTCTGCTTTCTGGCCTGCAGGCGTGAAAACAACCAATAGCCAGGAAAAGCTAGGCGGTGCGAAAGTGTAATAGCGCCTAATAAGGCTTCGTGCCTGTTTTGCGCATTCCTCGATCATTATGTGGTCGCATATACTACCATGGCGGATTGACAATGATGGAATGTACCTCGGCAGTGGATCATGCCTCGGTAGAGTGTACTTCGGCAGAAATTGTTATAGTGAAATGTGCCTCAGTGAAGAAGACGACATAGAAAAACGTAAAAACATGCATAAAAAAGCTGTCTATGCCATTATCTACGAAATTCTTTTTACTCATCTCTCCATTCCTACTTAAGGGTGCAGTATGAAATAAATTATTTCCAAAATTTTTGCGTTTAGCATTCAAAAGGTTTTCCATATTGCCGGTTCTCTGTCTCTTTCTCTGCTGGAGAAAAATATAATCTCTATAAGATATTCCTTTATCAAATGATAAATTATCGAGCACAAGATCAGCATTGATGGCACACGCCAAATTTTACCGTAGCAAGTTTTATGCATTATTGTTAAGCAGTAAGCCTTTTCACAGTTCCGCCGATTGGTAATGATCGTGAAAAGGTCAATGGTGAAGTGTACCACACAACGCATTTATGTACGTTTGACAATGCAGCCCAGCTGTTGTATAGTAATAGTTTTAACAGCTAGCTAGAACCTTACCTAGTTCATTTTTTCTTGTTCCCAACAAGATCCTGCTAGCAAATCATTTTACGCACAGACTAATGCATAATTTTAAGTAAAGTCCAGAAGTTTCTGAACTGATGGCAGATGGCTGTGCTTTACCCACATGACAGTTGCACTTAAGATGCATTACAAAGGTAAAATTTAACCATTTACCTACAGCAACAACGAAACTGCGAAATGGCTTATTCTTTTAGTCTACTTTCTCAACGTGATTATTTGTACTGGTATTTCCTATAGCAGATGGCATAGCTATGCTGACATTAAATGCTCCATCAAATCACCATTTTTTTTGTGGACACAATCAGTATGCTCATTCATTGTTGAGATGCTCCATCAAATCACCATTGTTCTTGTGTACACAATCAGCATGCATTGTTCTTGTGGACACAATCAGCATGCTCATTCATTGTTGAGAAGCGACAAGCAACTTGCAGAAAATCCTAAAATAAAGTTGTTTTTTCATGAAAAACTGATTTAGCAAAACCTGCATGTCATACTGTTCGTCTACCAATCCATTGAAGTGTAAACCTGTGTGCGCTTTCATTTTGGAGAAACTAGTGTCATTTAATCTGTACCAAAACAGCCTCATGCTAGAGCCATTTAATGACCACATCCATTAACAGACTGTTGGTTATATTTGAGAGTCAGAGCTATTTGTATTCTTGACTGTATCATATTAAACACCCTCGACAAAGTCTCCATCAGTGTGCCAAGTTTAAACTCTGCAGGTACTATAGCTGAGACATGCATTGAAAGACAGATGCATACACAAACATTCGTACAGGCTTCACGATCTTTTAATGGTATTTTGGCATCCTGTCTCGGAAGACAATGGAGTGTGTGTCAAGAGAGTGCAGTGCGATCCCTTGTACGTCTCCAGGGCACATGCCTGGGAAAGGTGTATGGAGATCCTGAGTTGCCCAGACAACAGGAACCCCCTCTCTTTCTCGCTGGTGTAGTCCAAAGGAAAGCGGAGCGATACATTTGGCACCAGGTTGGCTGCAGGAGTCAGTGAGCATGCTGCACTGGTCCGCCTTCGGGACTCCACTCCTGATTTGGCAGGTTTACTCCTCTACACATGGTCATTGGGTCACTTGACCTCCTCCGCCCTCTAGCCGTTGGCTGCTTGTGCAGCTCCTCCGCATAGTGTCGAGATACAGTGTTGGCATCCGCCAAGCCTACAGCACCTGGTATTCCTAGGCGGTCACCCATCCAAGCACTAACCAGGCTCTACGTTGCTTAACTTCGGTGATCTGACGAGAACCGGTGTTTTCAACGTGATTTGGTTGTAACCAACAGATAATGATAGCCTAACCCTTCAACGCGTGACGTAACAGATTTGATACATAAGCCATTTCCTTCTTTGTAATTTGATTTAAACCTGAATGAAATTTTTTGCTGGTTGGAACAGGCTCGCTGCTATCTGCTGCCCATTTTGCTATCAAGATTTGCTCATAGGTGACTTAAATTCATTTTTATTACACAAGATGAATAGCTTATTTGCAGATTCTGTCAACGAGTCCATGTCTGAGAACCGATAGTTATTTGTATAGGTTGTTTTCAGGATTATAGAAAGTACCAGTGTGTTGCAGATGTCATTAAAATTGTGTTACATGTTACGTGGAACATATACTTTCTCGTGCACAAGTTAATATGTTTGAATATCGATTACGTGGCAACCTGCATATGTTATATTATTTGTTGTCATTCTTAAGTATTGTAATGTATACGCTCAAACCAAAGTTGCATTCCCATATCTATTTTAGTCTATTCTGCAAAAATACAAATTTTCTGTAGTCTACAATTACTACCTCGACAAATCTACTGAAATAAGTGCTAGAAAATAAGTGCTACAGATTACTACGTTAATAGCTAAAATGCATACATACGTTGTTGGTCCAATATTGAGTCGAGAAAAAGCCAGAATGCCAGTAAAAGGTAGCAGTGTAATTATAAGTCAAATTTTAAATGTAACAGAGACGTGTGTACATAACAAGTTCCACCTATACAATGTCAGAGTAGAAAAAGTAGTCTAGCTTGTTGAACTACAGTCTAATATATTGTGGCTTCTAATGCATATACTACCTTGAGAAGAGGTAATGGACCAAAACATTTGCACCTGCAACAAGTATGATGCTAGTTAGTATCAATCGTAATTACATTGATATGTTAGTAAAATACACACAAATACCACGTCTTCGGGTTAGGTTAATTTCCCTGATGTTGGTCCTAATTTTCCGAAAATTTCAATGTTATCAGTACTGAATGACTGAGCCAGATGGTAAATGGGGGAAATTTGGCACAAAAACATCCCCTTTAACTCACTGTATCACGTCAGATCAGAATAGTGAAAGTATAAAGCTAAGAAAAACCAGTAAGTGCGGGTATTAGACCGACCAGATACACTTGCTCATGCATGTGTTGTATATATGCTCACATCAGGCACGCTCATGGTGTAGTAGGCATATTTAGAATTCGCGAGATGGCCACAGCGTCCCGTAACGGGCGTTTTCCCGGAACCAATTCCGTCTTTTTTCGAAATTTTGGTCAAACAGTCTGCAGAAAAAACGTTCTAGCGGCGCCTGGTGGGCGTCTAGGGACTCTCGGAAGGAGATATATAGCTCTTTAGAAAGAGGAATGACAGGGCTACACGATGGTGTGGGCTATATTTTAGGACACGTCCACCAAGAGGAGTATCGACGAGTTAATTAGATGTTCTATTTTCAGCAATTTTCGCTTAGAAAACTGCTGATGCAAAGCCATTGTTCTGACGTCATCCATTATACTCTGCTTATAGCCTTATAACTTTAATTCAGTAAAAGCTGCTGCTGACGTTATAAATCAGGACTGTGTAGGATGTTCGCGCATTATTGATTATAAGTGTATTTACACGCAAAATGCTACGGCTATATGTTTGTATAGAACTGGGTCACTTGGCTTCTCTGTGAATAACTAGGACTCTTGACTTGGTAGCAAGATGAGAGGACAAGCAATAGGCTTGAACAGTGGTTTTGGTGATTCTAACGTTTTTGACTCAGGTTCCATGATATATTGGCTGATGTATTTACTTTAACATTTGTACTACTGTTGATCATGTTTACAATTCTCGTGTATATGTGTATTGACAATGAGACTATGATTTCGAATACAAAACAGATCGCAAAGTTAAACCATATTTTCATTCTGCGATTTCTTCTGTTTAACACAAACATCACAACTTCAGAAACAGTCTAATAAACCTTCCAATGTCGGTTGTTGGCTCTCCCCAAAACACCCCAGCGACAACTTTAGTGTCACGACAGAATTGTCAATTCTCATTTTTGTTAACCTATTCTTTTCATAAATGGATTTCTAGCTGGTAAAAGCCTGAGAGGAAACTAGAAATTATTTGTGAGCTGCGATTCTTCTCTTCTTGCAAAACACAATCATATTACTTTGATCATTACAATGAACAATCATCATCTAGTTTAATACAGTTGTTTATTATTACTCAACTTCTTCCACTTTCCACCAAAAATAACTTGATTCTAATTTTCGTGTGGTTATGTCACAACTTCTTATTCATTATCTTGTGTAAAATAAAGTCATCACCATCATAGGTAATGACTATGCTCAACAGGTTATTGAACACTTTATAATCATGATCACAGTTTTTCTTAGTTCTCGCTCCATTTCATCTTTCATTCACTACTCCCCCCCCCCCACTTTTATGTATATATTATCATTATTTCAATTATTAATCACTTCTTTAAGATTTCCACATACAGTTTGGCGTGTCAAGCTATGCTTTTGGGCTCAAACTGTATGCATCAAAATTACTCTGTAATGTAATTTGCACATGTATATGCTGCATAAGAATCTCTTTCGTAGATAAGAATTTCTGGATAATATTGCATTTATATTTATATTTACTTCAGTGTATTTTTATTATAACTGTTAGATGCAGAGTGGAAATAAATAAACTTATAACTTATAACATAGTTTATTTTACTTACAACTAAAAATCTCTCGTGTTACTGTCCTAAAATGTTATTATAAGCTCTTAATTTTTTGCAATTATTTTTTTATGAATTTATAGACTACTAATTACGACGTATTATAAGTGTAAGTGCTGTTGAAGTTGAATGTTTGAAATATCAAGCATTTTGCATTAAGCACCAATAGATACGTTTTAAACCTGTTTACCTCTAACCTTTATTTAATGATTATCACCGTTCTAATTAAGATTAGTTAATTACCTTCGTGATGCTAAGGCTAAAATGTCAAATTTATGATAGTGTTTGAAAATTTTCAAAGTTCTATCAAGATGGCGCTCCACTTGAAACTAAGCTGTGGTCGTTTCTTCTCCTCTGTTCCTTCTTCCTATCCCTAATCTTACTATTTTTTTCCATTCCATCATGTCTACTAACCCTAAACATTCTTTCATTCACTCATCCTCCCTTCCCTTCCTTCTTCCTATCCCTAATCTTACTATTTTTTCCATTCCATCATGTCAACTAACCCTAACCATTCTTTCATTCACTCATCTTTCCCTCCCTTCCTTCTTTATATCCCTAATCTTACTATTTTTTCCATTCCATCATGTCTACTAGCCCTAACCATTCTTTCATTCACTCATCCTCCCCTCCCTTTCTTCTTCCTATCCCTAATCTTACTATTTTTTCCATTCCATCATGTCTACTAACCCTAACCATTCTTTCATTCACTCATTTGTGCTACCTTAACAAGCCAAGCTTTCAAAGTGTCATACAGCAACTCTTTTATTTGGTTAATTTGACTTCATCAACGTTTTCTTACCTATACTGTTTCTTTTTGTTTCAATAATATTGTATGTTGATGTATCGTATATGTATTGCTGGAGTGAAATAAATTGATTGATTGATTGATTGATTGATTGATTTGATTGATTTGATTGATTGATTGATTGATTGATTGATTGATTGATTGATTGATTGATTGATTGATTGATTGATTGATTGATTGATTGATTGATTGATTGATTGATTGATTGATTGATTGATTGATTGATTGATTGATTGATTGATTGATTGATTGATTGATAAGTTTTTATAAGCTCACCTGCATGATGAAACTTAAACAATTTTTGACGAAACAAACTAAAAAAATTGATCTAAATTTGTATCTATAACATCAAGTGCCTAAAAATGTTTTTGTCCTAAGGGTTTGCACTACATCAGTGCGGACATTTTACCCTAGTTTCTTTGTATAATGATTCATACAATAAATTGGATACCTGTTCCACTGTATTATAGCTTTTTTAACTTCCGTAGTAAAATAAAAACGTCTGTGTTTGTGTCAATGTTAACAGCAACTGTTTTAACTCGCAAGATTTTTAGTGACTTCTGTCTCACTGTCACCCGCGTGACTTGAGCCAAAACTAGCCTTTGGACATTTTTTGTTCAAGGACTTTGTTAACTATTATGCTAACTATGGCCGTGCATGGTTGGTTGACATCAACTTTGCCCTAGGACTGAATTCCTTTTAAAAGCAGAGACAAGTTTGTGCTGTCACATACGTTGAATACCTCATTCCAGTATTTTAGCCTCTCGGTGACTTATTTACTGGTGTGTCGTCGCAGCAGTTGCAAAATTCCTGCAAGATTGTTCCAGAGCATTGAAAGAACATCAGATTACGATGAAGTTCTTTGTCAGATCTGCTGAGCATGGACAGACGTTACGCATGTTCATCGTCATAGCTTTGGCGACTATAGTTTTGCTGATCATGGCAATACAGAATGCCATCGTGCTGTCTTCGTCGGTACGTTTAGTGAAAGAAGTCGACGAAGTTAGCGGCATTATCGACACGGCGCAGTCGTTGGCAGAGATTGTAACAAGTTTAGCTGAAGAAAGACTGCTGAGCACTTTGTTCGTTAGCACTCCCGACAACGAAGGTATAAAACCGCTCCTTCACCGAAAATACGACGAAACCGACGCAAGTTTTAGAAAGCTAGTTTCGGGACGATTGTGGCCGGGTTACGGTGTCGAGCCATCTGATGGCCCTTTTGCCACGCCGGAAAATCTTCACGCATTTATCATCAATCAGAGAAGAAACATTTTGCCCATAAAAGCAAACTCTGTGGCATCTAGCATGATTTTCTATAATCATATAAACGACAAGCTCATTCACTGGATCAGAGACAAGATGAACGAAGCTGATGGAACCGCGTCTTTTCCACAACTAACTGCTTTACATTTGTTTATGACTGCTGTCGACAATTCAGACATCCAAAGAACTTATGCTGCCACCTACTATTCAACAGGTATGTATTTTGTATGCTTGCTGTCCATTATGATTAATGATTTATCGTGTTTTTTACCTATATGTTTAATTGTAGTTTTAACCCTTTCAGTCCCAAATTATTTTTTAATAAGAAAAAAATTTTTGGCTTGGTACTTTTGTTCAGTATGTCCATCTTGTTTACACATAATAATTATTTTTTTCTACCTGTGCCCGCGTGCTAAATATAGCCTGTATCGCACGGGATACATTGGGAATCAATGGAAGCATCAAAGGTGCTTCATTTTGCAACTGCTGATAATTTTTTAAAGTATTTAAGACATTTAATATGCATGCTATGCTGATCTGTACAAAGTCATCTCTAAAGTACTGTACCTTGCACAGTTTTTATGCAATGTAGATTTTCTAGTTTGCTATTTTATCATCATTTTAGTCTATTGTTATTGACTTAAATCAAAATAACTATTAACAGATCAAATAACTGTCAGTTTTAAAATTTTATTAATTTCAAAGGCAGAAAATATACTTGTATCCCACTGGATACAACGGGTATGAAAGGGTTAAACCTCAATGTATCTTAGTTATTTAGCCTTGGGGTTACAAGAGTTTTTAATAATGAAATTAATAATAAACTTAAACTATTTGTTTCACTTTAGTGCTTCAGTACATTTGCTTCGCGATAATTTTCTGTTTTAGAAACTTAACGAGTTTTTTTTGCTTTTTTTATGTTTACAATTTTCTGTTCTGCTATAGGTCACTTGACACATAACGACTGGCTGCAGTACCTAGCGGCGAGACACCTTCATCTAGAGTATTTTCAAAAGGCGGCTTTAATATCTCCGGAAATATCGAAACAGTACAAGAAATTTGAAAAGTCGCTGTACTACACTGCATTGAGAGACATACTGAAGCTTCCATTAAAAAACACACCCCTGCCCGGACCCGATGTTCAAGAAGCAATAAAACTTGTGCAGCTGGCTAGTGCATATGTGGACCAGTTAATCGCCGTGAGAATCACCCACATTGCATCTTTGAGAGAGAACCTCGCTAACGAAAGGAAAAGGGCTACCACTCATGAATATGCCAACCTTCTATTGCTGATCATTGCTATACTTCTGTGGCCAATCATTACTATTGGTGTATGCAGAATAGTAGAAATCAGCCACTGTATAGAATCAATGATGTCCTTCCAGCTGTCTTTAGTAAAGAGCATCAAGACATTTGGCGATATATCCCGGCAACTAACGTATGAAAATTTCGACGTTGTTTTCAAAGAGTATGCAGAAGATAAGAATGAGATTATTAAGAATGAGGAAAAACTTGCAAAAGTCTCTCCGATTGGTCCGATGGCTTATCTTGCTAGTGGCGAGCCAGTAACTCCACCTAGGAGAAAATACAAAGCTAAAGAAGCTTCGCTTGACAGCACAGATCCACAGGGAATGAGCAACTTTTAGTATTGTGTATAAATTTATCTTTTTGTCACCTTTAAATTAATCAATTTTAATACAACGAGCCCTTGATAATTAGCAAATACCTGATTAAATTATCATCTTCTTCCCAGCTTTTCCCTATGCGGGGTCGCCGTTGTGAATGAGTCTTCTCCACGCATTCCTGTTGTTGACCATCTCTTCATTTATGTCTTCCCTTCCCACATGATCTTCACCGACTCTTCTTTTCAGGTGTCCATACCATCGCAATCTTGCGAGGCTTCCACTACTTTTACTGTTCCTCTGATATTATTATTTCTAATTTTATCTCTTGTTATTCCCACCATCCATCTCAACATCCTCATCTCCACCACACCCATTTTCTTCTCTTCGGTCTTCTTTAGAGAAGCTGCTTCCAGCCCATAGATTAGAGCGGGTCTGACCACTTCTTTGTGGACTTTACCTTTAAGTCTCACCGACTCATTCATAGAAGGTTTTGGCACAGTTTTTACAGGCGGATGCCCTTCCTGACCCTAACCCTCCCTATTTAACCGGGTTTGGGACCGGCACTGAGTTGGGCTGGCTTACCCCCCCCCCTGTGGCTAGGTTACGTGATTAAATTGTCATATTAAAGAAAATTGAAGGTAAGTTAGTTTTAACCTGTGAACTAGGTATTAGTGTTTGTCGGTTTTACTGTAATGACTTACGATCCACTTGACGAATTTCTACATGCTTCATGATGCTTGTTTCAAAAATCGCAGATGGCAGTAGTGTGGTTAAGTATATAAGCTCAGGGATGAGAAGTTTCCGTGGATACGCGGAATTCCGAGTTTTTGGAAGACCAGTAGTGCCATTTTTGTAAATCGCGTAAATTCGTTGAGAAAATTTTTACGGACCCAGTACATTATTTCACAAGCTGACCGCTAGTTGGCAGGCCGTCACTTTGTTTACATCACGTACATCAGCGTAACCGCATGTATATCTCTATGTATAAAAATATAGAATCAATTGTGCAGAGTTATTTGAGTCAGTTGCAGACAGTTTTTATATACTTTTACATAGGAGCGGCCAGTACTTAGGCGTTTTTGAGACAATTAGGTATCATGTATCCTTGATAGTTGGGTATTTTAAATTATGCATGAAACAAGGTAACTGATATTTTAAGTCCACTTAGAGGTTCTCTATGGTCACAAAATTGCAATTTGTTGCTGGCTCCAAGGGGACTTTCCTTGAACCCCATTGGGGGCCTAGGTGGCCCCAAAACCCCCGGCCTGTTTCAGAGTTTTTTGTAATTTGTCATTCTCATCCCTGTATTAGCTATGTATTGAATGTTCGCCATGTTGGCTCAATATGTATTTCACTTATCTTAATTGAAACATTTTAGAAAGTTTTTGTAAAGTTTGAATAATATTTCTCTGATCTTCAGTACAATGGACATTTGTTCAACCGCTTAAATGTAACTATAGATTATTTTCTGTCTAGAGTTCTGCACTGCTTAATTGATATTGCATACTTTAAATGTCAATCTGTCATTCTGTGTTGATATACCACCTTAAGATTGCTAAACTTTTAGTGTAGTGTATATTGTATAGTCTATTACGCGTTATGTACAATCTTTTGTGTAATGTATTTGTACTACAAGAAGTGTTAATGTTTTGTAATGTTCTTTAAAATGTTGCGTTTGGTACAAGTAATATTAATTTTCTTATTGTTGTTGTTATTTTTATCAGCAGAAGTAACCATATTGTTTTTCTTTGCATTTCGTTAAGTTTTAGAGCTGTCATTTTCATGAAAGCATGTGACGTAGATAGTTAGAAAATTCTTGAACGATGTAGTAATCACAGCTTGGCTGCTTTTGTCAGTTTTATCAGTGAACTGAACTTTACATTACATGTATCAATGAGCTGAACTTGTGATGCAAATCGTTAAATTTACCAACCAAAGTGCAACTAGCCACATTCAGTTTGTAGCATAAATCTTTGGCATTGATAAAATTAGAACCTACGAATTTTTCAGCTACAGTCAGTTTAAAAAATTGAACAGGTTTTACACTGGTTATGATCAGCTCATCGATCGGTAATTGAATAGTGTGTTAAGGGTTGGTTTATCCACCGAAAGACTAATTGCCCATGATTACTAACTAAATAAATATTGTAAACAAGTCAATTTTTTGTGATATTTATAAAAATAAACTAGGCGTGCACTGTGCAGTTATGTATACACAAGTCCTGCAAGCGAATGGAGAGGTGCAAATCATCATTTTTGATGCCACCTGGCTTGACTGAATTGACTGACTAAGAACTTTATATGGGAAATTCAGTGTTATCATTGTTCTAGTCTCTTTGTCCGAACCGAAAGTTGATGCCGAGACATCTCGCTCTGCCTTGTCGTTTCCATGTACCCCACTGGCATCTCACTCTACCTTGTCATTTCCACGTACCCCATCGGCATCTCGCTCTGCCTAGTCGTTTCCACGTACCCCACCGGCATCTCGCTCTGCCTAGTCGTTTCCACGTACCCCACCGGCATCTCGCTCTGCCTCGTCGTTTCCATGTACCCCACCGGCATCTCGCTCTGCCTAGTCGTTTCCATGTACCCCACCGGCATCTCGCTCTGCCTAGTCGTTTCCACGTACCCCACCGGCATCTCGCTCTGTCTCGTCGTTTCCATGTACCCCACCGGCATCTCGCTCTGCCTCGTCGTTTCCATGTACCCCACCGGCATCTCGCTCTGCCTAGTCGTTTCCATGTACCCCACCGGCATCTCGCTCTGCCTAGTCGTTTCCACGTACCCCACCGGCATCTCACTCTGCCTTGTCGTTTCCATGTACCCCACTGGCATCTCACTCTGCCTCGTCGTTTCCATGTACCTCACCGGCATCTCGCTCTGCCTAGTCGTTTCCACGTACCCCACTGGCATCTCGCTCTGCCTTGTCGTTTCACGTACCCATCGGCATCTCGCTCTGCCTAGTCGTTTCCACGTACCCCACCGGCATCTCGCTCTGCCTCGTCGTTTCCATGTACCCCACCGGCATCTCGCTCTGCCTCTTCGTTTCCATGTACCCCACCGGCATCTCGCTCTGCCTCTTCGTTTCCATGTACCCCATCGGCATCTCGCTCTGCCTCGTCGTTTCCATGTACCCCACCGGCATCTCGCTCTGCCTCGTCGTTTCCATGTACCCCACCAGCATCTCGCTCTGCCTCTTCGTTTCCATGTACCCCACCGGCATCTCGCTCTGCCTCGTCGTTTCCATGTACCCCATCGGCATCTCGCTCTGCCTCGTCGTTTCCATGTACCCCACCGGCATCTCGCTCTGCCTCGTCATTTCCATGTACCCCATCGGCATCTCGCTCTGCCTCGTCATTTCCATGTACCCCACCAGCATTGTCTTTATCATTTTTGCCAACTGATAACTGGTTCTGCCACTAAAGGTAGTCAACCTAAAGTAGAGTGGTCCAAAGCCCGGGACACAGCAGCTTGGCTGTTTCTTTCCCCCTATCCAACCATGACGTTGGGTCGCCATGAGGTATGTGCATCTCCTTTTAGCCACTTGTCGCCGGAATGTGTCCGGTTGGCACCCCGGACGGCTAGGAGTACGACCAGTCTGAGAGGCTACGAGGTCAACCTCTGCCTGTGACGAGGTCAAGGCCAGACTGCAACCTACAATTGAGCATGTTTCAACAGCTTGCTCTTGCTGCAGGGACCACTCCTGGCAGTTCAGTGTCACCAAAAGATGATGGCGTCCTACATTGGCCTCCACCCATGGGAGTTTACTGGTTGGGACCTAGTGGAGATGTAGGTACGACTTTTCCGACGAGTCAAATCTGAATTGCAACCATACGTTTCAGATTTGCAACGAATACCATACGATAACAATAAAATCATAAGTAACTGTGTAATATCACGTTTGTGTAATATGCAGTCATTGCTGTACTGCATTTAATTTTAAAAAATTACATTATATATGTGTAGCATAGCATATTACTGAAGTTAGCTTGTTTCATTGCTGGTTCATTGCTATTATTGCAATTTACCATTCTTTTTGCACTTTTTAATAACTGTAAATAAGTTGTGATTCTATACTATACTGACTCCAAGAGGAATAAAATAAAAAGCAAACAACCGTGACAGATGTGTTCAGGTAACGTTAAAGATTCGAACGACATCGTAGTAACCAATAGTGGTAACCATCGAATTCATTTATAGTGAAAAATTGTGAACAAAACTCCCGTGATTTAAAATCAAAGTAGAGACATTTATGGATATTTCAGCTAAACCAAGAAAATTTAAAGGAGAAGAAACAGAATTTTAAGGTATATCTCAAAGAACTTTCCAAGCAAAGTTATATTAGTTTTATGCTTACCTGTTTAAAAGACTTATGTAATTGAAAAAGAAATGTTTGTGCCACCTGGTAAAACGCCACCGCGTCGCCATCCCAGTGTGCACCACTGATTCACGAAAAAACTTATTATTGCTGTTACTGACTATGTACAATATTTTATACTTTTGCATAGTTAGCAAAAAATGTACGACGAAACGTTGATTATTTTGATAACATTATGCACCATTATTTAAACTTATTTCAAAGTTAAAATGGCTGCACCTAATGGTCTTTACAGGAGTTTCAATTTTCAAGTTTTGTATAGTGTTGCTGCTAGCTCTGTGTGCAATATGACACCATGTAAGTGATTTAACATTTCAAGGCCATTTTTAAGCTTTATTTGTAACGATTTTTTTTTGCTTTACCAAATGTAACAGGTGGGTTATACACTGTAGATCTGCCACAAATTATAAAAATCCTCCAGTACATCTACGTATCGACGTATAGAATTATTGAAAAACAATATAATTTTTTTAAATTGTGTAGATCTTTGTATGTAGTCGGTAAGTGATGCTCTGTAGCAAAAAATCGTCACACGACTTGAAATGAATATGCATAGTTTTCCGATGCTTAACAGTTAATTAGAAATCTGAAGTGACCAGCTGAGTGAATTTGTCAGAGAAGTGACCAGCTTGTTCAGCTGGGATCAACGTTTAAATGGGATCAAGGCGTTTAGAGAGCTCTTGAAAACAGGTTTATTAGACAGTCACTGAGACTTTTGATAAGTTGAAGTAACCCACTTTTTCATCAGTCAATGTAAGGCAGGGAAGATGTGATTGATGACTTTGCTATTTTTAAAGGTTGCTCTCAGTGGAAGAGCTTAACTAGGCATGTTAACACTAGCAAAGGCCCCGCAAGAAAATTTTGCGTATAAATTTACACGTATAATCAACAATACGCGAACATACTACCTAGTGTTCGCTTATTTATCTAACGCAAAGCCAGTAGTAGCAGCTTTTACTGAATTAAAGCTATAAAGTTATAGACAGAGTACAATGGATGACGTCACTACAATGGCTTTGCATCAGCAGTTTTCTATGCGAAAATTGCCGAAAATAGAACATCTAATTAACTCGCCGATACTTAGGTCCCTCTAAGTGGACCTATCCTAACATGCAGCCTACATCATCGTGTAGCCCTGTTCTTCCTCTTTCTAAAGAGCCGTATATCTCCTTCCGAGAGTCCAACCAGGTGCCGCTAGAACGTTTTTTCTGCAGACTGTTTGGTCAAAAAGAGGTACTCGTGAACTTGGCCTATGTAAATTTTTATGTTCATAACAAAGCTTTAAGAAAATGTGACTCCACTTTTAAAGAAAGAATCTGTAACTCGTTAATCAAACTCTCTTCTAACTGTATTTCATTCATGGCCTTCTGCTTTAGATCTACCTGACCAGCAAAACATGAGAACTTGACTCCTTTCTAGAACTAGAGCATAGTAACGTTTCAGCTTTAGATCCACCTGACCAGCAAAACATGAGAACTTGACTCCTTTCTAGAACTAGAGCATAGTAACGTTTCAGCTTTAGATCCACCTGACCAGCAAAACATGAGAACTTGACTCCTTTCTAGAACTAGAGCATAGTAACGTTTCAGCTTTAGATCCACCTGACCAGCAAAACATGAGAACTTGACTCCTTTCTAGAACTAGAGCATAGTAACGTTTCAGCTTTAGATCCACCTGACCAGCAAAACATGAGAACTTGACTCCTTTCTAGAACTAGAGCATAGTAACGTTTCAGCTTTAGATCCACCTGACCAGCAAAACATGAGAACTTGACTCCTTTCTAGAACTAGAGCATAGTAACGTTTCAGCTTTAGATCAACCTGTCCAGCAAAACATGAGAACTTGACTCCTTTCTAGAACTAGAGCATAGTAACGTTTCAGCTTTAAATCCACCTGACCAGCAAAACATGAGAACTTGACTCCTTTCTAGAACTAGAGCATAGTAACGTTTCAGCTTTAGATCAACCTGACCAGCAAAACATGAGAACTTGACTCCTTTCTAGAACTAGAGCATAGTAGCGTTTCAGCTTTAGATCAACCTGACCAGCAAAACATGAGAACTTGACTCCTTTCTAGAACTAGAGCATAGTAACGTTTCAGCTTTAGATCAACCTGAGCAAAACATGAGAACTTGACTCCTTTCTAGAACTAGAGCATAGTAGCGTTTCAGCTTTAGATCAACCTGACCAGCAAAACATGAGAACTTGACTCCTTTCTAGAACTAGAGCATAGTAACGTTTCAGCTTTAGATCAACCTGACCAGCAAAACATGAGAACTTGACTCCTTTCTAGAACTAGAGCATAGTAGCGTTTCAGCTTTAGATCAACCTGACCAGCAAAACATGAGAACTTGACTCCTTTCTAGAACTAGAGCATAGTAACGTTTCAGCTTTAGATCCACCTGACCAGCAAAACATGAGAACTTGACTCCTTTCTAGAACTAGAGCATAGTAACGTTTCAGCTTTAGATCCACCTGACCAGCAAAACATGAGAACTTGACTCCTTTCTAGAACTAGAGCATAGTAACGTTTCAGCTTTAGATCAACCTGTCCAGCAAAACATGAGAACTTGACTCCTTTCTAAAACTAGAGCATAGTAATGTTTCAGCTTTAAATCCACCTGACCAGCAAAACATGAGAACTTGACTCCTTTCTAGAACTAGAGCATAGTAACGTTTCAGCTTTAGATCCACCTGACCAGCAAAACATGAGAACTTGACTCCTTTCTAGAACTAGAGCATAGTAACGTTTCAGCTTTAGATCAACCTGTCCAGCAAAACATGAGAACTTGACTCCTTTCTAGAACTAGAGCATAGTAACGTTTCAGCTTTAAATCCACCTGACCAGCAAAACATGAGAACTTGACTCCTTTCTAGAACTAGAGCATAGTAACGTTTCAGCTTTAGATCAACCTGTCCAGCAAAACATGAGAACTTGACTCCTTTCTAGAACTAGAGCATAGTAACATTTCAGCTTTAGATCAACCTGTCCAGCAAAACATGAGAACTTGACTCCTTTCTAGAACTAGAGCATAGTAACGTTTCAGCTTTAGATCAACCTATCCAGCAAAACATGAGAACTTGACTCCTTTCTAGAACTAGAGCATAGTAACGTTGACTAAGAAAATTTTTGATAAAACCCATCTAACTTGTTTACTTTCTTTTCTTCTTTTTTCTTCTCTCCTTCGTTCGTCATTAAAAGACTAAGAATCTGTGTAAAGTGAATAATACGCTGCTGCATCCAGGTTTAACTAGAAGCAAACCACTGATACGATTTGCATGTGTCAAGTTTTCATAAGAAGAAAAATCTTGGTTGTAAATCTTACTGAGTGAGTGCCGTGTTGTCCCATAAGCTGACTAGGATTAAGCCTTTGAGTCAAGAAATAGGCAAAGACATTCCGTTTTCACTGCTATTATGTATAGCGTTATGTTACATCAGTGTAACCACGTGTATATCTATATAGCCCCAAAACCCCCGGCCTGTTTCAGAGTTTTTTGCAATTTGTCATTCTCATCCCTGATTTTTACTATGTAGCATTACCTTATGTATGGAAATGTAACTCTTTCATAAACTAAATGTTCTTTTCTTGTGAAGTTTACATGATATTACTTGTGTTCTGCATAAGTTAAATGTTGAAGTTAATATTTCTTGCTCTATTTTTACTCTGGCACGGGTTCTACTGCAACATCTAATCAGGTTTGTTTAGAAAAAGAAATTTTAAATTGTAGAATTGTTTCATAGCTTCATTTGATGTATAGTGCTTTCAGATGTGTAATAAGAAGAAGAAGAAGAAGAAGAAGAATCTTTATTTAAAGTCGGCTTTTGGGTCAACAATTAACATTAGCTCAAAAACCTATTATCGCCGACTGTAAATAACAACCTACAACTACATAACAGAGAGTATTATTACCCCACATTTACCCTAAATACCGCGCGTCAGGCAGGGCAACAGCAGGTACCATTTTTAAAGTCCTTGGTATGACCCGTCCGCTGGTTCGAACTCACAACCTCCCAGACAGAAAGCAGACGCATTACCACAAGGCTAAGCCGTCTGGTCAAAGAAGAAGTGCAATTTTGTTTAAGTTGTTATCAAAAAAGTTTCCTAAAAATAATTTTATCTTCTTTTACAGGTGTCTTAGCTAAACTAACAAATCAGAAGTCTGATGCTGTCCGGGGAGTTTGCAAGAAGTGTGGTTACGGTATGTACCTGATGTCTATAATATGAAATCCTCACTGCTTTAAAGGAAGACCGGACGATTGTTTAGACTCAATCTCATTTTAATTTATTGTCCAAAATATACATTTTCTTGCTTATAAAAGTTAACAATTGTTGCTTATATTTGAATAATTAGCTTAGAAAGTTAATAAACGGCAACCGAACACAGCTACTGCTTACGTCAGAAATTAACCACAGTTTGTGCAATGGCAGGCGCCTTCCTTTGTGCGTCAAGCACATTTGCATAAGTGTTGCAGTACTGTTTAAATGCATGATGTCACGAAAATGAAGTCTACGTCATATGACGTCAGAAACTAACACTGCAGTTCATGATCATGCTTACCCCCCATCATATGACGTCAGAAACTAACACTACAGTTCATGATCATGGTTATCACGGTACTACCTTCTATTTGTTGGCCACGCGAATGTGACAAAAAGACGCTGCTACCAATCTTAGTAGATTCACTGAGCCGCACGTAGCTTTGAAAGTTTAACAAAATTTGAGTATCTGAGGTAATTATTATTTAATCTAAGCTTTGATTTAAAATAAGTTATTGTAGTTTTCAATATTTTAGAGCATTCTTTATTCTGAACTCGTGTTTACACAATCATCCGGTTTTCCTTTAATCGTAAAGCTCCGACTCCGTGCGCACGTAATGCGTAATGCGTGATATGTGATACGAAATGCGCGATGCGTATTGTCTGCTTCCATGTGTCCGTAAACGCTACAGGTATTAACAAAGCTCACGACGGTCTTTCCGCCATTTTTGGTCGTTATTCGTGAAAATTCCAGGCGATGTTTTTTGGAAACCAAGTCTGTGACGTAATTCAAGCGTGATGATTGCAGTTGCGTCATTAGCTCATTATTGTACGATTAGACGGAAAAGAAACCACAGGTTTTGGTTGCACAACATTTTGTAGAGGAGAGGACAATATGGCACGTATCATGAGTTAGTGAAAGGACAGCAGTTAGATGCACAACACATCACTACATGCTTCTTCCACCTCTCAAAAACTTAAATAGAAAACACTTCTACATGCTTAAATACAAACTGTTGTATACGCATTACGAATCACGCATCACTCATTACGTATTACACATTATATACACATGAAAACACTTCTACATGCTTAAATACAAACTGTTGTATATATTTCATTGTTATACATTTCATCGCCTATAAAAGTTAACAATTGTTCCTTTGAATATTTGAATAATTAGCGTAGAAAGTTAATTAACGGCAACCGAACACAGCTATTGCTTACGTCAGAAACTAACCAAAGTTTGTGCAATGGCAGGCGTCTTCCCTTGCGCGTCAAGCACGTTTGCGTAAGTGTTACTGCTTAAATGTATGATATCACGAAAAATGGGCTCTACATCATATGACGTCAGAAACTAACACTGCAGTTCATGTTCGTGGTTATCATGGTACCGCCTTCTATTTGTCACCCACGCGCATGTGACAAAAAGGCGCCGCTGCCAATCTTAGTATATTCACGGAGCCGCGCGTAGATTTGAAAGTTTAACAAAATTATCCGAGTATCCGAGGTAATTATTATTTAATCTAAGCTTTGATTTTAAAAAAGCTGTTGTAGTTTTCAATATTTTAGAGCATTCTTTATTCTGAACTCATCTTTACACAATCACCCGGTTTTCCTTTAATTTTCTTTACATAGTTAGTACTCTTTATATTTATTCATTTGGTCTGAAATGTCAAACAGAAGACACTGTTATTGTTAGCTTCTGTTTTTGCAAAAATGTACGGTGTTGGTAACAAAGTTGTAGTGGAAGTTTTTCTGCAATTACAAGTTTTTAATTTACAAGCTTTATGTGCCTGTCATTTGCACTGCTGGTTCAGAACTTTCGCTGTGTATGAAGATAATACAGAACTTAAAGTCTAAGGTACATTGTTTTATTGCAAGAAGCCGTAGAATAAGTCTTACATTGTATTTATCTGAGGTACATTGTTTTATTGCAAAAAGCCGTAGAATAAGTCTTACACTGTACTAGTCTAAGGTACATTGTTTTATTGCAAAAAGCCGTAGAATGAGTCTTACATTGTACTAGTCTGAGGTACATTGTTTTATTGCAAAAAGCCATAGAATGAGTCTTACACTGTACTAGTCTGAGGTACATTGTTTTATTGCAAAAAGCCGTAGAATGAGTCTTACATTGTACTAGTCTGAGGTACATTGTTTTATTGCAAAAAGCCGTAGAATGAGTCTTACACTGTACTAGTCTGAGGTACATTGTTTTATTGCAAAAAGCCGTAGAATAAGTCTTACATTGTATTTATCTGAGGTACATTGTTTTATTGCAAAAAGCCGTAGAATAAGTCTTACATTGTACTAGTCTAAGGTACATTGTTTTATTGCAAAAAGCCGTAGAATGAGTCTTACACTGTACTAGTCTAAGGTACATTGTTTTATTGCAAAAAGCCGTAGAATGAGTCTTACATTGTACTAGTCTGAGGTACATTGTTTTATTGCAAAAAGCCGTAGAATGAGTCTTACACTGTACTAGTCTGAGGTACATTGTTTTATTGCAAAAAGCCGTAGAATGAGTCTTACACTGTACTAGTCTGAGGTACATTGTTTTATTGCAAAAAGCCGTAGAATGAGTCTTACACTGTACTAGTCTGAGGTACATTGTTTTATTGCAAAAAGCCAGAATGAGTCTTACACTGTACTAGTCTGAGGTACATTGTTTTATTGCAAAAAGCCGTAGAATGAGTCTACACTGTACTAGTCTGAGGCATTGTTATTGCAAAAAGCCTAGAATAAGTCTTACACTGTACTAGTCTAAGTACATTGTTTTATTGCAAAAAGCCGTAGAATAACTCTTACACTGTACTAGTCTAAGGTACATTGTTTTATTGCAAAAAGCCGTAGAATAACTCTTACACTGTACTAGTCTAAGGTACATTGTTTTATTGCAAAAAGCCGTAGAATAACTCTTACACTGTACTAGTCTAAGGTACATTGTTTTATTGCAAAAAGCCGTAGAATAAGTCTTACACTGTACTAGTCTAAGGTACATTGTTTTATTGCAAAAAGCCGTAGAATAAGTCTTACACTGTACTAGTCTAAGGTACATTGTTTTATTGCAAAAAGCCGTAGAATGAGTCTTACACTGTACTAGTCTAAGGTACATTGTTTTATTGCAAAAAGCCGTAGAATGAGTCTTACACTGTACTAGTCTGAGGTACATTGTTTTATTGCAAAAAGCCGTAGAATGAGTCT
>JAQGDQ010000428.1:76174-199336 GCA_030141605.1 Tubiluchus corallicola | reverse complement strand
AGTGCCCATCTAACCAACGAATGGTGAAATGCATGTAACAGCGAAGAACTAGCCGCGGGAACACGGAATTACTTTTGTGTCGTATTAATTTTGTTATTCTTTAAAAAAATAGTGTTTCCTTTCAATATTTTAAAGAGTAGATTGTTTTGACCTACAGCTTTTACCTACAGGTCCGGTTTTCCTTTAAAGAAAACCAGATCCAATCTTAAACTGTAGGTCAAACCATCTGCTCTTTAAAATATCGAAAAGGAACATACTATTTGTTTCAAAAATAACTTACGTGAAAGAATTGTAACCACACAAACACAATTTCCCGTTCGGGCCACTAGTTCTTCGCTGTTTCATGTATTTCGTCATTCGCTCGTTAGACCGACCTGCATTTCGGAAACGCATTACACAAAAACAGGTGTTGTACCTCTCACTTCAGATGTGTTAGTTTGTGATGTACTGCACACGTTCGACAGCTCATGCGTGAGCACAGCAGTAAATTTTAAATTTGAATTTTCATCTTAAAACTTGCGTAGTTTTAGTAGAACACACTGAATATTTTTCAGTAGCACTGTACTTCAGTTTTCGCTTTCCCAAACACGTGCAACACGCTCGTATAATATTTTTGCTGCTGAAAATTATATTCGTTAGTGATGTCATCAATAGCTGGGCTCGCTGCCGTTAATTAAGTTTTTAATTTACTATTTTATTATCAGAAACGCTTTTGCAGTATCAATCGTGTTAAAATGTGTACTTTTTATTGGACTTGAAAATGGGGTAGTATATGAAAAATTATCCTGTCTTCCTTTAACTGTTCGCCATAGAACTTACACTACAGTGTTGTGCCATTAGGTGCATTACCTCCTGAAGGGCAATCAATCACTTCAGCACTTGATATATATGAATAAAATGTTGCCATATCGCCTGGAGTGGAGAAAAATAAACGTGCAATGATTTGGAAGTGATGAAGCTTGTTATGTTGAGGGTGGATGGAACGTTGCAAGTTGAATCTTAATGGTCACACGGCTTCTGTAAGCAAAGCACTCTAAGTCACCGATAAATCACCGCAGCCTTTGATTTAAAGCGAAGTAGGGAAACATGAAGTTAGACGATTACTGCCGCTTGCATCGCATGCAAAGAAAAACACGTTAAATACACAATAAAAACATGGTTTTCAAGTTGGTAAAAAGGCTAAAAACATAATAAAAATATAGTTTTCAAATTGGTAAAACCGCAGGTACAGTTGCGCAGGTTCTACATTCGATTGTATGCATCATGTGCAATGCATGCAGCCTCCTCCCAATATAAATTTATTAACAATTTGCTCTATGACGCTCATATTAGAATTATCAACGTTAGAACTATATTATTTATGTTGTGTATTAAACCCAATTCTTTTGTCAAATTTGACTGTATCTCGATACGGCTTCCTAAATTTCTGGGTGACCTTGATCTTTTATTTTTGTTCTTCGAAATTTCAGCGGAAGCGTTAATTCAGTCGTTCTGTTAAAATTCGTTACAATGTGATTGTTTGTTTTCGATGTATTTGTTTACAGAGAAACAGTTAAAGGGCAAACGACCCTTTAATCGCAGAATTGGCTGCACGTACGTTCATAGGTAATTACTCTGCAGAATAATGAAGTCCTACTACACTGTACTTAGGGTTTGCTAGAGGTAGCAGCTAAATTACCTACTATTGAAATTCCGTATAAATGAGTAATTTTAATATCCGCAGTTGCGTTATTATGGCTTTCTATTTATCTGAAGTGAAACCCCTGGGGCAGGTACATTATACTGAAACGAATATTGTGTTAGGCGATTATTGTAGTGATATGACTGTTTAACATGATTAAGAGAAAGCTACCTGATCGCTTCATTATTCGCGTTTGCAAATTATTATTATTATTATTATTATTATTATTATTATTATTATTATTATTATTATTATTATTATTATTATTATTATTATTATTATTACTATTACTATTATTATTATTATTATTATTATTATTATTATTATTATTATTATTATTATTATTATTATTATTATTATTATTATTATTATACTGCTTAATGGACTGTTTTCGTGCATTTAAACCACAGAATATTAGCCAGACAATGACACAACTCATTTTTCTTGAAAGTCCATCATGTGTTGTAAGGATAAGGGAGGGACGTTTTAACGATTTTAACCAGTACTGCATAATGGCTGCATGGTAGCATAGTATCAACAACAACAACGTAGTTTTTTGCACAATTTCTCAGATACAAGTTACTCGACACTGAAACGCAGGGACTAGTTTTGGAGTTTAACAGCAAAATATTAGTTGTTGAAGCTCACGATAGGCTTTCATAGGTGCTTATTAACGTAACAGGAACTGAGGTGGTTGATGCAAGACTATACATAGCGAGTTGAAAAGCGGATCTCAAGTCAAAAAGCGGTACTTTTATGGAACTCATATTCAGTATTTTCACTGTCTTGTATTCTTCATCATTTTACAAAAACACAATTATTAAAAAAGAAAAACAAACGTGCAGTTATAATAACGTTCACGCCTTTTATTTACTTAATAAGTGTGCATATATCGAAATATGATGATATATCCGCCATAACTAACAAAATGTTGTGTTTTAATGCATTAGTGATGATCGTATGTTCATCAACTGAAAAAAACTTATGAAACATTTTGATAAAGCTATCAAGAGATATGCTTGTATATCATATATAAAACATACAATATATGCATGGCTACATCATATTTTACCATTTTATTTCAATTTTTTGATGTGTGGAATATCTTTGCACCTGCTTTAATATAAGCGTTTTGCAAATACAATGACCACGTAGAAACTAGGTTAGTTAATATTTCTTATAATATACCATAAGTAATTGTTTAATATGCTTATTACATAACAAACCATAAATTCACAATCGAGGTGAGCGGGACAGAATTCTCAGCCTGGGGCGTGGTAAAGTGTTGATGCGGCCCTGCTTACCACTAGACAATACCGTCTGGTAACTACAGAAGTGACAGCCAGCTTTCGCATTTTCCTAGTTCATCTTTTGTATTTTCATTTTCACATTTATGAAGAGAGGTCGTCACATTAGTGGTTACCTCATGTATAGTTTTCTAGAATTCGACTAAGCCTACCACACGCGTCATTATAGTAACCTTTAATGTTTTTAATTTGCTTTTCGCTGAGGATGCAAATTAGTCGTAACGAATTCGTCCTATACTGGCACACAAGGACGAACACTACAAGCGAATAATGGTCAATAAATGCACAACGTGCTAATTATTGCCAGGCATTAAGCTTGTTCAAAACACACAGTCCTTGATAACACGGCATTAAAATCAATTAAGACAATATTTGACGTTTTCGAATTATATGAGAAGTGAGCCAGGAAAATTATTCGTGTAATAAGCCGCTATAGATGACATTGCGAGGAAACCTACTGACAGCTGCCGTGAAGAAAATTATCAAACTTTTGAATTTGAGAATCACTGCGCTTATTTAATTTATAAGTAGACAGAGATTAGCTCTAACAATGTGCAATCATAGGTCGTACGAAAGAAAAAATATCTCCATCAAACAGTCAAGCACATGCACTTGAAAATATTAAAATAAATGACAAAGCTGACTTGAAGAAAAAACTAAGTTTTAACATTTTTGTGTCTTTCCTTTTTCATTCGTTTTGCTTTAATGTTGCTTTCGTCATTTTCTATTACACTAATAATGAATAAAAAAAGTACATACATTTACTAGATGCACTTTTCAGATTTCGTAATTTTGCTAATTGGGCAAATTGACACAGTGCTTCACTGATTTTCATCACATGAAAAGGGAACATTTATTTTTGTCTTTTCTGAAAATCCTTTATAATAAATTCTAAAATGCGACCTGATGCATTTCTACCCTGTTATTTATTATTGAAGGTCAAAAGAGTTTCATTGCTAAATCCCTAACAAATAAATTTCGTACAAAATTTGACTATTTTAGCATTTAGCCATCGATCAGTGTCTTAGAATCATTTTGTAAATCACATGTTGGTCCATATGCTCTTTCTTCTGTGTGCAAGTTTTATTGGAAATCTTCTATACATTTACCAGTACTTTTAGAAATTTAGATGTATACTGTTTGTCCTTTCTAGGGCTTTTGTACCGGTCAATCAGTCAGTCAGCCAGTCACAGTCAGTCAGCCAGCCAACCAGCCAGCCAGCAAGCCAGTCAGTCAGTCAGTCAGTCAGTCAGTCAGTTAGCCAGATATAGACAATAGAGATAATTTAGATATATTACAATGTTCAATTTACTATGGCAGGGCAAATAAATTACTCATGAAAGTTACTCACTGTTCACTTAACTTGAAGAGACAAGTGACGTCAAACATAGTGGGTCTATCGCTCCGCCCTGCTGCAACGTAAACACGCTCAGTAGCATTCGGGACAACGGCTCACGCAGGACAACAACTGCTAAGCTAAACTGAACTAAACTAAACAACATGACAGTCACAACTAATGTCTAATCAGCAGATAAACTGACTGCAGTTTTTCATAGACTCTAATTTGCAGAGCAGCAACTATTTTTAAACGAAATTAACACTTCAAGTAGCCAAAAAATGACTTTTCAGTTTAAACAGAATGTAGAGACAAAGTTTCAAAGCACTTAAAATACAGAGACATAAGTATAATAAAGAAACTAAGCCAGTTAGCCTTGCTTTACAATAAATGAGCAACAAAAATATTAAGTCTTTCTTGCCTTTGAACATACGAACAACATTCATGCCTGCGATGTATTTTTTGTTTAATGTTTACTGCACTACTTTTTGTTGTATGTCTATTTCTTAGCAAACTCAAGGTTGCGTATAATGTATCAACACGGAAGCTGTTTAACTTTTCATAAGATACGAGCACCAGGTTCATTTCTACAAGACTTAATCTTGTTCATTTTGCTGTGATTCACAGAAAATGTGCATACAGTTTATTCGTCAAGCTCAATAAGAGTGAAAATATTAAATGCAAGAGCATTTTAAACAGCGATGTAAACTTTACTTCTGTAGTTAGACATCATTGGCGTAGTTTGTTATATCGTTATTTGTGTTATTGTTGTATGTCATAATTTATTGTATTATTTGTATTAATTTGTGATGTGTATATGAACTTTATAAAGTCTGAAATATAATATTAAATGTAAATCTAAAAATCAGCCAGTCTGTCAGTTAGGTAGTCTGTCAGTCGCTCGACAATCAATTAGTCAACCATTTTTCTCATCCATCACAGGTCAGCTGCCTTAATCAGCTAATTAAACGCAAATGATGGGATATATCCGGAATTAGTTAAATTTAGATACAAAACTGTATATCTGGACTTTGGATTACCTTGATTACTGGGAAATACAGTGGCCAAGTGCTCTAAGAAGTCTGCCTTATTAGTAAATGATCCCTGGTTCAAATGCAGCCTGTATCTTAGCTCTTTCACATTTCCAGTCTTTCAAGTTTGGTATCTAAATATAATTAACTAAGCCAACTTTAAATAAAGATTATTAACTGTAGTTGTTCCATCATTAATAATAATCTTGGCACCAAAAGCAAAGTTACCTATTTTTGCACCTACGCAAATCAAAACACGAAAGTTTATTTCACCCACGGGGTGTGTATGTTTCTAGGTAATTCTCGGCTCGGAAGGTATTTTTAATTTTACCTTTTACCATTTTCAATTAATTATTCGTTTCAAAAAATTGCAAATATTCACGTACGTACAACGCGTGATGGTTTTGTCTATTAAAGTAAAACCATAACGTGCTCATTGTAGCGTATGCTTTATTACGCAGCAAATTTTTCTCAATCGCTAGGAATTCTTTGCAGGTAATTTGTTCAGCATGATTTATTATGCTAATCAAGACGTAATGCTATGTGCTGGATTTTAATAAGCAAAAATTGAGAAGCCGTAGTAGAAGCCTTTTCTTTTCTCTAGCAATATTATTTTAATTAATGGTGTGAATAAAAAACTTCACTTTTACGCATGTCAGGAAAAAGTTAAAACGCCTGTTCAAAAACAAAGTGATTAGACGGCGGCCATTTTGCTGCGCTCTGTTTGGTTGAGATTTTCCATTTCTGCGTGTTGCTCTGTGCATGTTTTGCTGCAAAAGAACAGTTGTTTGAAGTGCCTCTACCTTGTTAACATAAAACGTTACAAACGCAAAGGTTCGGAATAAACTCGCGTAATTTTTTGCGAAAATTTTGTTCAAACAATATAAAGCTATCAAAGCTGTAATAGTTGCCTTCAAATGAAACCTCGGTACTAGTGAAGCATTTAGAAAACACAAAGAAATGACAAAGGTGAAACAGTCAGCGAATATATGTGCCCTTATATGAGTTGCATCAGTGCAGGGCCGGATTATGATCTTCTGGGGCCCCTAGGCTAATGAAATTATGGGCCCCGTTAGACGGAGCCATCCTGTCACTCGCCCGCACCCTTCTTGAATACTTTTTACTCGTGATATATTATTGCGACATTTACATGGCTTGAAGAAAACTCGTGGGAGATTCTTTAAATAAATTAGAACGACTATCTTCTGTTTGTCAATAAAATATTTTTGTAGTGAAACCGTGATATTATCAAAGCTCGAAGGCCCACCAAGCTTGGGGGGCCCAGGCCGCAGCCTGTATTACCCTGTACGATAATCTGGCCCTGTGTATCACTGAAATTGCGCCTATGGCGTTTACAATGCAGAACCATTTGCGTTATCATGATCAAATCACTTAAGTTGAAAACTTCCATTCGTTTTATTATTGTTCAGTTACTTTTGTTCGTCTGTACCAAGTCCTGTACACAGTGTAAATATTGAATCAGGGATTCGATGCAGATTCGATCCAAATTGAGCAATTTCTTTTGACGTCACCAATGACACATCCACACGTGGTATGCCTGTGCGGCACTGGTGGGACGGACGGGTTTTCAGATATAAAAATTGAGCAAGAAATTCATTTATTTGACCTAAATCTCGAGCTTAAGAATTTTCAATAACGGTTTTTTTATAAAATGAATTTTCATGCTGCAGATTTTCCTTCTCTGTAGAAAAATAAAATATTAACAGACATTTTTGGCATGTGATTATGAACTGCCCGAGTTTGTAAATTCGCAGGTTTTTTTACTTTGCCGGCCTCAGACCAGTGTTTCTATACTGAACCTTGTTTAGCAAGCCTTGTGGGTTATGTAAATTAGATAGCATGCTACGCTAGCAATGATTATGCAGATTGTTATACAGCTTCGCAAACCAAATGCAGACAGAGAATAGACATAAACGATTCTCGTGCAGTTTAATACACTGCTGCTCGCGTTAGTCGTGCAGTTTCCTTAGGCTGCCGTCAGTCTCTCAACTCTTTCCAATAAATTTCTTGAAAAGGAAATTGGCCAATTTTCAGCGATGTTACGGAACTGAACGAATGCTTGAAAATAAAATGCGATTAACTTATTATTGTGCATTGCAAGGGCGACCGAGGAGACGTTTGTTGACAGAGGGGCGACAGTGTCATTCCTAATGCACTTGAAAGAATCTTGTGCATCTGCTCTAGCAACGATCTTTTCCATAATTAAATTTACTAATTTTCTCTTTATGATACGTTGTGTCACCTATGTAAGCCTATGTTTAAACTGAATTCCTTTAAGAAATGTTCTGAATATCCTGGGCTAATCCAACAATATTTGCGTGGGCGGATATGAATACGCACATGTACACAGTCTCCTAGCAAAAATTAAAAACGAGGCAAACGACAATTGTATTTACGTTTAATTTTTACACTTCTTTAATGTAACACGTTTTTATTTTTAACATCATGAAACGAATTTGATTATTATTTTTTGGAAAATTGTTCGATATAACCTCCATCTTCTTTAAACACAAGCAAAAGGCAATAATTGCCACTCTTTTTGCGTAGCTTGCCTAAAAAGCATTAAATATTTCATAACTATTAGTTGTTTACATCTAAAATGTACGTATAAATGTAAATATTTGTTACATCTTAAGTTGATAAAATAATCTACTACTCCCCCCATGGTTAGAACCACGGACTATACAGTCTAGAGAACCTATACCTTCTAACTAAAGAACTAGCTAACTAACTTCTAGGTAACTACTTAATGAAGGTATAGGTTCTCGAGACAGTATAGTCCGTTGGTGTAATAAGCTAACTTTCTTGACATTGAAATGTCGTCTAATAAGCATCTTGATGATGAAAAGTATAGCATCTAATTGCTAACGCGTATGCACACGGATATCATTTAGTTTATCATATCTGTCCTCGCATGTCTGTCTTAATTTCTAAATAGTTTTAATCCAATGTCCTAGAAATTACTAACAGAGGTATATAGCCTTATTTTTGAACACAACACGGTAATGTGTAGACCTACTGCGCAAAAATTCCTTTGCACTTTAGTGTTTTTTTCAGCTTTTTACAACGTAGGTCAGTCCCAATCGTCTCGTACACTCGAAAATCACGTAAAAATTAAAAACCGTAAGTCAAATTGCAACATTTAATTCCATTTTGCTACTCTTGCAATTTTCGTCGAACTGTAGATTTACAAAATAAAAACTGTACGATGTTTAAGATGCAATCATATGAAATTTAACATAACTATTCATTTAATAACTTCTGTCTGAGAATGTAATTTAGTTAACAGTACGAATATTTCTAAACTTAATCTTATATTATTTATTTCAGTTAATCGACGAATTCATAAACGGTTATGTCGTGGCAGTGAAGAACTCCCCGGAGTATACTAGCTGGGAGATCTCCACCACCCATGAAGCCAATAAAAAATTTGCTCAGGTTTTACTACAGGATCTATTTCATCGAGGTAAAGTGTTAACAATTTCTGAAATGAAATTAACATTCAGAACTCCTAAGAACAACTGTAAGTCTGTAACCTTTGTGTTAGTTAGGGAGTTCTTATGCTTCCACATATTCTACGTAAAAATTATAGCACTGCCGCAGAGAAGCAATGGTTTTGAAATGTCACTATAATTTACGCCTATAACTGAGTAGCCAGCATTTTTCCACCTTAAATTTTCTCCGACTATCAAGTCAATAATAATTTTCTGCCTGACAGTCAGCTTGTAAATGTGTGCTTGAGTGAGAATTGAGCTAGAGACACATAAAACTATTATACGCAGTCTCCTTTGCTATGAATATGTATTTCGCTTCTGTAACTTTTTATTTTGCTCAACAGAGGATTTTGAATTTGCATGTACTGATCTGGCTAATCTAATCCAGCATAAATAGTTTTGTGACAGCTTCGCCGTCTTACAAGATTTTATTGGCGCCAATAACTTCGTTTTCTGCTGCATTCTCTTTTGGCTTCTACACCCAATAGTATGCGCAATCTCGAAAAATAAACCTACCTACTGTAGTACAGACTATATCATGCAGCCTCAACGTTTCTCGTCTTATTCAGTTCTAATAATGGCGCAATGACGCTAATGATCACTCTCAAGACTAACGCGCTTCTTGTAACTCACAGTTTCTAAAGTCCTCGGAAATGCTACTTGTCCTGAGGAAATATTACACATTAATTAGTCGATGACGAGGACCGCATCTGTTTAGTTACGTGTTGAATGTAATGATCTGTTTTACTTCGTGTTAAGTGGCATTTAGGTAGCATCCGGATGCGTATGCGTTTTGGCGGCTGCGGAATAGATAAAATCAGTTTATACTGCTTTCAATGCACACGTTTATGCAACTTTTTCTGCGGCTATTCCGATTGATTTTTTTCCGCAGGCTGTTCCGCGTGTGGAAAACGCATACGCATACGCATCTGGATGCCTGGTAAACGCCACTTTAGACGTACGTGAATTACACACTTTCCATCCTGAAGTTCAGGGCGAATGCATGCAGTCGCTCCGTTTCAGACAAATTAATTTTCAAGTTTAAGTAAATTTAGAAGTTAGCACGAAAACAGAAACAATTTTGTCTATTATCTGAGAGTTTTTTATCAAATACCATGGAAACGTCCGAAGACAATTTTTTATTTTTAACAAATATGCATAGGGTATTCTCTGATCAAATCTATCCATATTTGGTAAGGAGCATTTATTAAATTTTAAGATAATTTCGGAGCGTTCCTTTCTGCTTCTTCAGTCCACATTGAAATTCAATGAAATACATGTAGAATTACAGGTATAGGCATTTACACTGAGTAGTAATGTGAAACATAATCTATAAACAATAATTTACGTTACATTAATTTAATACACTTAGACGTTAATAGTTACACGTCTAATAATTGTTTATACATTTTTTGTAATAATTATGATAATGATGATGATGATGGCGACGACGACAATAATAATAATAATAATAATAATAATAATAATAATAATAATAATAATAATAATAATAATAATAATAATAATAATAATAATAATAATAATAATAATAATAATAATAATAATAATAACAATAATAATAATGACGATGACGGCGACGACGACGACAACAACAATTTTCTTATCGTTAGTTTTCTATCTGATATGAGAAATATCGTTCAGGCCTATGAATTCCCTATTTTCCAGCCAGCGAATGTTTTTGCTGACAATAATCATGTTCGTCAGTGTTGTTGCTATTGTTATTGTTGTTGTTTGGCTTAGACGTCGGTATTATTGTTAGTCCTGCTTTGTCTCGCCGACGTCCAGGTTGCTTTGAGGAAATTCCGGTCAGCTTAATAAAAACAATGATGTTGAAGAAACGGCGAAAAAACAGTTCTATTTTGTGCAAGAATTCACAGTGCACGTGTACGCAGTATCAAGTGACATTCCTTTATTATATTCTAGAGCACAAGGATTATGCGTCCGAGCACCAACATAAATACATTCCAGCCCAACATTTCGACGAAGAAGCCATAGAAGCCTGGCTTGCCAAAACGCCTCTAATTTCGCACATGATGGATACCATATTCAGGGCCATATTTCCTGTTCTAGAAAATGGAAAGCAGGTGAGAAGAGCGTATATCGAATATAGATTTAATGAAGGTATAATGGTAGAGCTAACAACGTTGGACGCAGACTGAAAGACAATATTTTTTTCCAGCTACTATGTTTTTTCATAGGCTTATGCCATTTCTTGACACGCACAGACAAGTGTCATAGGCGTGTTATAGACTTTAATTGCTGCAAACATCCTGAATGTCCTGGCCTCTAAAATGTTTGATCGATTAATTAACTGATACTGAGTACTTCAAAAGGTTGCTTGGGGCATCTAAAATGAACTGTTAAAAGATCTAGACACATCAAAGGCAGTGCGTCAACCTTGTGTCATCGAACAATTTTTCTGGAAAGTTTAACTTTCCCTTAATTAGTAGTAGTAGTAGTAGTAGTAGTAGTAGTAGTAGTAGTAGTAGTAGTAGTAGTAGTAGTAGTAGTAGTAGTAGTAGTAGTAGTAGTAGTAGTAGTAGTAGTAGTAGTAGTAGCAGTAGCAGCAGTAGTAGTAGTAGTAGTAGTAGTGGTGATGGTGGTAGTAGTAGTAGTAGTAGTAGTAGTAGTAGTAGTAGTAGTAGTAGTAGTAGTAGTAGTAGTAGTAGTAGCAGCAGAAGTAGCAGCAGCAGCAGTAGCTTTAGTAGCAGTAGTAGTAGCACCATAGTCTTCCTCCTCCTTCCCTTCTTTCTCTTTCCTTCTCTCTCTTTTTTCTCTTCTGTCCTTTTTCTCTTTCTCTCTCTCTCTCTCTGTCTCTCTCTCTCTCTCTCTCTCTCTCTCTCTCTCTCTCTCTTTCTCTCTCGCTCTTTCTCTCCATAACAACATTATGCTTTATGAACGACCGCCAAAGCTTCGCCGCGACGCAGTAGATTCTTATTTTACTTTTGTCAGGTGGATTGCTTTTAGTTTTTACTCCTAATTTACTGCAACATTTTTCATTTCGGATTTCTCACGGTCGACCGATTGCACAGTTTGGAAACATATCAGTCATCCGAATTCTTACATGCTCACTACCAGATTTCGCGTAATGCAATTTAAATGACCGTTCAAGCGCAAGTTGTATTAAGTCAAATTGAGAATATTTGTCACTGAAGTGTCTCTCGGCCTGCAAAATTCTGAGCAATATGTGTCAGATACAAAGACTAATTAATTCATCCAAGTCTAGACAGAAAAAATGTAAAAAAAATCTAGGTTAAATAATGTACAGAGTTTGCGCCAGTCCACATTGGCGTAAAGCAACATGGACAAGCGCGCGCGCTGTAAAAATGACAAATAATTAAAAATTAATTGTTTTTTTTTTAATTTTTACATGATCTGTAGATTTAAAGCAGTTCACAGTACCTCATGCAATATTCATAATTACTTAAAGCAACTTGTTAAATTCATAGGCCATCTTCTTTTTGTACTTGATTTGCCCCAAACAAAACAAACGAAATATTCTCGATTAGAGGTACTTTGCTTTTGATTATATGTTTGTCCTACAAGTTTAATAGTTCTTCAGTCTCGAGTTAGGAATTTGGGTCACTTGGAAGGAACATCCTAATGAGAAAAGTAAGGCAAGTCATTACTGAGGAAACAAAATGAAATTCAATAATTTGTATTGCTGACTTAATTTCTTTGTTTTATATATATATATATATATATATAAATGTAGCATAACATAACACTGACCATAACATAACCTAGCAGAGTTTTGAGATGTTTACTTACAATATCTTAAATGCAAATTGCTTTATTAAAAAGTTATTTCGGATTTAGAATTTAATGTACAGGTACAGGCATACTATATGCTGTATTCTTCGCCGCTAAGCTAAAAAAACACCAAGTTTAGGGAATATGAACGCGTCTAAAATGACATAATTTTTATGGAACAATTACACGTTTACTTTGCAATGCTTTTGCTTTCTTCTCAGCAGAATATCGTCGCTCGTAAAAACATTTTCATTTTTAGTGTCGCCATCTAGAAGATTTATTAATGAACGTATGGAAGTTGTAGTATTAACTTTTATGTTTTAGTATTAACGTTTACGGGCTTAACACATTAAACTGAGTACGTAAGATGTTGATCGTTTGATTTTTTTAACAAAATTAGGGTTGAGTGGATTTGTGACGCTATACCTTGCTGATATTCCCAAAGCCTTTGTGTATTCTGTGTTGAAAACTTGCCAATTTTCACAACATCTGTGTATGGCTTTTTTCTTACACTTAATTAGATACTACAGGGGTGCGCTCACAAAGTCTTTAGATGCAATCTCAGACATTGTAACGCTGTATTGTTGTGCTTTACTCTACTCTACTTAATACATGTGCCTCAGGCCATACATCACTATTATGTCATTTTGAAAATCTCCATAAATTTTGTTTGGGCTAATTGATAGGAAAGCTTTCTGAGTCTCCCAAAGGTGTAATAGCATAAAGGCAAGATGGGCTTTGAATGTTTACTAGCGCATAAATCGTTACTGAATCACGTTTTTCGTGTATAATTTACCAATGTTGTGAAGCTTTGAATAGATTGAATAGACCATGCATATAATGTTTCGTGCATTTTCATTATGTTTGACATTTTTATACATAATTAATTTCACGCACTGCACGCTTGCCATAATGAATAGAAGTTAGCAGTTGCATTACTACTTCTGTTGAAATTATTGTAATTGGTTTTAGCTGATGAAAAATGTCCCTCTCCATATACAATATCACTTAAAGCAATACTCCAAGTAATAAATTGAATATTCTTTAACTGCATTCTCTACCTACATTAAAAATTAAACAACCCTTTAAGTGGTTAAATACAATCGATTCATTAACCATTAAAACATGCATTACATAATTATTAAAATAATTAATTGTAATTCGAGCAATTAATTAGTTGAATAGTTGGATTATACTTTATGAGCAGTGGCTTGTAGAAAAACAGAACACTGGCGTGAAAATTTTCATTATTTTGTTACGATAATCTGCTGCATTTTCGTACCCACAGACTCGATACTTAACTGGCTAGCATTGCACTGATCTTTTCTGCTTTTAGATTGATTAATTTAGCATACACGTATCAGTAGAACATGCATTAACTGATTTAGTATCAGCTTGGCATTTATTTGGCGTATTATTATTTATTTCACCGATTTTGTTATGTTATTGAAGGGCGAAGATATCAACACGTGGGTTGGTAACGTGTGGTCCATGACACGTGACTGCCTCCCTAATTGGCAGGGGAACTATGGAATGTGTATGACAGAAGAGGTACTGTAACCCTTTACCTATAGTACAAAATAAATGTTGTTCAGTGTAATTATAAAAGTACATTCAATTTAAGGCGTTTATGCATCTCTGGCGTAAAAAGTAACCTCGAAAGTACAGAGGTGAGGGCATCAGATTACGTACAGATATTAAGCGTAGACGAGAATAGGTATGTACTTACACCACCTAACACCAGACTCTTGTCAACATCAGGCATACGAAATTACGAACAGATACCAACGTTTAAAACTATGTTTTATATTGCAACCTGTATTTACAAAACTTATAAGTAGGTCTAAACACACTAACACTCCACATAGTGTGAACAGGGTTTTCGTAAACACCTTGCGTATGGCTTTCAAGAAAAATTAACTCAAGTTTATATTATATCTAAAGAGAACTATACTATAGCTAGTTTTAAAACTTAGCGACTAAGTTTTAGTTTTTCCAAATCCTGGAAAAATATGCTTCACTAAACAGATTTCGTGGTCCGTATGAGATAGACTCAAAGGTCAGTGTGCAATTCCTATGTTGCATGCAGGCGCTTGGTAGGAGCCTCACGCACATACGAAAATGCCTGGTGCAAAGCAGGGCAGCTGTCATAATAAATGTGCTCAAGCAGAAGGAGAGGGGTTATGTGAACAGTGCTGTCGATAGAAAATACAACACTGACCACTGAGGTCAAACAGCCAACAAATGGACAGGTGACCAAGGGGAATTGGATCGTATCGTTTTTGTACTGGCTTTCATAAAGTGATTACTGTAACTAACACTAATTTGCATACCACCACAAAAACAGATAGATGCATCGATAACATTCGTCAAAATGTGTCAGTAAATTTGATTTATTGAAAGATTATTAGCAAGTGCAAAGATTGCCCGTCTTCATTTCTTAAATTCAAGTACATCTTGATGAATTCGCCAGTACTGATAGCTCCTTATTTTACTCGACCATTGAAGTTGGTGATAGATGCTAGTGATTTGGGCGTTAGAGCTGTATTCATATAGCAAGATATAGATTGTTCCACCGGATTTCGATTAGCAAAGATTCTGCCCCACAGAAATGAAATGTTGCCTGTTTTACTCGCACTACAGCATGTTTTGATATTTATATCTACCCAACAATTTGGTCTTTGCTCGGGCTCACTCAGACACTCAGATTCCACGATTATAGTACGTATCAAAGCATGTATATCATTATACCGGTTGGGTTGTGCTTTTTTAAATTCCCACGAGTAGTACGGGTGTGTGTTATTCAGATCAGTGTTCACTTATGCTGTGTTTTTCATGGTCAAATGTTAAACATTAATAGCGTATAAGTAAGCAACAAAGTTTTCTTTTTGGTCGCTACTTTTCTTGGTATTGTTGTTGTTGGGGGCTGGGGGGGGATGAGAATGACAGCAGAAAAAAATGACGGAAAATTCAAGTGTAGACTCAAAATTTTGTCAGTTGCTGACTAACAGTTTGTCACTAAATAAACTTTGCTATTTTTTATATTGACTCGATTAGCTGCAACAAAAATTGAAAATCAAGCCGGCGATGGTAATTTTGCGTGTGTGTGTGTGTGTGTGCGTGTGTGTGTGTGTGTGTGAGACAAACACCCACAAATTTAAATGCCACGTTCTTACTTCGTAACATAATACTTGTATACATAACAATACGTTTGATTTTTAGCGACCTGTATAAATATGACCGAGAAATCAAAAACGTTAAAAGCATGGATGTTGTTTTAAAGCAGCATGTGCAATAGAATTTGTAATACTTTAAGCAATTACGTAGTCGATCGATTTACTTTGGAAGCTGCTCAACTTATCGGCTACATTCACGAAGATTTGCATTCAGCTGATGTCATGACCGAAAGTTCTAGCTTTATACTAAATTAAAGGCTATACTGACTTTACCAGTTCCCACTAATAATTTTTACTCTGCTGCCTGCTGATGATTAATTATTGATATCTATAATTATAGCCGCACTACAATATTTATAACATAACACGTACTTATAAAGCAAATGGCAACCTTTAATTTATGTGGAGTTTCATGCTATATCATATATATATATATATATATATATATATATATATATATATATATATGATACACACAACCATATACTTTCCACGATTACTTTCCGGATGTGGTCAGAAAACGTAGACATCAAACCCGGATTGTTTGTAACCTGACATACGTCGGCAACTGTGAATTTTTGGTTAATTTATTATTTTTGATGAGTGAAATAGCAGAGATGAAGAGCAGGGGATTAAAACTCCCTAAATTCCTGATTCAAAGTAATTTATTTTCACATTTGGACTATGAAAAACATTTAGTGGAACTAGATATTGCTGATTTCAACATGGTTTTGTTTTATATCTGTCACCTGATAAAAAAGAAGGCAATAACACCGTATGAAGATGTGCGTTCCATTATTACATGACTGGAAAATAAAGATACGTTATATACTAAATAATACTATGAAAAGCCGTTCATGCCTCTATGCGTTGGAGCATCCCTAAGATGGTATAGTGCATGCTAACAACACTATATCATCCCGAAGGGAAACATTCGCCCTTGGGTTTTTACTTAGAAAGGCAAATGCGTCAGTGCAATCTAAACTATTGTGCAGTAACGACAAGTAAGGGCCGAACGAAAATAAAACGCATTTACAGCTATTCACAAATATTAAAAATTATGATTATAAATATAGATTATAAAAAATAGGCCACTGTAGAGCCTAATCTCGATTAATTATGTGGAACGCCTAAAGATTCTCTATTCTTAGATAATCCATCTGTCTGTATAGAGTATGTAATAGTACTATTTGCGCGGGCGGAGTATTACAACAAGTTGCTAAGGTAAATAGGATCAGGTATCTCGAAGATACGCCATAGCGCGCGTATTGCGCGTATTTCTCTACAGCATGTACCCCTGATATAGGTTCTGCCGGCACAGCACAGCTTTGATCCAGCTCTTTTCATTGCATGCGGGATCATGACACCGTTTTAAAAGACATAGAAGTAAAATGAGTCCACATATCTACATGTAGCGCAAACAGAGGTATTCAAAGTGCGAAAGCGTTTAAGAAAATTCAGGACGCATCGCATATCTTTTCCTTGGTATAAACAGAGTTTATGATATAGGCTACCCTGCGGCTTCCATTGAGCAAGCCGTACATAAAAATTACCAGGAATGCAAAACGTACATAAAAAATTAGCAGATATGAAAACTCATTCAGTAACGCCACATGTTGAATGATTATTAAAGTGAAAACGTAATATCACATGTTGACTGATTAATCGAAGAAAAACATCATGCCACGTGTCATTGATTGCCTCAATGAAATGCTTCCTTGTTTTTGAACCACGTCGAGCAAATATCCGGGATAATAATTCAATAGAATGTTTATCTGAAAATTTATTTTCCTTGAGACTATAGTCTTTGCTTGAGATGGTAATATTATTGACGTCCACTAATAAAGCACGTTTCCGAGTTTCATTCATCAAATGACATCAACTGAAAGAGCAGGCTCTTCTTAAATGCTATATTTTCTTCTTAAGATTTTATGTCATTTTTTTCTTCAGAAAGCGGTAAAGCACTCTTTGAGTTAAAACCTTTTAAAATGTACATGATACGCAGCAAACGCAGGCGCCCTCCAGTTGGTTGAATTTTAAACAAAATATCTGAAAAGAAGCTTATATAAAGTTACATTGCAATAAATACGAGGCTATATATGGCGATTAAAAGCCAAGAATTGATTTATTACTTTCATAGCGTAATCATATTATCGCCCTTTATTTTCGAAACAAGCGATCTTGATTCATTTTGCAATTAATCGAATTTATGATGATTCACACTTCGATTGCTTCCAGACAATTGATTTCGGCGTTCTATCAATTGCCCGACTCCGAGGGCTTCCGTTCAGTCGATAAGGCTATGATCCGGTCCTACACAACTGTAACCTCGAAATATTGCGTTGTGAGTGAAATCTGTATCTGTATCTGTATATCTAGATCTATATCTGCATCCCTCGAGTTTTCAAGCGAGCTCCCGCAATGAGCTGTACAATGCGAATCGTTCAGGTTCGATCAAGGATTTAGTGTTACGATTATGAGCCTCAGGTAACTCGTTAGACATCAATACAACTCAGTAGTTAAGTTAACTCAGTGAATAGTTTATTGCGATTACAAATTACACTTTATATTGAACTTCCAAACCAATACAAGATTTGTTCCTATGCGCTGGTGGGCGCTTACAAATAATCTTAGATTCAAAAGAGATACTATTCACGAAGACTATTACTTAAGTTGCGATGCTGCACTTAAGGTGCTTAAGTTACACATCAATGCAGTTTGTTACTGTTACAAAACAGTTCTAGGTACAATTTACAGTAAGTAAAGTAAATCTACTTAACTCGCGGACTGGCCAATTTACAATCGTTATTGGCCAGATCCTTGTTCCTCTTCGAGACCTCTTAGCATCAGTGCTTTGACGTTGCAAAGGACGCAGTAGAATCACTACGCTGAGCTAAAGAAAATCTGTCGTCTTGCAGAATGTCTCGGTAAACAACAACACGGCAACAACTCTCCTCCTCGTCTCACTAGATGTGTGTGCGCACTTTGAACTTTTACCTAGCTTATAAAGCAAAAGCTCTTTTTGTTTGTCACGCACTGCGCATTGACCACTGAGGATTGCACCATCTCTGATGATTTAGTACCCCAGAAGTCACAACCTTTCCTTCCTAGACAGTGAGTAATGTTCGGTAGGCTACTTTTACAATCGGTAATTGCTGCTACTGGGGTTTAACAAAATAATTTCTTAACTCGCTTCTCGACAAATGGTCAGTGCTGGCCTTATTCTATGTCCGCTAATTGGCATGCAAACCGTTAACAAGCGGCGTCTCTTTGAAATTTACACTCCCCTGTTTTACTAATCTGCGACATCTAAACTTGTTAAATTCAAACTCTTGAACTCATTAAATTCAAGCTACAAGCTGGGTGAGTCACCTATAATCAAATTGTATGAATTTCCATATCAAACTCAGGGAGGAGTGGTTTTATCTTCGTAATCTAATTCATCTGATAATTCCAATTAATTCCCAATGAAATTCATATTTTAAATTTGATTCACAACAATATTTTGTCACATATACGAGCCTATTTACTGGACGAAGTAGGCAACATTTGATAGCAGATTAGCAAGTATAAATCTATGTTTCAGTGGGCGCTTGTTAAATTTTGCTTCGATTTTTTAGAATAATTTATAGATCATTTTTTAGCTTTCTCAATTATCAATCAATGGTCTACATTGCTTAACATTAATAAAGAAGATTTTGAAAACTAGTCAGAAATGCGAAGCATCGTGTTACTCGGTTATTGATTTTTTTGCCCAAATGCTTGTATACCTTATTTACAGCGCCATTTATTGTTGCAGTAGATTCGTTTAATCGTAGAAATTTGTAACCTTGTTGTCACGTTACAACGTAAAACCAGCTAAGAATTTATTACATGAACAACGAGAACAAGAACAAAAATATCATGGCGGAAAAGACGGTTCTATAGAGTTACTTCGCAAACCAGTGACCACAACGAGAACAAGAACAAAAACATCGTGGCGGAAAAGACGGTTTTATAGAGTTACTTGGCAAGCCAGTGACCCAAAATGTTATACGCAAAATTGTCGTTTAATTACGCACTATTATCCCAGCTATCGTAGTAACACATCCAAAGTTTAGTAATTTTGTAAAATAATACATAGGTATCAGACTCCTTCGGATAGTTTAAAACTTGAAGTACGTCAGACTGTAAAAAAGACTGATTTTGATTATCTTTGTACTTTTGCAGGATATTGAGCCATGTACTCCAACTATTCCGCTGTGTTCTGGAGCTGTGTGGGACAAATACAACACGCTTCTGGACATCCCGTCTTTATTGTTATTAAACTATCAACTACCTGTTGAACTCCGGAGTCAGTGGAGAATGTTGTATACATCTAGGTAGTACAATTACAATCCTCTACTAACGACAGTACGTTTTATCTGCAAACTACAAAGTATAGTTCTATAAGCACAATTGCAAGTGCTTGTATTGTGCTGATAAGAACAGGTGTTGTAAAACGTTACTTTTCGTTTTGGTCCAGCCTCGTTTCGGGTTGGCCTCATTATTGCATAGATTCATGGAAAATGTGAACTGCATATACTCAGTTCCATTTCTATCCGTGACGTAAAAAAGACTTACCATAGATAAAAATCTGTTTTAACACTTTGTGTTTTATGTAAGTGTAACTCTTAATTGTAATCAATATGCTCGATTCTCTTTGTACGATTTGAACCCGGTCTCAGATCTTGTATTCCTCTTGTCGTATGAACCAGGTATTGCGCGATATCTACTTGGCTTTGAATTGATCGGGCAGGAGCTGCAAGGTCATATTTACATTCTGTGGCAACAGCAAATACTTCGGCTACTTTGCCATGCTATTCATGAAAAGCATGATTCCTTTGCGTTTATACGACTCAACCGCACAATCAATTCTTCCAGTGAATCACATGTAGTACTGCCTTATGATATGACCGTATTGTAAATTAGATTGGCACTCAATAGACGTCCACACTTGCTTTTTGCGATTTTTCTGCACAGAAGCTTCAGAGAATTTCCCCATGGAAGCCCATGGTTAATCAATAAAGTTTGATTTTCTTTCCCAAGTCTCAATCGATTATTGCCAAAATGCAAAGAGATCTTTTTTTATCTCAAGCCTGATTAACTGACTAACTATAATACATATGTAATATTAAGTTTATGATATATATGTATGTTGCTCTGTTGTATGCGCTTTTTGTGCTTGAACCATTATACCACTTATATGTGGATTCTTTGTTCAGATGTATAATGTTTTTTAAATCGTTTTTCTTTGTATTTTGTAATTTATTTCGTTAATGACTCAATAAATTTCTATCTCATTCCTCCCTCCTCCGGGAAGTTTCGTACAAATCACTGGACGAAATGTTTTTGCGCAATCTTGTTAACAAGCAAACTAACAAAGCAACGGCGATGAAAACATAACCTCATTAGCGCAGGTAAATTTATATTATACATGCTATATTTCTTTCATAAAAACGAATAGTATATATATAGCTTGCCGCACTCAGAAAAAATAATACCGAGCATTTGCTGCTTGGCACCAGTGGCCAGGGCTTATTTCAGCCTAGGCGAGGCCCGGGGAAGTGGGGCGTGTGAGGCCCCATCGGGGGTGGGGCGATGCGTCAGGGGGCGGGCGTCACCATGGTTGGCGCCCAGAAAACTTTTGAACTGCTAGAACGCCAGAGAAGCATTTTCGAAGAGAAAATATGGAGTTATACAGTTGTTAAAGGAAAGAACAATTGAAAGGTTTTATTCTCAAGACCAGTCCTTAATACTTGTCAATACTGGCAAACGGCGCGCGTGCGGCAAGAGAGAGAGAGAGAGGAGGCAGTATGTTCGCATAAAGCAAAATAAAATGTTACCTTGGCGCGAGGCCCCCCTGGAGGGTGAGGCCCCGGGGAAGTATCCCCAGTCCCCCCCCCTTGAAATAGGCCCTGCTAGTGGCAGGCTACCAGGCTTGTGGGTACACTTCACGCTCACGTTAAAGAGTGACTGTATTCATTGTTGAGCAAAATGAAAAGGTTTTATCTATTTAAATATTTATTATTTATTCCAGATATCACACAAGAAATTTTGCCACTCTTGCCAAGCACATTATGAATAAAGGCCCTACAGTTGTGCTGATACGTGACAAAGACGCCCACGTGTTCGGAGGCTTCGCTTCACATTCATGGGAAACCATGACAACGTTTAAAGGTTGTGCCTGCCAATGTTTTGTTTTTCAAATAATCTAAGCACATAGTACCTAATGCTAAGATTTTAGATATTATGAGTCTAAACATAGATCAATACTATCTGTAGAATGATTGTTATGTTAGGTGGTTTCATTTTCTCCTGACAGCTCCTTCGCTGATAGTTAGGCTGATCAGCAGACAGACAGACAAACATATACGCACATTATTTTAGTGATAAGAGACATTAGCTTACAAAGTCTTATTAAATTTAATCTAGCTGTGTGATTACATTTTCTTTTAGATAAAGCATTTAAAATTTTACTGATTTTGCCATTTTATTATGCAGATTAATTTCAGCTTTACTTTGTTTCAGGTTCCTCTCGAAGTTTCGTTTTTAGTCTTTCTCCCCAGATGTGTATATATACTTCAACAAATTATAATGAAAACTTTATTTATATGAATATGAATCAACAAGCAATGCCAAACGGAATGGTAAGCTCTTAAGTTCTTTGTTTTACAGTCTTTTAGAAAATTCTATTTATGTAAATGCAGAAAATTTGCAATAATCTCAGCATTGAATTGTTTTACCCATCACTATCGCTTGATGCCACACTGTGTAATATAAATCATTTCAAGTCAAGCTGAAGCTATACCGCTTGCTGATCGAAACGTGTTCCAACGACATTTATTTTTTTAACATCTTTCATTCAGTTGAATCATTTTTATGGGGCGTCTTCAATGGCTTTTAGTATTTTTACACATTTTCCAACGGTCTCTGGCATTTTTACACTCCTGATAATTGTAGCATCTTCAGTCATTTGTAGCTTTTGACCCTTTTCACACATCTTCAAGCAACCATTGTATTTCCCTATGTCTCCCAACGACTATTCACACATCTTTCAGAAGTTATTGATTTTTTCACATATTTTGCTTTCTTTTCAGTAGCTGCAGAACTTAGGTTTGAAAATATTTGATAGCGTTTAAAAAGCCCAGTGCCTGTGTCTAGCCTAACTGTCTAGAAACAGTTAAAGTGTAAACTGATTTGTAACTGCTATCAGATGTGTGACTTGTCTAAAATGATTAAAAACACAATTAGGTAATTGATTATTGCATTTTATTTATTCATTCATTCATTTGCTCATTCATTGATTCATTCATGCATTTATTCATTCATTTGTCATACGTTCGTTCGTTCATTTCTTCCTTTCTTCCTTCCTTTATTCGTTTGTTTCTTCCTTCCTTCCTTCCTTCCTTCCTTCATTCATTCGTTCGTTCATTCATTCATTCATTTATTCATACTTTCCTTCCTTCTTTCTTTCTTTGTTTTAATCATTTATTCATAATTCACTCGTTCATTTGTCATAAAATATAGCTGGCAATCTACATGCACAAGCTTAACAGTTTGTGTTTTCAGGGTTTTGGTGGTCAACTGGACTATTTTGGTCTGTGGTTGTCACAAGAATTTGGGTATGGTCACAGTCGAGCCGAACCATTATGTACGACATATAACAGTCCACAATTCTCCATAAAAGACGAATTTGAGGTGGATGTATTAGAAATTTGGGGCGTTGGTCCTGCACCAAGTTTTGAACAGGTAAACTTGACATCATTCCTATTTTATTTAGGATTTCATTTAGTATTTCTTTTTCTGTGTATTTATATATGTTTTTTAACATATAAATAAAATCACCATACGTTTATTCAGTTTCTTTTTAAAGCTCAACTCGTGCTAACATACTTATGCAAAGCTGTTATGTACAGCATGGGTGCAGTATGTATACAGATCCTTGTAAATGTATGTTAGCAACGTTTATCCTGGAAAACGAAAAAATCTGTACAGCTGCAGTACCTAAACCCCTTATATAACAAATTTTGTACTTTCTGCCAAAAACGTATTACGTCATTTGTAGTTAAAAATAGGTGTGCCACTTGTCCAAAGCAACTCTCAAACTGTGTGGCATGAACTACTTTTTTGCTTTCCAAGAAAATGCATTATATCCAACTGACAAAAAGTCAACTTTCACGGCAACCTAACTCCTTAGATACTACAAACAATACATTTTAATGACGGGCATCTTAAAGACTACAAAATTATTTTTCTTAATTTACTTAGTTTCATTAATTATTTACATCAATGTTAAAAATTCTTGCACGCCATATTATTTAATATTCGTGGAGACGCCATTACCTTAGCTGACTATCTACCTATACATTTGCCTCACTGGAACAACCTGGATGTTAGACCCCATGTGGTATGAATTTCAGTTGTATTTACTTTGGATTTGTTTTCTTAATAGGAAGTGTTGACACCAAAAACAAGAGATGTTGGCTCCGCCGAAGCTAACGCCGTCTTCAATTTTGTTGACAAGAGCCATAATAGCGCTGACGGAGATAAAAACAACTTTTCAGCTTTTTAATAATTAAATAGTTGTTAATAACTCGTTTATTAATTTTATAACTTTCGTAATAAATGTTATATACTTATGGTTTGTTCACCTGACCCACTTAATCGGTTGTATTCTTAGAATATAGGGCTGTACTCTTGTCAGGCTGCATTAGACATAATAATATAAATGGTCATATTACTCAGCGCAATTTATTTATTTATTTATTTATTTTGTTAAAAAGTTACGTTTGTAAAATAAACAGTTGTACTAAGTATTTTTCATATGCATTTTTAGTTCGTATGCATGATAGTACACATTTCATCCGTGGTTCTAAAGCCTGATTAACTTTAAAGGAACACCATTGGCCATATAGAATACATTCATTAATTTGCTGTTTTGATCCAATAGTTACAGAATACATCAAGATCAACTTTCCTCCATTCATTCGCTTTTTTCACGTATTCGTTCACCCACTAACTCATTCGTGCTCTCATAAACTCCTTCATTCATCCATCCGTTCTTTCATTCATTTATTCGCTTTACTTGTTCAATCTTTCATTCAGTTATTTATTCATTTATCCACTCGTTTGACCATTTAGTTTCTTTTATCCACTTTTTGTTTTTCCGTGTATATTTTTTTATCAATTTCTGTGCTTTCTCTCTTTATGTATTATTATTAAGAGCCTTATCCATATGACCTACAGATATAAACCCAACTGTTTCTCAATAATGGTTGTAGCAGGAGAGTGACATTGTAGCTAACTTTTTCCTTAACTTTGAATGATTTTAAACATTGTAAAACGTTTTTTTTTGGTAAGAAAATGAAAAATGTAGGTAAATTCAGATAGTTTAATACTCGCTGTTTATAATGTGCAGTTATTTTTGTGTGTTATTCGTTATTGCCGTACTTATTGACTTAAATCTATAATGTATCTTTTATAAAAGTTAACGTGATTCATAAAAGAATGTGAAGAACCTCGCTCTAGTTGCTGCTTTTTGTTTTTATTTGAGTTTTTATACCCAGTTTTGAATTCCTTCAACACCGCTTGAAACCTCATAATTATTATATACATAACCGCTTGGTTACTGTAGCTTTTGAAAAACTGAACCATAATTAACACAATTAAATTAAAATAATTCATATTTCACAGTCAAGTCGTTAACTGAGCAACTTTATCTGATTATAGACTGGAATGATTTTCACGACGTTTCGGCTAATTGACGTTATTAAGCGACCAGCTGTGACCCACACTTCTCATAAACGAATAATTAATTGGACATTACACGATTGTAAAAAGAACTTTATAAAGTTAATATGTTTACCAAGCTCATTAATAATCGTGTTTGTAAATTTCTTTTTCGTTTTGACAGCTGTTACAGCACTTGATAAACTTCGTGAAACAGAGTTTACCACACTTGATAAACTCAGTGAAATAGAGTTTACAACACTAGATGATAGAGTTTTTACGTTTTTTTTGTAATGTCTTTACTGGAATCGTGGAATTGCTTTCTGTTGTTTGCACTTCGTCAACGTTATTTTGGCCGATTTCATCCAAGCAGGACTTTTGCAGCTGTAGTTATAATGTCGCAAATCTTTTAGGAAAGTGATAGTTAACAGCATGTCACGATTAAAAGAAATGTCCCGAATGAAGAAAATTGACTGGTTGCCAAAATATTTCGCGTGATTAATTTAAAAATTGAAAGGAAGAGGTGATTTACAATCTGCAAAAACCCACCGATTTCTAGTCAAAATAAAAGTCAAAACTGAAGAACTACAAAGGTAACAATAAATTATTAGTTATACATATTTAGTCTATGCGCATTATTTAGACATTTGTTATCCATTTGAAAAGTTCGTACTACTGGTTTTAACAATTTCGAATTGGGAAAGTAAAGCTGATTAAAAATCATAATAAATTTATATCGCTATAATGTCCTCTAACAACATGGATGACAAAGATATAATCATCTGGGTCATCTGCTTCACGTTCGGCTCTACAAACAAAAACTTGAAATATTTCTTTCTACAAAGTAATTCTATGAAGCAAAGGCTACAAAAGTTATCGTTCAAATGTTTATTGCTGCATTTTGTTATTATTTCATTTATATTTTTGGTACTTTCAATGTGTAAAATAAAAGCTATTATAATGTCTTTATACATCACACACTACAAGCCGAAATCAAGGGCAGGGCTTTACCAACGAAATGCTTGTGGCATTACCCGCTCGGACCCTGCTCATTATAATCATCAAAATCCTTTTAAGATGAACCACTGAACCGGCTACGGTGTCCCAACCATGTGTACCCATTATGTATACATCCTCTGGCTACAGAAAATGCAATTTCAAGCTACCATTTGATCTGTCTGCTACAAAGATATGACAATACGAGCCTATCATTTTTTTCTTGATGTTATTGTTAAAAATGCCCAGCTTTCTTCAAGTTAAAATCCCACACCACACCACACAGCCTAATCATTTCTACCTGCGCATCACTAGAGCAAAACAAAATTAAACCAACATACGCACTAAGCCTGGCGTACAAATACAGCCTAATCTTTTTTACAAGCGCAAATTATCCACAGTTTATTGTATAAGAATCGCACCACAGTAAAAACGACAATAACCAGATCGATAAAATGTTTTGCGTTTATCTATTCAAGTTTTCTCTTGCTTGCATCAGATATTTTTATATTCGCACTAGCAAATGTCATATTCTGTGGTTTATATGTATGCTCACCCGGAATTATCCTGCAAAAAAGAATGATCAGTCAGTTAGCCAGACAGTCGGTCAATTAGGCATTAGTGCAATTGGTTACTTTCAGAAGTTTCTCTTCTCTTCTCCACCATTCTTTTTTACCACCATCTTCTTTTGTAAAGTGTACAGTAAATTTTTGTTGTAATTTGTCCTGTCCATGGCTAAAGTTTTGCGGGAATTTTAACTGATGGATCAAACTATTCGAACTGTTTAGTTACAATCACTGCAGGTAGCAACACAAGTAGACTTTCTATAAAGCAGTTGCACTCTCTGGCAGGATAGTGCAAGATGACAGCTCAACAGGAAGATGAAAACTCGCACAGTTTGCTTTAAAAACACGAAACTTTGTAGAATGTTAGAATCTACTAACATGGGCCTCCTGCTATCTTCAAAATGGGCCGACAAGATATGGTGCTGCTAGCTGATAAAACCATGATATCTTGGCCATTAGAGTAAGAAGGATGATGCTTTTGTTGATTAAACATAGGATTTCAAAGTCAAGAAATCCATATCTGATGCTTAAAAATTCAAATATATTATCGTATTTTGAATTCAAGATGGCGGCTAAGATACCCGCAAATACGGTTGTTCATATAGTAGGCTACATATTTGTTGGCCTTATCACACCTTCTGCTGCACATTATGATGATGATTTTAGTAGTTTTAATTATTGGGTTTTTTAAAATTTCTTAGTGGTCAAGGAATTCATTCTTACTAATTAAAAAGGTCTAAAGACATTATTTCACTGAGAAATCAAAGGTGACTGTTAAGGTGGCCACAAACAGACTTGCTCGTTTCAAACGTTCAATGTTCATCATCATTATTATCATCATTTGCACACTTTTACCTGGTATGTTGTGAAACATGGCACGCTCCTCCTGTTCATACTACACACTCCTATCTGTTTGCTGCCAGTCCAGTGCCATATATATATATATATATATATATATAACAGTATCAGTAGTTGACCCCCTCTTAGATTTTCAGTCATTTCAAGAGCTTTACATAATGTTATAGGAGGAGAGAGTCTTGAGGTAGTTTTAATGCAATTCCCAATCCGTGCAATTTTTTACTTCAATTTGTTTATTCCAATCTAGCGGTTTTTCTTCATCACATCATATGGATCATCATTGGATATACTGTCCAGCTATTTAATGCCTATCAATTTTCTGTAGGATATTCGATGCTATATATATATATATATCCTCTAGTGAACAGTGATACAGAACACTTATCAGATTACGTCAATCTTTGGTTAGTTCGAAAACCGACAATTGACTTGATTTATCTGACTGGACAAACCAACGTGTAAAAAAGATGAAGGGAAGTGACGCAAACTGTCTTAACTTTTTTTGTAAATAAGCCTATTAATTTTCATGTGATATGATTATAATAGTTTTTATTTTAACTACTAATTATTCTTAATGCCTTATGCTTGCTTTAAATAATATTCAAAAATATAACAGCTGATATAAATCGCCAAAGAGAGATGTAGGCCTTGCAGTCTTTGCTTAGTGTACAAGATATTTAACTTGCAACAAAAGTTACAAAACTGTGTTATAATTAACATTTTATTATAATTACCTGGCTGCATCCTTGCGAAATTTAAAAAGATATTTTTATTTGTGTTTTCGCAACTCACTGCTGAGCAATTTATGAGCACCTGTTAACCGGCCTTGCTTTGTTAGTCTCATCAATTCATATGCTACTGGCTTACGTTATAGCGTACCTGACAACAACAGTCCGTACTGCTGTGCCGATAGGGCGATACTAACTACGCGAAATGCTGCACAGTAGTTTCCCTACTTTGCTTTTATATACTTTGGGACAAACTGCATGACAGAAAGATTTCTGTCATTGCTTTGATAAGTGCTTCAAAAAATAATACAACTGCGAAAATTAATGCCGAAAATGATGGTCTTCCCAAAATTTAATGTTCCTTTTAGTTTTTGGATGTTCGGGTCTCTCCTATTTCGGTGTAAGTTTTAATGTAAGATACTGAACGGCCGTATCTACCGCCTGAGTGCGTTAAATTGCAAAAAAGTGTAGTGCTAATTGCTGAACGCCTGTCAGGTTGTCCAAAAAGCAATAGTCTTAACTAAGGAGTCTGGGCGAGTAAAAGAAATCCTGTATACTGTAATGTTGAAAAGCGGCAAAGCTATTCGGTCCTGGAAACCAGAGGAAAGTCCCTCAGCTGAGTTTGGTGTTTTGACCCTGAAGCAATATCAGCCAATTTAGAAGCCTTAGTTCATAATTAACAAAATTTTAATATCATCAATCCAAGCAAAAAACTGAATTTAAGACATCTTTGCTTTTAGTCCATTTATTTAGTTTTGCATGGTTTAATAAGATTCACCGAAAAGTGCAAATATATTCAATTTTCTTCAAAATTATTAGCAAGTTTTTATTTTCCTACCTTTATTTGTAGAACCTTGTTATTACTGGTATAGCAATGGCGATTAAATATACTGTTCATGTTAACACAGTGATTATGATTTCTCTTTGATCACATGTGGCTTGATCATTGATTGGTTTACTGTGCTAATAAGAGTGAATGTTGACCAGCAGTCTATGAAAATAACCTAAAGTATTCCTTGTGTAGACAGTTGACTTTTTGGCACAGTCCAAATTCACTATTTTAAAACAACTTAGAATTTTGAGGCAGATTATTGAATTTATTGGCTTATTTGGCTATCAGTTTCCAAATCTAGTAAGCAATTAGTGTCACTAATAGAATTTAGGGTTGCCTTATATAATGCAGTATCTTTTATCTACACTCTCTTCGTTAAACGAATTTAAGCCTTTTGCCGTGAATTGATTTGTGAGTCTCTTGAAAATTTCTTTGCTCTTTGCGAGATGTGAAAAAACATCAACTCCTGAATTTGTTTTTCCATTGGTTTGACTAAAACTCAGTAAATTGCATTGAGTTAAATGTGACCATTCTAATGGCTAACCTTGCTGAATTTGCAAGTCTTACTCTTGTGAGATTATCTGAATGATCACTTGACACTAGGTTGACAATTTTACCGTCCTGTAAGTGCAACTGTGACCGAGACCGATTTATTACAGATCTTTGGTTTAAATTCCGTTTAAATAACTGGGATCATTAATTTTGGGTTCGTGCAAATGTTCCAAAATTGCGGATGATGTGATACATTTTTTCGGTTAGATTATCCTTATGTGGAGTCACATTACTTCACTTTGGAGTAGAAATTGCAAAGAGCGGAGCAAGTGCACTGAATCTACCACGAGCATTTCGATGTCAATCTTATTATCATTTTAATAGTAAACTTATTATTTGTGATGTAAGATTATAGAGATTGTGTGTATAAATACAGCGCAATCAATCGGAGACGTGTAATTCCGTTATTGGCGTCACGGAGTAGTTGTTTCGTGGCAATAAAAGCTTAACGTAAAACTATGCATTGTCTTTGGTATCGTTTCATTTCATCGAGCGAGTTGGATTCATGTGTTAGAACTGCCTCCAGTCTTCTGGTCCATGATAACCTTGATGATTCAAGGATAGATTTGTGACTAATGGTTCACAAGTAAATTCAACAGCAAAAGTAGATTCATACTTTACTAGCAAGCCCGGATGTGGTAAAAGTAATTACTATTGGTCTGTAATTTCACATGTGCTGTCAATGTTCAAAAGTATAAATGGTTATGGCTACATCAGCCAAATTACTAATGATGTGTTCACTGCATAAAAAGCTGTTAAATGGACACGTAATTATGTAATACATAAAAATTGCCTTGTACTATTTATTTTTTAGCTATATTAAGGAATTTATGTATACAAGATACCTCTGAAACTACTGAACATTGATATATCATACGACTCGTTTCTCCCAGTCCCATAGGGGTTGATAAAAAAATGAACAAGGTACTGTGTGGAATGTTTGCACATTTTTTCAGTATGCTAATTTTAATTTCATCTACGAGCCAATCATTTTGTTATTGTAGATTGTTATTGTTTCTGCTGTTGTTCCTGTTGTTGCCATTGTTGTTATTGTCGTTGTTGCTACTGCTGTTGCTGCCATTACCACCATCATTGTCATTGTCATCGATGTTGGTGCTGCTGCTGCTGTATCTGCTGTTACTTCTGCTGTTATTGTTGTTGTTGTTGTTGTTGTTGTTCCTGTTGTTGCCATTGTTGTTATTGTCGTTGTTGCTACTGCTGTTCCTGCCATTACCACCATCATTGTCATTGTCATCGATGTTGGTGCTGTTGCTGCTGTATCTGCAGCTACTTCTGCTGTTATTGTTGTTGTTGTTGTTTTTGTTGTTGAAGGTGCTGCTACTGTTGTTGTTGTCATCGTCGTTGTTGTTGCCACTGCTGCTTCACCGTCATATTTGTTGCAATCATCATCACCATTGGCAACAATGGCAGCACATGGTATGGATGGTGTGGTAGTTGTGGTGTGAAATGATGGGTGTAACTCTGTGCTGTGGTGTAGTGTAGGTAGTTTGTTGTAGTGTACTGTGGGTGGTGTGATTGGTATTGGTATAGAGTGGCAGGTGTGTGATGTGGTATGAGTGGTGGGGTGTAGGTGATGTGGTATGGGCAGTGTGGGTTATAGTTTGTTGTAGTGTACTGTGGGTGGTGTGATTGGTATTGGTATAGAGTGGCAGGTGTGTGATGTGGTATGGGTGGTAGGTGTAGGTGATGTCGTATGGGCAGTGTGGGTTGTGTTGTGTGAGTCATGTGTTTGTTGTTGCAGGTTTATGTGTAAAAATTTTTCTGGAGGTTTGACTAATAAACTCATTACTCTGCAAGAATGTAATACTTATTGACAATGTTTTTTGAGCAGAGATAATGTTTGGTGATACGCAGTTGGAAGAAACGTCACTGAAGAGACGCCAGTTTTCAAATTCTGCCGTGCCTCTTAACGTCATGAGTGAGAACGAAATTGATGATCTGTTCCATCATCCTGATGATGATAAATATAAATTCTTTGCACAGGTAAAATGTGACTCAGCATTTCTGTAACTCCTGTTTCAAAACGTTAATGTTTTAGAAAAGTTTAAAACATTTGGGCACCATTAGCAAATCAAAGCAAAAAACTATGAAATTATGAATTTTTATTTCACACATCAAAAAATACAATATCAAACACGTCAGTAAATTTAAAATAAAATAATTTGAGTAATGCGTGGTGAATGTGCAACCATACGATCATTAACACACTCACCTTACTTAAATGAAAATCAATTTGGTTTGCTGCTACAAGAACATTTTAGCATTAAATAAGATTTTAATCTGGTAATACAATTTGTATTTGACATTTGTGTTTGAAGTTTTTATTATAATCACATTCAGTACAATATAGTGACATTCAGTACCTGGTGATATGAAAATTGTTACTTCATACTGTAATAAATTATTATGTTTCATACACTGTCATTATCATAAAACAATAATGTGTTTTTACGTGTTTTTAGGGAAGAGATTTTGAAAGTGCTTATGTTAATCATAAATACACTGCAAAAGAAAGACAAGCACTGAGCTTGTATGATAGTCTTGATTATCTGCCTCCACATAGCCAAGTTTATAAAAATTGGATTCTTCGTCAACCTGCTCGGTGAGTCTATAAAAACACACGAGCCTTGCATTTTGCTGTTCAGCATTATTAAACGGTTAACAGACTTTCATTTTTTCTAGTATTTTTGAACTACCATTAAATTTCAGATATAATGCAGAGATGCTATCATCAACCTTGGAAATTTTTTGGGCATTTATTAAAAATGTACTGTGCTACTCTGCAAACATCTGCGCAGTACATATATGCTTTAGTATCTCTTTTGAACTGGCTACTGTCATGTAGTAATTTAAAAAAAATGGATGCAAAAAATATCTTGGAGATATTGTGTTTCCACAACGGCTTAAGGGCAAATTTTATGGAATGGTGAACAACTTAATATAGTTGAATTTTACAAGTTAAGTTTTAAAAGTATTTCATAATTGAGTTGCATGTGATTAATATTATAATCATAATTTAGTCATTTTGATCAAACTAAGCAATTCATTTGCCAGGATTAGGCCACGATACATTTTTTCATCTAGGTGTATTTGGGTAGTTTTTAATGCTTGATTTTAACTTTTAAAAGCTAAAATTTTTGAAATATCTTTTTAGTTTGGAATGGGACAGATGGATTATGATGGGAATGATTGGCTTCACAATTGGCATGGTGGGATTTTTGCTTCATCAATTAATCGACGTTATCGTTTCGTTCAAGTGGGACAAGGCCACAGAATTTTTGCAAGATGCTAATTACGTGAAAGCTTGGGGCTGGGTACTTGGTTACAGCTGTGTGTTGGTGTTCTTCAGCTCTGTGGCTGTTGTGGTTAGTACTTAAAAACTGTACATTAAAAGCACCTTTTTGTGTTTTCGTAATCTTAATGCGCATGTGTTATTTAATTTGTGAGCCATTTATCAAATTGTTAAATAGCGTAAATTAATAAGTTTTTTGTTTTAGGCTTCCTTGTCACTCCTTGTACTTGTCCAAATTTTATATTTATTTTAACACAACACACTCAACAAAGCAGTAGGGACATTGGTGGCTCATAGCTGAAATTATTGGGGGCTTTTGCTTCAGAAAATTTTAGCCACTGTTTTAATATTGTGTAAAACAAAATGAACATATGTAACTTTAGTGTTATAATTTGTAATTGCAAGTTTAAACAAACAAACATATGAAAGTTGTGATTTTACGATAAAATCCTAAATAAAAAAATATTTTTTGCTTAGTAATAGCCTAAATTGTCGCAGTTCAAGCTTGATCCGTTCACTGTAAGCACGTGACAACTAATAACAAACTGTGTGGGTGACAATACTTTCTCTATCTTGGCTTAGACATGTGCGCATGGCCGCATGCGCACAACAGCCAAACACCGCATTGCTGGAGCGCACTGTATAAGCAAACGGTACTACCCTCACATGCTCTGGTTATGTACAAGTATAAAGCAAGAACTAAAGAAAAAAGATTTATTATATTGAGTGAAAATATGGGGTGCTGTAGTCCCACGAGCTGCCGTTGAGTAGAGACTTTATTTAGCTTATCAATATAGCTTAAGTGTTGTTGATACATTTAAAATCTGCTATATTGTAATAATGATAGCAAACTAACATGGTTACTGTTTTAGTTTTGGAGGCCTAGTGCTGCAGGTTCAGGGATACCAGAGTTAATTGGCTTCTTAAATGGCACAATTGTCAGACATGTATTTAATTTAAAAACGATGCTAGTCAAATTCTTTTCTTGCTGTTTCGCTGTTGCAAGTGGACTGCCAGTTGGACCAGAAGGGCCAATGATACATCTTGGGTGAGAAAACAGTATTTTCTCTCTTAGTGTTATGAGACACATAACTGTAAATCAATGTTTCACCATATCAGCACAGAATATGTGAGTTTTGATTTAATTTTCAGTTTTCTTAATGTTCACTATTTTATTTTTGGTTTATTTGTTATCCGTAGTGGTTTGATTGGAGCTGGCCTCAGTCAATTCAGATCTGAAACTTTGAATCTGCATCTTCCCTTTTTCTCAAGATTTCGGAATTCTGAAGACAGGTATGTTATTGTTAGTTAAGTTAGTTAATCTGTGTTTTCCTTAACAGTACAAATGGCTAATATATGACTCTATGTTGTGTTTGTTCAAAGACTAAGTGCAACAGTTTTGCAATGTAGTTGTTGCAGACATTACTATTGCTGAATTTTGATTGTTAATAACAACAAAACCATAACTAACAACATTTGAATACTTTTCGTTACTGGTGATTACTTATTGTACATGATTTTACATTTATTTACTTTAAGGTAGTCATACTTATTATGGTTGTATTTTTTACTTTTCTAGCATGCCTGTTTGGAAAATTAGTTGTGATATTGGAACACAAAATATTAATAAGAAAACTAAATTTTAATAAAACAACTTAATAATAAAATGGCAGGTATTATTATTCTCTCGTAACATAGTTTATTATCCAACCAGAATCTTGAATACTGAGTGTTAAATGTTAAATCTCGTTTCTTTTATGTTTTAGGAGGAATTTTATATCAGCAGGTGCAGCTGCTGGCGTATCATCTGCATTTGGTGCTCCAGTGGGTGGTCTTCTGTTTGCTATGGAAGAAGTCTCATCCTTTTGGAACATGAAACTCTCCTGGCAGACATTTTTCTGCTGTATGGTGTCTACAGTGACTACGGATTTGTTCAATTCTGCTTTTTCCGGTTTTAGATATATGGGCAGCTTTGGGTTGTTCAAATCAGAAAAGTACATTTTGTTTCAGGTGTGTAACAACTAGTAATTTTAAACTCATTTTTATATTTTACGTGTGTTTATAATGCACATGTAGCAATTGTAAAAACAGTTCTTGTCTTCAAAATCCAGGAGAACTATAAAAAACTCCAATTAAATTTTTGAGGAGAACTGTTAGTACTCTTTTAAGCAATTTTTCTTATCCTTATAGACATAATAACTGAATCACTGGAATAATAATTACTGTACTGGTTTACCAATTCCTAGTTTAATTAGTGAAAGTGTTTGCCAAGTTTTAATGCAATTACAGTAGATTATATTATAATTTCAACAATAACAGATTATTGGACTAGCATTGTACAATTACATTACCTGTAAGGTTATAAGTACTTAGTAAGTACGTATATATAATTTTGCATCTGCCGTGAAACCACGAAGTGCTGATCAGTGACCAAGCACAAGTGAAATAGTATCATAGGGGTTAGTATGTGAGTAGCAAGATGATTGGCTAAGATGTTGCAGATTGCCCAATAAGAATGCACGCCTCATTCTGTTGCCGATAATGGTAGTGTGCTGGCATAAAGGAATGGAAAAATGCCTCAAGGGAAAGTAGATGATTTGAAATAAAAACTGCATTTTTTGCTTGTTTACTGAATCATTTATTAGTTAGAGGTTTTTACTTATTTAGTTTCCAAACAGTGGATTTCTATGTCGCCTCTCGAGTGACTCTGAAAATCAGCAGAAATTGGTGTTTTGTTAGTGACTTTGACAAGTAGGGGCACACTATATTCAAAATACAGGGCATGATGAGACACGAGCTCACACTTGAAAAGGCAAGCACTGTAAAAGTCATGTAAGCCTGACTGTTTCTGTGATGTGCATGTTAAAATATATACTAATATACTGTTTTTCTAGGTGACTGATGGTTTAGCAGTAAACATTTTGGCATTTTTGCCCACTGTAGTCATAGGAGTCATTGGAGGAATCCTTGGTGCTGGTTTTACATTTTCAGTTCTTAAGCTTGCTAGAATAAGAAGAAAGTTACTCTCCCTCATATCCTCTCCACATATGCAGAAAATGTGCAAGTTAATAGAACCTATTTTAGCAATGGTGAGCTCTAAAATTGTTTTAATGGTAGATATAATAATGTGTACACGATTTACCTCATTTTAAACACTTTTTTGCATTGCCCTAATTATTTCTTTACTATGGAGCTATCTCCCATGGTCTGACTGGACTACACAAGATAAAAAGATACCTTATTCCAAAAATGCCTTTGCCTGAACATTGATAGACTTTTGTATTTTGTAATCCTGGTTCCATGATAAACTAATTTTACAAACTGTTTGTAAAGTCATAAATGATAATGACTACATTATGGAGCACTGGATAGTCTGTATGCAAATGATGCACAGATTAGTGATATACTAATGGGATTGTGCTTTACATTGAATCCTAGTTTCAAGTTCAAAAGATAATTGTTGTGCTCTCATTTCTAAAAATATGTTTTGTTAAAAAGAGAATTTTTCTTATAAAAACTAATGAAGTTGTTTTGTGAAATGTTTTCATTGTGTTACATAATATAATAATTATTTTGAAATTACAACCATTGTTTTTTCAGGTGGTTATGGCTTCTGCAAGCGTAATGCTGCCAGCTGCATTTCCTTGTTCAAACTTTGTTTGCTATTTCAAAGGAGACTACTTCAGGTAATTCCATTGACATAGTTAAAATTATGTGTCTTTTTGTTATATTATGCTACCTTGTAAAAGCTTCACTCCCCAAATGCTGATACAGCATACTCTTGATTTTTTTATTGTTATTGACATCATGCAAGCTGTCTAACTTTCTAGTAATGCTGTTCACTGTGTTTAAAAGGCAAGATTAATTTTTAAATTTGTGGCTGTTACTACAACCTGTTTGCAGAAGTGTTGAACTGATTATTTTGTTCTTATTTTAAGTTCTTAAAAAGCTCTACTCTGCTAGTTATGAGTGTTAATGTAAATGTTTTTGTAACAAATTTAAAACGGAAGATTTCTTGGTTGATTTAGAGATGCATTTGCAACAAACTCACTCTTTCTTAAATTTGCAGCCAGGAATGTTTGAACAATACAAATTATCCTGTACACACAGAAGATACAATTTTAAACTACACTTGTCCAGTAGGAACTACAGTTGTGAAAAACGGAACTGAATTTACCAATGGGACATATAGTGAAGGTGGGAATTATGTAAAATATACAGAAAAGTTAATTGTCGATAATTACAATGGCTAAATGCTAAACAAAATTTATGTGTTAACTGTTTTAACTCTAATGTATTAGGCTTGGATTAAACTTGATTGTTGTATTAAATATCTCCTGCAAGATGTTACTATTACATTAGTACTTATAAAGATTGAGACAGATTATTGTTAACTGATAAAATTTCTGCCATTTGCATTTCTTCCATTTAAATTTCATTCAAACCATTGTGACCAGCATGGAAGTTTCATATGGGGCTAGAATTCAATTAATGACATTGTTTTATTCTGTTACATTAAGGGCAGTTCGTAGGCAATTAGAGGCTTTTGTAGAACATTTATTTTATACAGTTTATAGCTATAATCAAAATACAGTTTATTATAGTAAATCCATGTAAACAGTCATTTGTTGACATCATCTGTTGAAAATTGTGAAAATTTTTGCACTGACGGCTATATATATAGTTTATATTTGCACTATAAATATATATATAGTTTAATGACAAATTCAGCATTTTCTGCAGCCAAGTAATATAGCAAAAACATAACATATAAAACAATTTATCTAGTGACAAGCGAGATGCATCATTACATGAAATGTAATTTTACTGCGACATTAATTATAATCCTGAATATTTACAGAAGTTGAAAATTAATTAAAGATCATTATTTCCATGAACTTTTTCAAAATTATACAAATATTTGGCTTTATTTATAGTGAGTTGTGTCATAAAATAATTGATATCTTGAACATGATCAGTATATTTAGTTTCAGAACATTCTAACTATATGTTACAGTTTATATAGTATTATAATTATATGTTTCAGTTTATATAGTATTATAATTATAGTCGCCACTCTCTTGTTTGGTACAGGAGAGGCTGGAATTCAACATCTTTATTCACGCAACACACATTTGCAGTTTGGCTACGTGTCGTTGGTTTCTGTGTTGGTGGTGTACTTCTTGTTAGCTTGCTGGGTATCAGGCACAGCTATTTCGTGTGGTTTAGTAGTGCCGATGCTGTAAGTGTTTGGGCTGCACAGGCTTTTACAATTAAATATTGTGAAATTAATTGATTTGATGGCTTCCAATGTGTATGTGCAGTTGAACATAATTTGTTGATGTAGTAACCTTTATTACAATTTAAAATGAAGTACATTAAAGTTAATGTACATTAATGTTTAGATTTAATCTTCATTATTAATCAGTTACAATTAAGTGTGTAAGTAAATAGTTAATAACTTTGCAAAGCAGATGGTGAAATTGTTGTTCGACTGTATTACCATGATTAATATTTAATGTCTTTATGTTTCAGATTTATAGGTGGACTGTATGGAAGAATTGTAGGTTTGAGCTTGGTATCAATGTTTGGCATTCACACTGTCAATGATTCCCCATATTGGTCGTGGATGGATCCTGGTGCTTTTGCTTTGATTGGTGGAGCTTCATTTTTTGGTGGTGTGTCACGCCTCACCATGTCACTTACTGTGATAATGGTAATATCACGTTGCATTAGTGTTGTGCAAGCAAAAAAATTTTCTGAGATTGTGTAACAAATGGAAAATCTTTTAAAGAAATAACCTTTGTTTTTTTGTTTGTTCAACAGATTGAAATCACAAACGATGTGCAGTTTTTATTGCCCATCATGGTAGCTATAATGGTTGCAAAGTGGGTAGGAGATTTTCTCACACATCCACTCTACCATGCACTGCTGGAGTTTAAATGCATTCCTTTCCTAGATGCAGAGCCTGTGATAGTGCAAGAAGGTGGCAAAGTGTGAGTATACGCTCTAGGGTGCATCAAGCATTACTGATAACTGTCTAAGCAAGTTAGTAAGGCAAAGCAACCATATTTTATTAGAAAATATATATAATTAAAAAGGCTTGTGGGTGGCTTAAAGACTTGTGAGTAAGAAGCTTTATGAGAAACAGCAGCAAAATAAGTTCTTTGAGCAAACTGTCTGCATTTAGGAGAGATCTTGAAAGCTTTTCCGTGACAGTAGCGGCAAAGAAGCATACTGTAGCAAAATATCTTCGATAAGCAACAGATTGCAGAGTTGAGTGCAGACTAGACCCGACCAGATCGATCAGTCCAAATTGAAAACTAATTCAAGATCTCTTTCAAGCACCTAAAACATTTCAAAGTGGGATATTGTTATGACCAAATGTACTAGTCATATCATCAGCATAGACAGGATGCTTAGCGTGTGAAGAGTTTGACTGATATTGACAAACAGTAGTAGAAACAAAGTGGAGAATGCTACACAACTTTGAGAAACACTACCACTGATTTGATCCTGCTCATGTGCACAAAGACAAAAGCAGCTAATTTCTCTGAGAACCCCGAAAGCATGAGCCAATGATGTAGATACTGTATCATCTCCAGTGTATTTGTACCATTAATTTGTAGCATAGATAAGTGAGCTGACTTAACGTATAGTGCGCCTTTCATAAGTTCATTGTGAGCAATAGCAGCTGCACATGACAGACTGAACTGAAGTTGAGAAACTAGCTCAAACGAATCGATACAAAAGCTGTTTATACTTTATTTCGAGGTCGCTGTAACAGTTCAGCATAATATTTGTTTCATTTGATAGCAGTTTTATTACCTACAGTAAAACAAATGAGGCTAAAGAGCTTTAGTTAATTAGTACCTACTGTAAATGAACGACTTGAAGTGTTGCAAAATTCAATCTAATTTCAGTTCTCACAGATTAAGTAAACTTTAACGATATATTGATACGAAACATGGCCATTAAAATGTTAAGTATTTTTTATTTTTTTAGAATGAATCTTGAACTATATTGTGCAAGAGATGTGATGTCAGCTCCTGCTGTTGTATTCTTTAAAAAAGAGAAAGTTCATAATTTAGCATCTCTGCTGTTATACACTCAGCACGGCGGTTTTCCCGTAGTTGATGTAGATGCGCATGATCGACAAGTTTTCCTCGGTTTAATAACAAGGTATCAAGTGTTTCTAAAAATGGACAAATACACAATTGTTTTGTGTCACTAATTTGTGCGTGTAATGAGAAACCTACGTGCTAACTAGAAATTCTATGATACAGCTCTTTCGCCAGTTTTATATTATGCATTGACTATCTTTCCCAGTGTCAATTCCAAAGCAGTAAAAGAGGTCAGGATGTAAAGTTTTCTGCGTGTTATGTTGTGTTACATTATGTTACGTTATGTCACGTCACGTCATGTTATGTTATGTTATCTTATGGTATGTTACATTAGATGATCTTATGTTATGTTATGTTACCTTATGTTACGTTACGTTGCATTATGTTATGCTTTGCCATGCTGTGCTGTGCTATGTTACATTACGTTATGTCATACTATGTTAATTTATCTTATCTTATATTGTTATCTTACTTTGTCTTATCTTAGCTTGTGTCATGTCACATTGAGTTGTGTTGTGTTGTAATTTGCAAACTATTATGTTATCACTAGCATTTAATTTCATTTTTACCGATGGACAATTTTTATATCAAAGTCCTGATAATCAAAAACTCATCTGCTAAGCCCGATAAATTGCCAGTGCAAATAACATACATTACTAATACTATTATATTGCATTTATTAATGTTTTCTACTGTTTACTGTTTTGTTATAGGAAGGATATATTGTTGCTGTTGAGTCAAGAGAGTTTGTTTGAGGATGAAAGCGGCGCTGATCAGGAGCAAACCGATGTAACATTTTTGGACTACCAAGATGTAAGTTTCGTTGTGTGAAAAATGTGAATAGAGGTTCAGAAATAATATTTTAGGGATTAGATACAATTTGCATTTTTCATATTTTTTCGACAAATAAAGGAAAATGTTTGAAAATAGGTGCAGATAGGCAATTTTTTTTAATTAGAGGAAAATCTGAAAGGAAGTACGACACAAGAACTGCTGAGAAGGCACAATGGGATAGCAGCATCTAGTTTTTTGCTGTGCTTATATCTTGAGGGCATATGATGATGATGATGGTGATACCATCTTCAGGAATCTGATGAAATCATCTTCAGGGCTCTCAAGACCCTTAGAGACCAATCGAATTGCAAGTCGGTATCTTGCATTGAAAAGGTCTCTCACAGCACTGCTCCTTTTTGATAAAGCTACATTGTTAATAATATGGTCCATATGGTGCTTTGAATTTTCGCTGAACTTTATTTGGAGATCGAGGAATCTTGTACCAAGCTGGCTTATACATCAAAAAATAAATAAAAACTGTCCAAAAACCCTTTTGGTTCTTGTTAGAACTTACCGAGATTAGACAAAGATTTTAAAACAAAATTAGAAGTTGAAGTGTGTAGTGTCTTATGGGCCTTGTATTTAATGACATTCTCGTTCAAGAGTGTGTGATTGTAGTTAATAATGAAATGGTTTTCTGATAGACAGTTCTACAAACAAGAGGCTTGAAGAAAAGCTCAGGGTAGTAGTGTGCTTTGTGATAAACAGCAGCAGCACGAGTTCTCTGCTTGGCTTTACCCCTTACTGTTGCTATTGCTTGTTATGCCAAGTCCTCGGTAAAATTGTGCATAAATAACAAGCGGGTCAGATAAAGAGCAAGTTATTTACCTTGAGAATTTTTAATACAGTTTTTGCTTTAGTAATTATGTGATCGTATGTTTTGCTAGCTACATGTGTTTCATTTTCAGTTTGTTAAATACAAATTAGTCGACACACACTCACTCACTGATGTTCTCCAGAGATTCACAGAAGACGAAAAATACGAAAATCTTTTTGTTAATTTGGTAGGTATATCGTTTTTAATAAAATTTGTGCAATAAAAAGGGCTGTTAAAATATAAAATTGATTTATTGACAGTTATTATTAAAACAACATTTACTTTTGGATCCCATTAGACATCAGCTTTGTAATGAATTTAGATTGAGATTTGATACTTACAGGTTCCATATATGAACCAATCAGCAATGTCTGTACATGAAAACTTCTCTCTGCACAGAGCGTACATAATTTTTCGAACGCTTGGGCTTCGGCACCTTGTGGTGGTTGACAACAGTAATTCTGTAAAAGGTGTCATAACACGAAAAGATCTGATGGGCTTCAACATAGAAGAGAAACTTTATACAGCATCAAATGTTGAGCAGAATAAAGCAAGCAGCTCCCAAGAAATGATTTTTCCCACGTCATAGCCTTGACTTTGTTTATATATATGTTTTTGCAAGTGTAATTGTGTTCTCAATTTTAAATAGTCCATGAATTATGTAATTGTGCGATACATGTGTACCTAGCTATCGACATTTTTACATGCATTTTGGAAAATGACCCCGTATGGTTCAGTAAGCTTAGCCAGTATGTTATTTTAGCTAAAAGTCCGTGCATTCAGGTTTCGCTATTTCTTCACATTTATGAAATTTATGCATGCACCGGAAATTAAATATACAAATAAGAGCTGAAATGAAAATACGAGCGAAAGATTTGATGTCATCAGAAATTTTCAAGCAGTCAAATATTTCAAGTTGCCAAATAGTTTTCTTTTGTGTATTTTGAACATAAACATAACTTAACATAAATATAAAACATTTAAATTCTCATACTTTTGTGACTATGGCAGGGGACCACTTACTCTATTTAATCGTGAATTTATGATTCTTATTAACATTGATAAACAGTATTAAATGATATTGTTATTTTTTAATATATACTTATCAGTAATAATAGTATAACACCAGCTGCAAAAATATTAAAGGACTATCGTCTACAAAGAGTAACAACCAGTTCCGCAACAGATGTGTTAGTTTAACAATTGATGTCTAACATAATGTCAGTCATTTTCTTTGACTGCCCAATCAGCATGCAAGTTATTTCACACACCCCTGCAGCAGGTACGTTCGGGACATTCAGCTACAGCTCCGTCTAACACTGTTATGAAAAATGCTCAACTTTTCATTAGTTATTTCATTGGCCTGATTCTAGATTTTATTATTGTCGATTGAAATTGGAAACGAATTAGTAGAAATATATAGTCTAGTTTCGTTTATAGGAAGAAATGCACAACGCTTACGTCTATGAGTTGCTGATTAAACCATTTTGCAATCAAGAAAAAAGTTGCAGTTTAGTTTAGTTTATGACTTTGCAAGTTAGATAAAAACAACTATTTGATTAGCTTTAAATAACTTTAAATCTTTTCTGGCCAGTTTTTATAAACCTCAATGAGATCTTTACAGTCAAAATCAATTCAAATGAGGTCAAAACTTATATTATACATCAAAGTAATATTAGCTAATTTTACGCTATTTTTCTGGTTATAATCAAAGTTAAAAGATGCCATTGAGACTTATGTGACTCGGGCATTCAATATAAGGGTCGTCTATGGAATGGAACAGTCAAATTTATTCTATTTCCGTAGCCTGACAAACGGAAAAGTACAAAAACAATAGATCTTGCAGACGGGCACATGGTCAGTTAATATGGAAAAAATACATTGCAGGCACGATGTTCGTATGTTTAAAGGCAAGAGAGACTTAATATTTTTGTTGCTCATTTATTGTAAAGCAAGGCTAACTGGCATAGTTTCTTTATTATGCTTGTCTCTGTATTTTAAGTGCTTTGAAACTTCGTCTCTACATTCTGTTTAAATTGAAAAGTCATTTTTTGGCTACTTGAAGTGTTAATTTCGTTTAAACATAGTTGCTGCTCTGCAAATTTGTATTAATGAAAAAGTGCAACCAGTTTATCAGCTGATTAGACATTAGTTGTGACTGTCATGCTGTTTAGTTTAGTTTAGACAGTTGTTTTTTAGTGCGAGTTGTTGCCCCGAATGCCGCTGAGCATGCCGACGTTGCAGCGGGGGCGAAGCGATAGACCACTATGTTTGACGTCAATTGTGCTTTATTTGATGAATATGTGTAAGGAAATTTACTTATTATAATAGTCTTACTAAATTTTTATATATACTTATATATGTATTTATTTATTTATACATGTCAAGCAAACAAAATAGATGTATTAAACCATTATGTTGATAACATTAATGCGAGTTTAATGAAATAATTGATATAGATTAGCTTTTCTAGTAATTGATTTCACAGTTCACAACTCTGCTGGAGTGCAGCAGCGTTTGTTGCTTAACTTTGTCCACCAAGCACACACACTAGCCACTGTGCTGTTTTCCTAACTCACTGAATTTGAACTGACAATGGAGAACCATAATGATAAATGTATAAATGCACATTTTTTGTTGCTTACAATTTTTGAGACCTAATGTCTGCTTTTTATTTTTAGTTTGAGAAATGCTTTTGTTATCTAATTAATTTATAATATACTTGCCAACTGATGAAATAATAAAGTTAACGATGCACATTCAGACTTCTAAATCATAAAACTGTGTAAATCCAAATTTTTACTTTAATTTTTTTTGTACCCTAAAAGCAGAAAGATATGCAGAAATATTTAGTGTTTTTGTAAAGGCAGTTTTTTAATAAATATCTTTGCAGTTAGTTGCACATTGATGAGAAGAAATGTAAATAAAGATTTTGCAAACATTCACCATCTTCTAGACTAACTTGGTATAATGCGAAAGAAAACCAGGAACAACAAAATGAAAAACACATTTCATTAATCAATATTAATAATACAATTTCACATTTACAGTTTACTGAAAAGCACACTGTTCAATTTCATAACATTCTTTGTAGACCCCAAAAATCAAAATTCAAAATCTCTACATTTATAATGTTAAAAGGTCCTATTTAAACGTTGCACTAACTGACAAAGAGTAACAATTAATGCAGTACAGGACTATAACATAATTTAGAGTCATAAACAGTTTCTACTGTAAAGTAAGCCTTACTGAAAATGACCAGAGCTCATGACATTATGATTACAGACATTGTTAAGTAAAGCTTAACAATTGAAAATTCATGTTTGAAGTGGCTTAAGATAATATACATGGTTTGTCTTACAGGAGACACTTTGCACCAGAGGCAATCACAGTTTACTGTCATTCAGTAATACAATAAATACTTTAATAGCAGATTATTTTTAAGCTTGTTTCTTTTGGCAACACACCACTGATGACTTTCGTAAACATACTATGCACCAAAACAGTTCCAAACAACTAATAAATAAGTGAATCAATTAGCTTGCTTAACACTTGTGCCAAAGGCAGTCTACCTAATTACTGTGTAATAATGTCATTTTGAATAAGAAGTGACCTGATTTACCGCACCAAAGGTAAGTCTGCAACAAACTGTTCGATATAATTTACTTTGAATGTGGGTGGAGTGTTGACATAATAAAAGTTGTATAAAACACAATTACATTTTTGTCAATGTATGAATTAGCTTGACAAAAACATAAATCCTGTCTCTATACTAAACTGAACAACAATCTAGAAAAGTAGCAGCAATTACTAATCTTTCCGATACTTCAGTAGTAAGTTAATATCATACAGCTACAAAACATTGTGTGTGCAAGCTTGACTCAATGTATCACTCACACATGTGCAATACTAGACAACTGCATACATCACCCTTGGGGTATTTTTACTCTAAAAATAATGGTAGGTTTACATTACATATGGCATAGGTTATTAAATAATTAAACATGGCTTAAGCAAAATTAATGATTATTTTGTAAAAACACACAGTAAATGCAAGTAAGCGAACCATTTAGAAGCACTGTAGTTATGTTTCCAAGAAATTTTACAGTAGTGGTTTCTGCTGTAGGAACTACAATAAATGATGCTAAATATTTCTACCAGAAAACCATTTGACAGGCTTTGCTATGAAATCACATGTGATTAACTTTCATTCTTACGTTCATGTAATATAACGAATATACAGTGCTTGAATGTCATCTTACGGAATGCCAAAATTAACAACAAGGTCTTCCTTATGTGTAACAGTAACCTTTTTCACAGCAGCGGCTGCTTGATCTGATACTGCTGATATCTGAAAAAATTAAAATGATTACAAAATTGCAGTTATTTGCTTTGATCAATTATACTTCAACATTAAATTGGCAAAAAAACTGAAATAGTCGCATTTTATATCTCTTTCAATGAAGAAGATTGAGGGTTAGTTTTATAGTAAGGTTACTTAAAGGCTTTAATACAGCACTACTTTGCATAGACTGATGTTGATCTTGCTAGTTACTTTAACATGCAGGATGACATGGTGGTAGATGTATAGCATGGTTCCACTCTGCCTCTGAGCAGTACTGATGGCAGCATCAAAAATTTTGATTACTTTATCGTACTTAAAGGTTTCATTAGGTTGTCACTTATTACACTGTCATGCAGTCTTTAAATTGTGGTGTATTTACCACGATACAATTATGCAAAAACCAAAACGCTTTAAAGAAGTCTAATTTACCTTCCAAATTCATATGTAAGAGCCCTCAAGCTCCATAATGCAATAATGACATGTTTGCTCTAAACACACCATAACACAAATTGCATTTTATGCAATATGGTGCAGATGACACAAGCATATATTTTTATTTTGGTATGCCAAAAAAGTGAAGTTTATGTAAAACACTACATATAGCAATTAAAGTTGTAAGGAGCACAACAAGTCTAATATGTGTAAAATGTTTATTTCTAAGTGTATTTCAAAAATGACTAAGCTAGTGCCGGTTACATGCTTTTAGCAATGTTTAATATTAGCTGGATACCAAAAATACCAACACAGTTTACAAATGTCATCATTAGGCTGGTAACACCCAAAATTTTGCACCACTGTACATAACGTTTTTTTGGAAGAAAACCACGATACTTATCACGGAAAACTGCTATTTTGCTGATTTATTGTAATAATTAGTTCCCGAATCAACAATGCAGTACATGTGAACTCGTAGAAATCTGTCAGATACGTATTGGCAAAAGCAAAAGCAGCAAATATTCTCTGATTTTTAAAAGACGCTAGGCAAAAAATCTAAAACTAGGATCAAGAGTTAATAATTACATTTTAAAAGTAAGTTTTTGCTAGCGTCAATATACAATGGAAATGTAGGTGAAACTGAAGTTAGTTCTGTCACATTGCATAAAATAAATTCAAAAGACTACTAAATGATGACAGAAAATTAAAGACAGACAAATCAGTAAGTATCCAGTTGTTAGACAGGAGACAGCTATTAAATTTATTGATTCGATTCATATTTTAAGTGTTCATTTTTTGTCTTAACAAAATACTTTCATCTTCATCATCTTAACAAATACTAAAACAATAATAAACAAGTGCTTAGTGTTAAATACTTACCAAATGTACATCAGATACTGATATTGGTTCTTCAGTAAGGACCCTGTCTATAGCTGGGACATCAACCAGTACAACTGGCCTTCTTAGTTTGTTGAGCACACTAGCACTATGACACACCGATGTCAATTTTGCACTGAAAAAAAACATTTTATTTGCAAATAGCAAGAATTTACAAATTGGCACGCACGATAATATTAGAAAATTAACTACAATGTGATCATGTAGATGGTGAAACTAGGCATCTTTATAAATTAAGACAATGTATGAAATGCATTATATGTAACAATGTGAGCAAAAAAATGAAGAAGAAACGGGAGTTTTAAATCTTCAAACTCTAGAATGAATAAAACTGCATTGGCAAAGCGGTAGGGAGATGATAGCAGCTGGACACTAACTACTGTGGGTGTTCTGCTGTAGTATGCTAATATCATGAACAAGATATGCCATAGTTCAGTGTATGTATGATTATCACAACTAATGTTAAGTATTTAGTTAATGTTAATGGCATAGCAGTGTTTAGTTTTTTGCTGGATTACTGCTGTGTTTATCTGTCATGAGGGAGAATTTCTTTTACTTTAGAATTCTGCCTGCCCAATGTTTACAATTGACGTAATGGGCGTATGATGATGACGTACCAATAAGTTACAAAATTTTTTACAAGATTGTTTTTGAAAACTCAGATGTTTCGCACTGCTTGTATTTTTGGCTAGGCTTGGGTGGGTTTTTCATTGGGTATAAAACAACAACATTATGCGGTTTTGGGGGATATACACTTGCAAAACTTTAATTTAATTTTAACTTTTAAGCAATTTCCTTGACAGGTCCGTGCAGCAGAAACATCTCTTGTTAAAAGTGACTTGCTCAACATTAATGATATATCATGTGGAATTGATGACCATCACACTTTATTTCTTCTTATATGTACAGTAAAATATAACTTACCTATATTGTGAAGCCCTATCTGCATACTCGTGTTGTTCTACATTATGTGAATCAATTGATGACACATCTATGACATTGCTAAATTAACAACAAACCAAACATTAAACCAAGAGATATGAATAGTGCGCATAGCTACTAGTCGGGAGTAGAAACCTAAATACATAGAGTGCAATTTTTGCCACTTTTGTAAATCTTAATGGGCTATCTTTTCTAGACACTAGTGTACTGTTTTTGTGGATAATCTGACCTTGATTATAACTGTGAGGTAATGTACTGATGCAGTTAAAGATGAAGCACAGGTACACCAATATATTTTCATGATACCATTAAAATCTTTACCTAAAAATGTTAATCGTACCTAAACACCAATAATTTAGTAGCAAGGCCTTCAAAAGCATTTTCGGCATGTTTGAAATTATTTTTGTACGACACTATAACATGGCACTGATATAATAAATGCTACTGATTTTTTCTATCGTAATCCAATAATCTGGAAATTACGTTTATGAATAAGCTTTTAGTTTGATCTACACACTCATGCTTTTAAAGCTGATACACAAAATTAAATGTGAGTGGTTAATAGACTAAATAATGTTGAACACTTACTTAGCCGTCTGAATGAGAATTCTGCTCAAAGCGGATTGATCATCTGGTTGCTGTGTATACGATGATGGCATGCTGCCATAGCTGTCACTAAAAAAGACAAAGTCATTTGAAATTTTTGCAGCCCTGTAGATGAAACGATTCTCAACACACTAAGACAAGAAAACACTGTTCAAAAACGCAACTTAGGAAAACATTTAAGTGAATCACTTATACAAAATATTACGACCTCCAATTTTCCGTTCCAAATTTCATTTCAATTCCGCTTCACAGAAATTAGAAGTTAGGAGGCCCTATAACTAATATTTATCACCAAATTACATAATGTGTGATAGATTGTAAATAAAAAAATTAATATGAAATAAGCTATAGTCCATCGGATATATAGCTTTCCTTAGCTTTCTTTAAGATGTTCTTAGCTTTTCTTAATATAATAACACCAACATTTAATTTGCATTTTTTAAACATTTATTTTGCTTTGCAAGGAATCTGTCTTCTACATTGCCATTATAATACAACATAATTAACTGCTTGGTGTGATCATCTGTTAAAGACTCATTCCTGTCATTGAGAAAATGCTTATAATTAGAAAAAGAACGTTCATCGCCCAGTTAAAAAAACTAAACAGACTAAATTCTGATCAAAGGGATAAACTTCAAACAAATTTTAAAAAATAAATGTAAATAACTTTGAAGTCATGGCCACATGTTGTTTGTGTGAAAATGAGAATCCGTTTCGTGCACGGTGTTGCTATTCGCTACAAGGTGCTGGTAAGGATTTCTTGTGGCAAACGCAAAAACAAATGGAATAAAAAGACGTAGTGGGTGTGCAAGTTGCATAAAAAAGTAAATATTGATGGAGTGCTTCTATCAAGATCGTGAACGGCTGAATTTTGCAGGAATCATACAACTGCTTAAATTTTGCAGGAAAGTAACAAGTGAAGTAAATTTTGTCTCTAGTGCGAAGTAAATTTACAGCAAAGTCAGGAATCTGACAAATCCAGTTTTTCACAGCTTTTCCATTTCAGATGGCCGGTTTCATTTCTGTCCGTTTTCCACGATCCAGAAAATCGGAGGTCCTAAATTATTGAGATCAAAGGCTGCTAGTTTTCACATAATATCACATACAATTCACTGGCGTGAGAGCTGATAGTGCTAGACCTCTGCTGGTTCAGTAGCTCATCATAGAGGACTAAACTTGATAAACATCATGCCACAAACATCATATTTATTTGCCCTACCATTGAAAACTGACCAGCATGCAATGAGACGAAGTATAAAAACCAGGTGTCATAGGTCGGTCAATGCAATTTAGTCATATATTTTCTCGTATATTTTTAGCCTTTCAAGTGCCTAGTTTAAGCAGTTTAGCTTTAGAACGCTTCTTGTAGTTAACACATTTCTACTCTGTCAGCATGAATTTTCCTGAATTTTGCACAAGTAAATTTGAACACAGTATATAGGACATAGGTCTGATCAAACTTAAATATTTCTCAAATTTTATCTGAATCAGACACAGCATGTCAAGAACTGGCATGCTTAACATGGCTAAGTAAATTTTAATATCAGTGACATAAATTGACATACTTCTGATGTATTACATGCGCAACTTGTCAATAAGTTTTATATAAAACAACCATGCAGTGATTCAGTCTATTCAATAAAATGAAAACTGCGCCATCAAAAACAAAGCAACACTTTTGGTAATCATTCTGACATTATGCTCTTACAACTCTTTTTATATCATTCAGATGCATGTTTATTCAAGTTTTTGTTATACTAACTTGTGATTAGCATGATTATTGCTCACTGGATTAGGAAGCATCAACCTTGTTCTTTCATCAGGTTCACCATCCTGGAGTACAGAAAATATTGCTTTTACTTACAAATACAATTTAAAAACAGCTTAGAAATTTTCAGGGAGTCTGTTAAGTTAAAACACATTTTGAATGCCAATTTTCAATATGCTTTGTCAAATTTTGAATGCCAATGCTTTTGCAAATTAACAGCCTGTAAACTGGAAAACTGTAATTTAGGTGAGGGACTGATGGTGGTGAATATCAAACCATAAGTATAGATTACTCAGCACACGCAACATTTTGCGAGTCTGAAGAAAAGGGTATATAATTCTTCCTCCCATTAATTTGCTGTAGTAAACACAGCATAGCTTATCACGAGGGGCGAACAGCTTGGTTATTCCTACTGTGACTAGTCGTTTGTCTATAATTAGATACATATTTCTTGCAGATTGTGTCATATATAGTGGTACTCTGTATCAGATGTCAAGACTCTTACCATGCCATTAAATACGTGTTTTATGTTTGTTTTTCAATCAAAATATTTGTATATTCAGCTATCACATTTAACACACCTAGTTTACAGGCCTATTTCCAAGTCAGCTCGTTATTTTTAACTACTCATTTTAATTTCCTTATCATAAGCTCGCACTCCTTTAATGTGCCCTGGCGTACATTACTCACGCTATTGCAGTTAAATATTCCAATGGCCGCAAATTTCATTCAGGGCAGTTTTTAATTAACTTTTCTGTAAAAAATGTAAAAAGGATACTCTTCTAGAAAACATGAGAAACAAGAGAGATTAGCCTGTGCAGAACAACCATAAAATCTTTTGCATCAATATAGTATTAAAGTCTTCATGTTGAAATGAATATATATTGTCAATTGTGGTTTTTGTTATTTCATCCAGGTAATTGAGGTCCTGCTGTGTTATCATCCCCATATCCTCATAATGTACTTCAGACTAACCATAGGTCAGCCTCATGTGTTTTATTGACGATAAACAAAATTTTAGCATATGCAAATTGGTGAAATATGACTGCCATTAATCAATGAAAAAATATTACAAAATGATTATATTACACTATACCCCACCAGTACTGACAAAGCATTCTTACATTAAATTTTATCAGACTTTTTAACCACCGACATGCAACCATACAACGTAATTTATCATCTATTTTATTTATGTTTCTATCTAACACTTCTTTGTTTTCCTCATGACTCATCTACCACACTTATACTAAAACACCAATCCTACTACATCCACTGTCCAGGTGTACTACACCGGTACGGTGCAACAAAAGTTATGAATTAATTTTATTAAAATTGTCACCTGCGACAATTTATCATCTTCTGAGCTACAACAGCACCCCATCCGAATCAATTTCTAAAACTAATTCGATGCTGAAAACCAAAATGAGTTTCTATCAATAATTACAATCATCACATTCACATGTTTTGTTGCAGCTGTATCTGTCACGTGTTACAAAATAACGTTCGCCACTTAGGTTCTGCCCTTTTATTTTGCTGCTCAGCCGATTTTCCACGACATGTTCAGAAATGTAGTTAATTAATAATTTTTGCAGCTACGTCTCTGAAAAAAGAACAATCGTTCCTAATGTACAATACTCAATACACAATTTTAATTAATTTGTCCATAATATACAACATAAGCGGTGACACTTTTTTACCGTTACCCCTATCATTATCGAAGGATAGAGATTAAGCATAATAGCTTATAAAGTTCTCGGGTCATTTATGTATACTTTACATGGCCACACTGCAGTTATGAAATATAGCACAACACTTCAGTCCTATTTTATTGCCAGTGAGGGTGTCTAGGATCAATAATATTATTATTATAGTATTGTGCTTCCAATGTTTGTCAAGACCAGACTTAAACCTGACAGCATTGTAGGCTTAATTGGACTAACATGTTGTCAGGCAGCATATTCCACTCATCAGTTGCTCACAATTAGAATTGTTTTCTTTCTTCTGTTCTATGTACCACCCTGTGTGGAACAGCTTTTTTCTTCAACTTCTTGGACTGTCCTCTGGCACCATTGCATGTTATAGTTCGTCGATGGGAAAACTTTGCCACGGTCAATGGTTTACAAATCTTTAGTGGTTAAGAATATGGGCCATCAGTTGGGGTAGCGAAGTACTTTTCGGGGGGTCATGGACTAGTGCAAAAACAATTTTCAAAAAAGTGCTGTTTTAATGAAAAGTATGGAAGTAGGTCTTGCTTCCTCAGTCTCTCATTACATCATTTTGTTCTGGAAAGTAAAACTGAGTTTTCCCGCTCTAAATGCGGTATAAGTGGTTGATTTTCCAGGAAATGAACATTAATGAACTAATGAAACAATCACTAATTGTTCAATAATTTGTTGAATAGTAAGTTAAAATTCATAAATGTGAACGATAATGATATTTGATAGCATAACATGTGATTATGTACTTCGTGGGGTCGCAATACGATACAGGATTCTACAAAGGGGTCACCATCAACAAAAGGTTGGGAACCACTGACTAACAGACTAACAGAGACCTGCAAATCTGATTTGATTCGAATGAGTTTTTCAGTTTGAATTCGATTTGAACCTATAATTATAGATTCGAATAATTCAGCACTTCAGCCACATACGTTCTTTATCATTAAAATATTTGAAACAGTATGCAATTAGCATAATTTAGCTGCAGTTTCTGTTGCACTTTGTCTATTTTTAGTACAATTTAATTTATTCTGTTGGGTTTGTTTCCCTTAAGTGCTTATAATTGGCCAACATGAAACTTAATGTCAATTTGAACAGTTGCCTGTGTTTCATAAATATGTAAATAGTAGTAAATTATGAAGATCAATAAAAATATAATAACACTTTTAATAAACTATATGTTAATTTGTGCTAGAGACAGAGACAAATTTTGCAAAACCAGTAACTTTCCTATTTCCACTATTCTTGGAGAACAAGGCAAAATAACACGCATTAGACTACATTTTCTATAGTTATTTGATTATTCTATTTATGTCATGTAATTAAATTTATTTTCTTCAGGTCCATTTTTTGTAACTTCTTACTTGTCAACACTCAACAGAGCATCTCAAGTTCTCAGAGAAAGTAAGTTGCTCAAATAAACTCAAACTGACAGCAAACGGGACGAGTTTGTTTATACACGTACTCGTTAGGGTAACGTGAGACTCCAAGAAGTGGCTGCGTGAATTCGAGTAAAAATTTTATTTTGATAAAAAAGGTTTTAGTGGTTGTTGTTAATAATATGTTATTATATCAATGACATTATTCGATGGCAAATCATTTGAAACGCAAATACTATCTCGCAAATTTTGTTTTTATATTTTTGTTTGTTTTGCTGTTTTTAAATTGCTTGGCTGCTGGTGACATAACGGAATTTGATCCACTGTCGAAATCTGTTCCTAACAATGAAAAAGTTGTTGCATCAGGTATATTTCTTTTTCTGTTTATGATTGTAACTTTGATATTACTTTATTACACGTAACGCGCATAACAGAAGGGTCGAACTACTACTGAATTTAAGTAACGTTAATACCGAGTAATAGTAATAATACTAATACTATAGTAGAGTTTCTGCGCTCATGTATTTAGTTAACGTATTCGGTTAAAAACTACTATAACTTTTGCATAAGACACATAGTCTCGCTTTTCGTTGGCTGTACGTAATTACTAATTATTAGTAGTATAAATACTGTGCTTAGCTGCACAGGAAAATAATAAACTTTTTAAGAATGACTCGTGAAAGAATTATTACCGCGGAAGCCTGATTTTGTGTTCGTGCTGTAAACTTTTCGCTGTTGCTTGCATTTAGCAATTTTTTAGATGATAACAACGCCTGCATATCGAAAACACGTGTTTCAAAATTAGGTGCTGTACATGATTCAAAGTACATAATGCAGTTGTGATATGTCACACAGTCTCATAAAAATTTGTATTTATAACAGATACAGGAGCATTGAAATTTATACCCTTGCAAATACCTGCAGCAGGTTCATGAAATGTTTCAACTGTTAAAAATTATGTTGAGTTGTAATGTGCTCACTGGCCATTGATTGAGCTTCTAAGCTAATATTTAATTAGCGGAAACATTTTAAAATTAAATTTCATTTGACAAATCGTATATTTTTTACCATACTTCAATATGGGACAAGATCTGAAAAATCATCCTGTTTCCCTTTAAATCTAGCCTTTAGTCTGAATTATTGAAGCCATAAGCAAGTTCTGTGGTGGTTCCTAATAAAATACTACTGTTAGAAATTGAAAATGAGTGTTAGCATAACATATCCAGGAAAAATTAGAATTCTAACATTTCATAACTAATTAGCTTTGTAAAGGAGAGGCTTCTTTTATTGATGCCATTCATGAATCTACTGATGAGTTAACAGAGAAACATTTTCCTGATAAAAAAATGCACAGATAAGATTTATTTTGTAAAAACTCTAATTCTGTAGCCTAAGCAGCTGCCCATATGAGCCATATCAGTACTGTTGTAGGCCTACTCTTTGGCAGGTAGGAAAAATGAAGAGTTTTTTGTTGATTCTGGTAAGAAATTCTGATCTGCATCTTTGGCAATAGTAGGATATATAGGAGGCTTAATGTAATAACAGACCTTCAGTGAGCCAAGAGTTCAGGGTTCAAGGAGTTGATTCCAAATCATCAACAATGAGAACCCACTAAGTGCATATTAGCCAATAGGCTAACTAGGCTATAGCCTAGGACACCAAAGTTTGAGGGGCGTAACATTTTAGAAAAATTCTTATTCTCCTCGGAAAATGTGTATACTTTCATATTCATGCAAAGGGCAAATTTTATAACACACTACAGGCACTTACTGGACTGAGCTTTTATATAAGTGCCACTTAACGAACAGGTGCAAGGTATTACACAGCAAGCAGTTGCATAGCCTGTTTGAATATAAGCGCTATGCAAATACATGTATTAATAATAGCTTCGCAGAACAGCTTTATAGTAATTCTAATACACCACAAGTAACTGTTTAATCTTCTTATTACATAAACAACCGTAAATTCACAACAGATTGGTGGGATAGAACTATCAGCCTAGGTCGTAAAGCCTTGATACGCCCCTGGAACTGACAATACAATTTGGAATTTGGAATCATTTACAGGTTGGGCTGAAGTGAGGCTTAGATTAGATGTTGCTGTGTAAGCATCAGCTCTGTGTTACGTTTTGGCATTCTACTTAATAAGCTCTAAAGGGTACTTTCATCGTCTAACAATGGAACACAAGTCACTGCTGAATTAAACTAAGAAAAGAGTAATCAGAATGATGTGAATCACTCATTTGCATAGTAGCTAATGTAGTAGCATGACAGCAAGATTAGAAAAGAGTCTATGTTCTTTATTAAAGTCTTTGCTTTAAAAGTTACAAATCAATTTCAACATCATTTGAAAGCCAGCTAAATGATCCAACTTGAAAAGTTTGTGACATGTGAAGTGTCCAGTTTGGCAATTTGGTAATTTTTTTAAAGCTAAATGATCCAACTTGAAAAGTTTGTGACATGTGAAGTGTCCAGTTTGGCAATTTGGTAATTTTTTTTAATTTGCATCCTCATCAGCAAAGGTAGGAAACATACAGAATACACGACAAGGTAGATCATTGATGAACGGTAGAGATGGAGCAGAAGCTACTACAAACTTTGACAACTATATAAAAGATTGCCTTTCACAAATTATTAGTGATTATAAAGATATAATGGCAATACATTCAGCTTACTACCCTATACTATTTGCTATTGGAATGGTAATGCGTAAAAATGTCATGAAACTGCATTTGGCTGTAGCAAGTTAACAGTGGCAAACAGTTTAAGATCTGCTGCATATAGAAACATAATGCAGAAACGGTAGTTAATGAAAAATTTTTGACCTAATGCTTCATTTTAAGTCTATTAAGTAGAGTAACTCATTCCACAAGTGAACAGAACAAAATCTTGAGGTCTGTTATTTACTGTAGGAAGAAGGTTGTAACCTTATGTGATGTTTAAACCAGCACAATCTCATACATACATAATCTTTAAATTTATTTTGTCAGTTTATGTGTAGTTAGTTAGTTTAATCATACTTTATTAGTTTAAACAGGCACCTGCAAATAAAACCTATTGATTTATTTGGCATTAATTTTGTTTGAGCAAAACAAGTTTCCTTGGTTGTAAATTATATTGACTTGTTTGTTTTGGGGAAAGGGTAACCATAATTACCAACATGTTTTACATTCCGTTTGTATTTAATTTCAAATGAATGTTTTGATGGCTTTGTATTATTGTTTTGTAAAAATGGTGCGCAAAGAAGCTTGACATTTAAGTAAATCTTGTAAAGTTTGTTTAACTTTTCTAGTTGTTCTAAAGATTTGACTTGCTGATGACGGGCAAAACTGCAATGTATTTCTGCAGATTAATGTAACTTTCTAAGATAGATTAGACAGACAAATGGTGCCTAGGTGTAATTAAATAAAATGTTTGCTTGTTTAGTAGACAAATACATAAGACGTGTTGGGTGTCACGTCGTACGTAGACTAATCATAACGTGTAATAATTATCAAGAAGAAACTGTCCACCATTATAAATGTATTACCGGAAAAGACGTCTGAAATGATGTAAAGGTCGTTCACTCTTTATGATTACTAATCATTATATGACTGCACAAACCTCCCAATTGCAGATTTTTGTTTTTGTCAACACCATTTGTTTGTTCTTTGATTAGTCATATTATACCAGACCCTTATATTTACTTGTTTGTCAAGCTGTGCTCCTTTAAGTAGCTTAGCACAACCTCAGTTCAGTGTTGTGCATATGCGGATGAAGTGCGTAGTTGTTGTACTTCTTACCCTGATATGGATTTTGCTGCAATTTTTTCTATATTGTGCTCATTGATTCTCTGCACAGGTGTACCAGAAGCATACTGTACGGAGGAGTGTCAAAGAGACCCTCTAGGCTTTGAGGCCATTACCGCACTACACAGTCATTTAGATGAAGACCATAATGGTAATATAGATCTTGATGAAATTGAAGGGGTAAGACAATTTTATTAAATCCAGTTCAACTGGGTTTTGTTTGCTTAATTTAACAGCTTACTCAATTCAAAATCCTGGCTTCATCATTTTCTCTTGTATACATGTAATTCATTTTATGCAGTTTCCTGATAGACTGACAAACAAAAACAGTTTCTGTAAAGATATGTTTACACTGCAACCTTTTGGATTGACCTTGGAATATTACTGATGATAGTAAAATATCTTTTCTAGTGTGTTTCCATTAGTGCTTTATTTTTCTGAACCTAGATGCTAAAAATAAAACTTAGACCACTTAAAATGGTGCAGCTGAAGGTTTTTGTAGTGTTTACTTAACGAGCGTGCAAGTTTTCAACTACTCTGCTTTTGAATGAGTGAAATCTGACTATAGTTTGAATGGCTTAAGCACTTATTGTCCATGTTGCCCAAATAAACTTTGTTATTCTTCTTTAGCTTGACTTTTTAAGCAACCTCCACTAATGTAGTAATAATGACAATGATTATAATACATTGGCACCTTTTTGTTTAGCATCATTATGTAGGTTATAGTAAGATGACGATGACTGTGCCAACTGTTGTAATTATTGTTGTTGGTAAATGATAATGTAGGTGCTGATGATTCATGTAAATGCTGTAGAGGTTAACGGCTGAAAAATTCTTAGCATTTAAATTATGTAAACAACCCTGTAATCATTGGTGTACATCCCACACTCACTGGTTTGTTGCTCCCTGAATTGACATATGTCTTCCTCTTTTCTAAATTTGTTTTTCGGCAGCTTTGTAGCTTTCCTAAGGGAAATTTATTGAATTTGAAATAATGCCAGCAGCTGATGCAGCTCCATATTGACATATTTTTCGCTGATTCTGAAGGTTGGTCGAAGGATTCTGTGCAAAAAGTAAATGTAGCATTTTCTAGCTTAATGGATGGATAAAGACCATTCAGTTATTCCTGATTCAACTTAGTCGCAGCTGCCCTTGGAAGCAGCAACTGTAGGAAATCTGGCTGATCTGTTGACATGTCTGTATGTCAGCATGCCAATTGCACTGTAGCCTACAAGGCTAACAATTTTCAAGTATTCTAAGAAGTTTCTTTTTAATGATTTGGTTATATACTCCATCGGTTCAACTTCAAGTCAAAGGTTACTTTTTAAACAGTGTTCCATATCTTCAAAATGATACAAGATATACAGATGCTTTGTACTGAATGCCAGCAGGAATATTCGAGCTTTCAGTAATGGGTCGCAGTTCATCTTGGTTGGTACATGTATTTCTGTGTCAAACAAATAGTCACAGTTTACTGTAGTAATAAGGTTAATATTGATTTCCCATTGGTAAGGTGATATTTGACTTTGTTGGGTGGCATATCAGAGTTTGGAGTTTTCTAGATAGGTGAGTTTGAAAATCAATACATGTTTTAATGCAAGCAGATAGTAAACATGACACCTAATTTTTGTCATTTGGAAATTTAAAAAAAGTAATACAGATTTACTGCAATGGTAGCCAGGGGTACCTGTGTCCCTCTACTGAGGCCCCTTCAACTTCTTCTAATCTTTTATTTCTAGTCGTTTGTTATTGTAGCAGTGCCCAAGGCACTGTCAACTTTGCAAGTAAAATTTGCCTTGCACCTATTGGCATTCAAAGAATAGTAAATGTGTTACACAATTGATCACATAGACGGTAAGTAGTAAGATACAGTAAGTAGAAGTTAAAAGTCAAAAGGGTAGCATTATGTTACCCACATATAAGTTCTGTGCCATAGATTAGGTATAGCTTATTAAAATGGAATTATTATAAGATCATTAGAAAATTATTGAAATGGTTAGTAATCGCAGGAATTCATCGTTAAAATTGCTGTTAGAAACTTAAATTAGAATTTGAGTCTTTGCCTGTAGTTATTAAAACAAATTTATAAAGACTGCATTGTTCATAATTAATCCTTTTACTCTTTCGCTGATGAATAGGTTCTATTTGGCAATGTCCAGTAATGCCAAATGCACTTTTTTAAATGAGACAAGTTCCAATTGTACTGGCAAAAATTCTGTGGCTGAAAATACACAATTATAACGCCTTTGGCGGCATAGTATTCAATGTTTACTGTACTTCCCCTTGAGCCTAGGGGGATAGTGTCACTTGTTGCAATAACTCAGCATCCAGGATACCTTCTCGATTTTATTATAGGCCAAAGTCTAGGTAGTATGGCAACTAATTCACTGACAACTAATATTATGCTCATTCATGGTTGCACCAAAGTTCTAAGTCACTTACTGTACCCAGCATAGTTATCATGTTTGAACTCAGTTATTAACAATTTTAGAACTCCGAGCCTATTTGAGTAGTTAGTTATGTACGCTTTGCTTTGTTAAGTTAAGCAGAAAATTTGAATGATTTTTACACCAATTGTTTGCATACTGAGTAGAGCAAGTTATCGTGGATTCATTGGATCAAGTAGTACAGCCTACTCGAATTTTCCAATTTCTGAAATCAAATATCTCATACTGACAATGATATTAAGCAAACACTGACTTTGTTCAAAGTGAATGTGAAGGTATTTTGCAAGTGTCATTTTCTTTCTCTTTGGGAGGTTGTAATTCTTCCTTATTTATTGCTGCAAGGTCGTTATTAGGCACTTGAACCTAATCGAGTTCTCATTTGAGCATTTGTGATTTGTTCTTTAATTAGAGGAAACACGAACCCAATCTGAAATTACAGCTCAAAAAATCTATCCTATAAAAGTTTTGAAAGGGAATATACTGTTGTTTTTTCAAGAGCGACTTACGTGAAAGAATTATTACCACAGAAATGTAATTTCGTATTTGGGAGGCTAGTTCTGTCCACATACGAAAAGACATTTGGGAGACTGTTTTGTGTATTTTGTCATTTGCAAGTTAGATGGACACTAGTGCCTGCATCTCAGAAATGCAATGCACAGAAAACAGGTGCTGCTCAGTTTGACATGTTTGATTGTGACATAGTGCATACGTTCCGTTCGAGAGCTTATGCGTAAGCACAGTCATAAACTTGAATTTTTGAAATTTTGACTTAAAATTTCACAAACTCATGCAACATGCTCGTGCAATGGTTGTGCTATTGAAAATTGATCAGTTCGGCTCGCCTGCTATTAATTGAGTTTTTAACCCATTAACTAATTACCAGAAAATACTTTCTAATTATCATAGGTCTTAAAATGTATACTTTTTACTTCAAAATGGGGCAGCTTATGAAAAATCATCCTGTTTTCCTTTAATAATGTAAAATTCACAGTTTGTTTGTGCAAAATACAATATAAAAGTCTATCCTTATCTTGATGTTTTGATACTCTGATTTAGTACACATTCGGCTTTTCACAATGTGAAATTTCACTTTAGCTATTACAAAATCCTTTGTGCATAAGATTTCAAATAAAAAAGTACATTAATCCAGCTGTCAGACAAGTGATTTTATAAAATAATTTTACATAACTGTTAATGACCATGTGTCCATCATAACATTTTCAGAGCCTTAGCCATTGTTGTCTTTATATTTACCTTTACGAATGTACATTTTATATATTTTTAATCAAATGTGATTAAAATACCACACTACAGAGTGTTTTCTCAATATAGAGTTAACAAATAAAACAGAACAAGTTTAACACACAGATGTTATCCAAACTTTTCAACAGTCTATTCTTGAATGTGGTCACTTCTTCAAAGTTTGAGGTGTTTAAGCTACATTTCTTAGCACATCTTGTTTGGCTGACTCGTGTAAAAACATTCTTGGTTTGAAATTAGCCTGGGACTTACAGTATGTCTGCATGTCTGAGCCAGGCATACAACGTCCAGGATTTTTGTCCTGATACCCTTGTTTATTTTCGCTGGTATTTGCTTCTGTTTTGAACATTCGACCATCCCAGGCTTCAGTAAGTATCCTAATCTCACCAACGATGCTCTACAGAATGCCGTTTTGCTGTAATTACCCTGGCTGCACTCTGGCTGGCATCCAGCAAAGCTAAGCATACAAATTGTTCTCTTTTTCTGCAGTTGCACTTTGTTCTTAACTTACTTTTACTCTGTGTGTACTAACCACTCAGTTATTCTTATGTTCCTGCAAAGAGGAATTGTTTTTGGAATTCTTCCAAGAGTACTTGGAGTTTCTTGACTGACCTTGACAAATCTTTTACAAAGTTAGTTTGTTCTTCCACTTGCAATCTCTCAAGCAAAATGCTTAGGCTCAACATTCGATAATGTTGTTATATTTATATCAATTTAATTAATATTTATTTTTCAGTTTATCCACTATGAGTTACATATCAGTAATGGAGAAAAGGTGCAGCGAAGGGAGCAAAATATTTTACATGGCACTCAACTAGCGTCCCTGTTAGAAATGTGGAATATCTGGTTAAAATCTCCTGGTATGTAACGATGGTTTTTGAACTCTGAACAAGCACTGTAGTATTGCTGTGCAGTGTGCAGAATAGGCACAATTAGTTTTCACATTGGGGTTTCATTATAATGTTTGTGGTGCTATGTGAGTGTGAAAATATAAACAAGAGAGAGCGAAAGATGTTATTGTCCGCTGCTGTGCTTACAAAAATATCGCCCTGTAAATCACAGGAAGTTATGTGAAACCTTCCTGCCTTCTCAGATCTCGGCAGCCTGCAAAAATACTGTTCTCTAAAAACTTATTGCCAAGGTAACATGACTAATAATAGCTACAAAATAAAATAAGTTTGCAAAAATGTAGTTAAACCAATTGCAATATTTAGTAGAAAAAAGATGAAATCAAAACACGCATGTGTCTACCATCCAATTTTATAAGATATAAAATTTAAAACTCAATTTATCATTTATTTGAGTAAAACTTTTCAGACATCCAGTTTTATAAGCTACAAAATTTAAAATTCAATTTGTCAATTATTTGAGTAAAATTTTTCAGAATTCTGAAGGCAATGAATTGACTGTCGACAAAATGTAATTTATGTTGCAGTTCGAAGTTGGAGTCCTGAAGAGGTTGCAGACTGGTTAGCAATCCACGTAGAGTTACCACAGTATGCAAAACTGTTTATCGCTAATAGGGTCTCTGGTTTGTTCCTTCCCAGGTAATTCAATTTTGACATGCGTGTCAGCTCACATTAAACTATTTCACAATGAGCTAACCTATCTAACTTGAATACTTTGTGTTTTGTTTTCTTGAAAGATGAATTTTAGTTTTGAAATTTAACTTATATGTTGTTTGAACAGGTTAGCCATGGACAAGCACAACTTTTTGCAAGGTTTGGGTGTAAATAGCCCTGTTCATAGGAAGAAGATTAACTTAAAAGCCATGGATGCTGTATTATTTGGACCTCCTAGAGGTAACAGACTTTTATAATCGCTGTTATTCGGTTAGTATTACAAACTGAAGAGAAATGGCTTAAAGGTGAAGAAAATATTGTTTAAAAAAAACTTGCCATACAAAGTTATAATACCATGCATAATGCTTACTTGTAAGACTAAATGTAACTGGAAAAGAAAATTCTTAGTCATTTAGAATATTTATACCAACAGATCAAATGGCATTGGCTCATCCCCCGTGTGCACTAAAAATGTCACTGGCTCACCAAAAAGCATATTATTAATCTTATTGACAAGACAAAGTAGTTTATGCTTGTGTTTTGTTAGTGACATGTGAGCTACGAATGCTGTGATTTTCATTTTCAAACTTTACTCAGAATTATCTAAAGTTGTTTCAAACAACTTACCGTTAAAATGGCGGCATCTAATGGCTATTGCGCGAGCTTAAATTTTGAAGTTTTCTACAGCATTGCTACTAATACGAGTTCTGTGTGCAATAAGACAGCTTGTATATGATACATATTTCAAGATGATTTTTTTTGCTTTATGTGATAATAGTGTTTTCTTGTGCTTTAAATCAGAAATCTCTGCAAATCTTCTTGTGTAATTATGTTAATATATAATTACAAAAAACATTTCCTGCTTTGACAATTTTTAATTGTTCTTATTTATTTTATGTTTTCAGTACAAATTTTAACATTCTGTGATGTTGTGTTTCAGTGCCAACATTATCACTGTGTGATGAAGAGTGTGCCAAAGATAGGGAAGGCTGCAATGCGTTAGCTGATCTACATAAACATCTTGATGATGATAATGATGGCAGCGTTGACACTAGTGAAACTACAGAGGTTAGATCTGCTCTTCATAGTTTTACATATGTGTGCTTTAATAGCAAAATCGTCCATAAGTCGCCTATTAACGTTTTCTAGTTATTCACATACCCTGCATCTCCATTTTATGATGATCATTTTGATACCAAGCTCATCGCTGTATGTTATTTCTAAACTGAGACAATCCACGTTGAAGTTGAGTTACACTCTACGTACTGAAAAACATAACCTGAGAAAATCACCATTAAAGTCAGCCATTGTTTTTTGTCGCGTCTCTACAAGACACTTAGCATACGAAAGTGTGGTTGCTATGGACTTTATAAGAGCACATTGAAGTTATGTTTGAATCCCAGTAGATGGCTCTTCCTGACGAAGTTTTAGGCTTGACAACAGAAAAAACTCGAAGCAAAATGACTGCTTCCACGAGCTACTATCGGAGTTTTAAAATACAATTTTTTTGCAATAGCAGTAGTAGTTTTTAGGCAGAAAAATGGGCTCGGGGTTATATTATTAAATTTTTATTACATTTTGGACATTTTCTTGGTAATTTGATGGTAGAATATAAAAGTCCAACATATTTAGCATTTATTTTAATATAAAACAAAAAATTAGCACTAGACAAAAATGTTGGTGTATTCTACTTTGAAGCATCATACTGTAGTTTTAACTATGCCGACTTACGGATGTTTTTTGTTTACAAGCACACATATAGCATTTACATATATATATATATGGTACACTGACAGCCTGACTACAATTGACTTTTCCGGTTTATTGCCATAAAACAATGTACAATCCCATTTAAAGCTGCTACAGACTGGTAGTATTTTGACGTAACTGTGAAACAGGCAGCTAAGGGGGAGTAAAATGGAATTTTAAAGTACGTCTCAAAAAACTTTCCATGCAAGGTTAGATTGCTCTGTATTGCACTGACCTGTTGGAAAGACACATAAGTGCAAAAATAATTCTTAACAATTTAAAATGTTCCCACCTGCTAGTAAAGCATCACTGGTTCACCAAGTTAGTGGAGTGTAAAATGAATGCTCTGATTGTTTTTTCGAACTTTACACAATGTTATCTAAGCTTGTTTCAAATGACTTACTGTTAAATTAGGTGTGCCTGACAGTCATCACGGGAGTTTAAATTTTCAAGTTTTCTAAAGTGTTGCTGCTAACACAAGTCCAAAAAAACAACATGTAGGTGTTACAAAATTTCAAGACGCATTTTTTAGCTTCATGTAAGATTAGTGTTTTCTAATGCTTTAAGAGCCTGACAGTGGTGATCCATTTAAGTTTCTAACCACTGAAACGTGAAACACACTGATAGCTGCTTATATTTATTAATTATATTTGTGGTTATGGTGTTGTTTACATCGGCATTTAATTTCAATTCCTTCTAGTCAATTTTCACTATTCATCTTGGATTTTTTTGTAACATGTTTTATTGTATTCAATTTGTTTAGTTCATCCGAGACGAACTTTCGGAAGATATTGGAAATCGCCAGAAAAGTTTTCTGAATAACAAAACGAAAGTCACAGCCAAAGACATTTGGTGTACATGGGTTAATAGTTCAGGTATGGCACTTAAGTTATTTTTATTTGTCAAATTTTTTACGTGACTAGATCACTGCCTAGTGTAACATTATAGAAGCGACATATTAAAGTTTGATGTAAATACTTATCATAAGAGCATTGAGCTTCTGTTGAAGTTGTTTTTGGAAAACGTGTCAGAATTTGACATTATTTCTTTTAAATCTTCATTACTTTTTTGCAGTTCGACAATGGACTGTGGTGGAAGTAGTTGACTGGTTAGTAAACCACGTAGAATTACCCCAGTATGCCAGCATTTTTCAAGAAAATAACATCGATGGTCACATGCTTGCAAAGTAACAGCTTACATTTTTTATCCTGGATAGCAAAATTAAGCAGCGATTTCAGATGAAAATTGCGATACTAAGAGAGTTTGATGTTACTGGTGATACAAATTCACTTGACGTACCCACATCTTAATGATATGGCACATGCAATGCATTTGTTTAAAAGGCTAAGTAAACAAATCATGATAATTCATTCTTTGTGAATGCATTTATTCTTGTAAAAAATGTATTTTCTGTGAGGTAGGTTTCCTTGTTTTATACACTTTGGCAGATTACAAAGGAATCTTTTTTTGTCCAAACATATTTTATTTAAGCGTAACCTTTGGTATGCAGTTATACACGACTGATTAATAATACCTTAGGCTGTAATGCAAAACAAATGCATGTTACAGAATGTGATGCATGGCTATTAAGTGTTAGTAATGAATTAAATATTGATGTTAAATTAATAATATACTACATACAATCAATTGATGAAAAACAATGGGTAGATTTTATATAATCTTAAGCAGTTTGAAACAATATAACATTTTAGTCGTGGCTTAGTTGAGAGGATCTGAAAAGAAATATTGAAATTTTCAGTTGATTACTCAAGTTATTTATATTAAATGGGAAAACATTTTCTTGATGTAGTCGAGTTAGTTTCTCCTGAAGGTTCATTCTGATAACCGTATATAAGGAGCACTCGAGCAAGTAATGTTGTATTGTTAGATTGTATTGCAAAAGGAATCTTGCAGACCGGAATCTAGCGCTCTGTGACAGGGCCTACTCAACGAGATGTTTGTGCATGAACTGAGCCTGCCTCATTATTGTGGACATCGTCAATGTCTTAGATGTCCCTCTAAAGTGAACCACTGAATCATTCCAGCTATGCTTGGATGTTTAGACTCCCTCTCTCAGACTTAAACACCCAGAATAGTCACGACAAATCAAACTGTTCAGAGTGCTCACTGTGAACCCATGGTGGTCAAGAGCCATTCATGTTAAGCATGTGCACGTAACCTCTCGACCACATAAACTTAATAAAAACTGTGTTAAACTAACTCTAACTAATAACTAGTCTACGAAAAGTTTACTTGTGAAATGCTGAAAAGCTGAATCTGTTTTTTTCAGAATTGCAGCTGATAAATTAGACAGTGTTGGGTTCTTCTTAAAGGACCACCTACGAATTAACAGTAGCAAGGACAGGCAGAAAATCAGAATTAAAGCACAAGATTTTGTACTGTTTGGTCCTCCAAAATGTATGTATAAATTATTGTCATTATTCTCAGAATTCATAATTAAGCAACAGTAAATTTGGCAAAAAGCTTATTATTTTAAAAATACTAAAAGTATTTAATGTTATCTGACTTGTCATATTTTGTCACGACTACTGACTAGTGCTTCAACAATGGCATTACTTTCATTGGTGCACGTTTTTGCCAATCTAGCTTCCGTATAGTTAAGGATTATTATGATTACATGTAATTTTATGATTTTTATCGTACTGTTTTATTGGTTCATTTTACCACAGTTGTGCTCACATTTTCGATGTCATATTTTTGTTGCAGTTAAACTCAGCTTACAAATTCTCTGCGCACTGGCTTTTTCTTTAATGGTTGCCCTGATAGGGTTTTGGTATGGATTCCATGGGTACCAGAGTCATCACAAATCTGTCAGATACATTGCAAAGATGTCAAAGGATCTTGACGATTTGAAAAATGCCGAAAGAAAACTACGCGAATTACAAAAAAAGTACGAGCAATATGTCAGATGTTAGATTATGATTTTTTTTCGCTTAATTTACCTTATAATTTTTCATCAAATTCTTGTTTTTTTCTACATAAAAAACTAAGAATTGTTAAGTGTGTTTGCTGGCTCTTGATGTACAGGTTTGCTTGTTTTTGTTTTTGTTGGGTGTTAGTTTCTGTTCACGTTGATTAAATACCACGTGATGGGCTTGTTGAAGATATTTGCATGGCGATTTAAATGAAGTTCTTGTATTACTTCAGTAATTTATATTTTAGGGGTTTAGTGTTTAGCTTAGGAACTAATCCTGCCAGTCAATGGAAGATGTAGCTAATTATCTAGAATGTGTGTAGCTCGGTTAGTACAAACTGCGAATGTATGTAAAGACCAGGTCTAAAAGCCTGCTACAACTGCTGATCTTCTATTACATTTAAACTAGTTTCATTATTATATTTAATTTTTCTCTTTAGGTTGTGTGACAAGGAGAAAGATGAAAAAGAAAAATCGGAGAAAAGTCTAAACCATGAAGATGAGATTGGGGAAACAAAAGAAAAATTGGAAAAGGTTTGACTTTTGCGCTTTCTTTGACAATCTTTCTTTAACTTTCATTATCTTCAAAAACATTTAAAAAACTATTACTTTTAAAATTTTAATTATTATTATGCTGGTAGGTGAGACAGGCATTGCCACAGCTTCAGATGTGGCTGCAACTAACACACGAAATAGAACGGCACAACTACAGCATGAAATATCAAACCGCAGAAAAAACACTTCGGAATGCTAAAGAAGCTGTAAGTATCTTTGCTACATTTTATTGATGTTGCTACATGTCCGAAACAGCGAAGGGAATATTAATGTAAACGTCTGAATTGGGTCAGGTTATATCAGATTTTCCCAAATTGGGCTCTGCACTAAAAACGAGCATCCGCAACTTGAATTTACTAGGCGAAAAAACAGTTATTCTTTTTTACAAATGATTAAAGTGGAAGACCAGATTTTAATTTTGTGCTGTTGGATATATATACATATATATATATGACATAAATGCCGACATAGCTGTATGTATATATGTATAAAATTTGCATCTTAACGCTTGTATTAATAGCCCGGCATCTTGACCTAAAAAACCTTATACATATTTTTGACTTGTGATCCACAAATTTCAACAAATTGTAAAAAATTCTGGTACTATTATCGCAAACTAATAACGATAGATGGAACACTGTCATCTAATGAAACATGCCACCTAATGTACCTTGTCACAAGATTTGCATTTAGTAAAGAACAGAGTACTTTTGATTGCACTTGAATTTCGTTATCTTTTGCGTTGTTTGATTGTTAATTAATTGCTGATTATGTTACTGTAAATTACGTTATTCTGCAGTGTGAGCGCATCAATAAAAAGAAAATGTCCTTGCTGGGTTCATTTAGAATAGCTCACATGAGCTCCGTTGATGATGTAGATCAGCGTATTATAAATGCAAGGTAAGTTATTTTATTTGTTTTGCATTGTGTGCAGTGCATTGAAGCAGTTAATATAATTAAATTTCATTCAGAGGTGCCAGGTATGAAAAAGGCAATAAAAATTGCTAATTATGAATGATATTCTAATAAAGCTGTCATTTCGTAGCACAAACAGTTTTTGCCATTAGCTAGCACAAGTTGCTACAACTAATTACCATTTCACAGCGGAAATTGGATAAATGTTGTTTAATGGTAACAAATCTTCGGGCGATGTTTTCGCTACTTCCTTTTTTCAAGAAATATTCAGTTTTATTTTTGCACTCTGTTTTTAAAGTTATAGCCAGTGTCAGGGATGGACTGGCCAAATAAGTGGCCATACAGTCATTTGGACGATGCCCAGTGGGCTGAGGCTGCTTGGCTGGATAAAAAAATACTGAAAAATTTGTTCTAAAATAGAAGACTTTAGAAAGTTAGATGGTTTTGACATAAGAAAATTAAAATGGTTTTATTACAACTAGGTGTTATGTGAAATAAATTTCACGTGAAATAGCCAATAACATATCAAAATAACACGTGATATTTTTTGTCACGACATCTTATGAACTATGGTGATTGGCTATGTTTATTTCAGCAATATATGCTGAGGCGATTGTTTTCCGAAATTTAAGTACCGATAATGGTTAAAAAAAACAAGCATTTGTCTTTTACATCAATAAATTCACTCGTCAGATGTGTAGTACAATCTGGGTTTTTGGTATTTGACCCGGCTTCGGTTGGTTTTGATCTAATGCTGCCTGTCGGGCCTGTATTGGTCTGACCTGCATGATCACTATGAGTCGCCAAAACTTCAAAAATACAACCTATTGTTGTTGTTCTTTCCAGATATGCTTTTTATATCATAGAGTATACCCATATAGTTAAGGTTAGTCATAAGCTTAGGATTAGGGATGCTCGGGCTGGTTTTAAGACCCCGTCCACTGCTGGTCAGTGTTCATTTTAATTAAAATTAATTAAAAAGTTTCTAGTTAATAAAAATGGTTAATTAATGATATGCACCTTAGTTTTGCAAAATTCCTAATATGCTGCTTTAAACAACTGCAGTTAAGTATTATCATTGGCTATAATGATAATTCAGTTAATTTTATATATTAGTTCACTAAACATTTGTTGCATAATTCTGAAAAGGAAAGAAACAGAAATTCTGAAGTATACCCCAAAAAGCTTTCCATACAGAGTTAGATATATTAGCATTACTCTTGTTTGTTTGAAAGACTTACGTGACTGGAAAAGAAACTTCTTAATAATTTAAAATGTTTGTCCAAAAACTGCTAAAACATCACTGGTTCACCCAAAAAGCATATTAATTTTTTTCTTGACAAGATAAAATAATTTGTACTTGTGCTTAGTTAGTGCAGTTTCGACTACGAGCGCTCTGATTATTTATTCCAACTTTTACAAAATCAACTTTCAGGAACTGACTGTTAAAATGTATGTGCCTTAATTGTCATTGTGGGAATTTAAATTTACAAGTTTATACAGCATTATTGCTAATATAAGCTCCGTGTTTTGTAAGGCAGCGTGTAATGTAAGTGATGCAAAATTTCAAGACAAACTTTTTTAGCTTTGTGTAAAAATTCTGGTTTCTTGTCCTTTACATAACAGGAACTTATTATTTTTAGTTACTAAATCTTTAAATAATTATTTTTGCATAAAAATGCGCTTGTCATGTATTAAATTCTTAACCTTAGCCATTTTTTTATTTGTAGGCAGGCCTTGTATGAAGTAACCAATGATCTTCAGGAAAGATTAACCAGATGGGAGCAAATTGAGCATTTGCTTGGACTTCCAATTCGCATAAATCCAGGGGCAGATGCGCTACGCAAAACTCTGTCAGTAGATGAACATTTAATAGCTTCTAGGAGGCGAGGTAAATCAGTTTTTGCGAATAAAATTTTTTGACGTAATAAAATGATGATCTGATTAATGATTAATGATGATCTTTAAAACACTCTTCTTGATGAAGGAGGAATAGCTGTGATAATAGTACAGTATGTCCTCGCTTAATGACTCCCATTTAGCGATGTTTCCTTTTAATGACATTGAACATTTGACACCTTTTTCACTTAACAACACATGTTCCACTTTAATGACATTTTTTTACTTTGTTCAAGGCAAATTTTTATTTTTTATCAACCTAATTTGATGCATTAAAAGAGCACATATTGCATTATTCTGTGCTAAAAATGTACTAATTACGTAAACTGCGTAATTATTATATATATTTTTGCTCTTCCAACTGCCGACTAAATGCTAGCAGTTTATATCAAGTGAGACCTGGGAGCAAACTTTGTGGATGCAACCTGTTGCTACAGCAACCAAACAAGTATCTAGATAAAATTCCCAAGGTCGCCCAGAGCTTGGCTTTGACTGTGCAGTGTTTATTGTTTAACCGCTGCCTAGACTTAAACACTAATGAAAGAGAATCTGATATAGCTAGGTAGTAGTAAGATATATAGGTGGTTTCAATTAAGCAGAAAGAAATTAGTCAGTAGAAATGTGAATAAAACTCCTAAAATGTTTATGTTACATAATTTAACCAGCATTGATTTTTGCCTCTGGAACGTATCTCAATTCTTTTACATTACTTTCTGTGGAAGTCTTGGCTTCGTTTAACGATGTTTCGCTTAACATTGCATTTTGCTGGAACATATTAGCTTCGTTAAACAAGGACTTACTGTACTGTGTTTGTGATCATTGTTTCTCATAATTAAAGTACTGTCTATAAATGAGGAAGCTTTCTCTTGGCGGTACCTAGCCCTGCCAATAATTCTGTGCTGCCCTTTATAGATACTGCATTCCTAGTGCGTTGCTTACAAGCAACCAATGTTATCCTATTAAATATGACAAGTAAATCCTTAAATCCAGCACCTACTTCTTAATGAGAATATTGCATTTTGATTGAAATCTAAAATCTTGTTATTGACTTTTCTGTTTACTATAAATTCGTTTGTTTATTTTCTTATGTCCTAACATCATAATTAGTACAATATGAAAAGGGGATGGCGATAGACCAAAAGCTGTCATCTAGTCAAACCATCATTATTCAATGGAGATATTAAAATTACAAGTGACACGTATTTACTATGAATGAAATCAAATAAAATAAAACGAAACAGTATAATTACAAGTAAACAAATCAAGCAGTAAAGTATAGCATCTATTTCACACAATCAGAAAAAACAAGGTAATTAAAGCAAAATGTAGTTATCAACTTACTCATGCAAACAACTGTCATGAATTGAGCAAATAAACTATGAAATTCACTGACTCGGAGGCAAATAATTTTGTTTCATATATTTAGGTTTCTCTAAATCGAATCTCCGCAGCGGCAGCCATGATTCAGATGAAGATGATACCACTTCTATTTTTTCTGGACTCGATTATGGAAGTAAGTTTTTTTTATTTTATTGTTTTCTATGCCTAGCTACATAGTATTTATCCAAATTCAAATTCGATAAACACTGTTTTTAATTAACCAGTCATCGTAAAACACTAGGAAAACATTTTACGTAAAATCGCATAAAAATGTTTTTATTGTATCTGATGGCGTTTTAGGAACATGCTTGTTCTCTTCTTCGGATCACTATATCATATAATGGCAAAATTGAAATACTGAAGTACATAACCGTGATAATTTAGAAAAACATTTAGACAAGAGCGTAGAAGAACATCATTTCCCTTTTTGTTTCTCTAAAATTATCTGAAATAAATTTAGCATATGAATAAGCGAGAAAGCTTGAATGAAACGTATTGTGATGAAAAATCGTAAGAGTTATTCTGGATATTTCATTAAATGAAAAAGTTATTTATTTTAAATTATAAGTTTTACTATTTATAGAAATTAATGTGTGATTGCTATAGTTTCATTAATTTTGTTTTGCTCAGTAGCTTGGAAGTTTTGACGTGATGTAAGTTGCATTTTTACAATTGACTGTTTTGTGAAAATTAGCTGTTTTTTTTTTGAAAGAAATTAGTGAAATTTAATGTTGTTAATTATGTAACATAATTGCATCACGTGTTTTTATTTACGAATTGTGTTTATTGTTGAGCATTTGTATGTGTCCTAGTAGATTGTTTTTATATTTCTTTAGATTAGTGGTGATTGGTTAAAAGAAATCTGGGTTTTTAGTTAAAAAATCATTTTTCTGATTTGTCGGTTCATTATATATATTTTCAGTCCAGTCGTATTTAATAGGGACACTGCACCTGTTTTCAAGAAAGCTTTTCAGAAGTGTTGTTGTTGTGTTGTACTAACAGTCTAGATCATGTAGTTTATGCTAAAATTAAATATTATGAGTAAGTCGAATCCTGGTAATACAATTTTCAAAATATTTTTCATATTAAGCGTACTTTGTACTATCCATTATGTGCATTTTTACTAGAAGTCAAAATTACTCTAATGTGAAGTAGCAGAAATTTACTGACATCAGTAGTCTCTATGCTGGTCATCTTTTGACCAGTGAACATATCGGTAATTATTTAACCATCCGTCATCAGAGCTGTTTCCATTAGAACCGAACAAGTCAATAATCAATAATCATCAAACTGAAAATCTGATTACAAGTGTTTGCTTAGGTTAAAATTATACTGGCGGGACTTTGGGAAAACATTGTATAAGGCGGCATTTTGCAGTAATCATCAGTGATCATATAGGTTTTATTATAACCTTTGCAGGAATATAATAAAATCATCGTACTACTGGGAGTTTTGTTGTAAGCTGAATCATATTATCGGGATTCGATTGCAATTTCTTTGCTAAATTACTTTGCAATATAATTAAAATTAGCATTATTTTATTGTTAAGATACTGAAATACTTTTGAAAGCTATTGGTCAGCTTAGGCTTACACTAGCTAGTCTTTTACTATGCAAACATTTCCATTTTATAAATCTATATTTTCCAGGTCAATGTGCAAAGTCGGTTCTTGACAAACTTCCACACGTAAATGCATCAGGAAGTACAAACTCTCTCAACAGTCTAGTGTCTCGATCAAACTCCTCAAACAATAATTCTGCCAGTCCTAATGGTGTGAGATTTCAGTGACAAGTCTTTCAATATGTTTTGCGCTTACTTATTGACTTATTTACAGTAACTATGCTTGGTTAAGATGCGTTTGTAAAGTGAGTGTGGTATAACTTATTTTGCTACTGGATAGATGACAATTTAGCTAACTGGATTTTGTTACTTGCTTTGTAGTTTAGCAATGCTTTGTAGATGAGCTGCTGTATTCAGCTTTGAATCCTTCTTTCAGCATTGTGACAGTTTTCTGCATCACTATGCAAATTTAAATTGTATACATAAGATGTAAATTATTAATGTCTTAAATATTATAGGCTTGTTCAATAGATAAGAAAATGCAAATTAGGTAGATGCAAAATAGCTATTCATACAGAAACTGCTTAGATACTAACTAGGCAACGCGAGTCATTTATTTCTATACAGTCAAGCTGAATTTGAAGAGGAATTTAACATCACTCTTCCACAGTGACTTATCTCTCAAAGAATTAAGTGGCAAATGGGAAATAACTTTCAAACTTGTCAAAACTTGAAGTACATTATATGAACTTTCAAATCTGCCAAATTTACTCAGAGTGCCATCAATTAAGTGCTTTACAAGGTCTGTTTCAGTGTCAAATTTTCAGTGTACATCTACGTGACTAAGTGTACAATACATATTAATTTTCACAATAAGAAATACAGTACTGTCTTGCTACAAAAAACTTCTGGTCTTCAGAGGGGTGTTGTTAGGGTTGCCGTGCAGTTGAACGAGCTTTCTTCCAATACGGTTTTGTGAAAAATTTAATTAAGCTTTTTTGGGATGAACTTTTACAATATATTCTTGCAAAAGATTTTAGCTGGTAATTAGGGGTGAACATCAAACGTTCGAGTTCGATTCGAACGAGTTTTTTTAGTTCGAACTCGATTCGAATCCAAAACTATAGATTCGAATAATTCAGCACTTCAATCACACATGTTCTTTATCACTAAAACGATTGAAACATCATACAATTAGCATAATTTAGCTGTGATTTCTGCACACAATTTTAAAGAAATTACTAGTCGTTTTATTGCAGAAGAAAATCTAGTGATATGCATGATCTTTGTAAGACTGGTGGTTCGAATTTTTGCTGGTGGTTCGAAAACTTGTTCGAGAATCTTTCGATCTCAATTCGAATTCGAAACACTGAAGTTCGGTTCGATTCGAATTCGAAAGTCACAAATTCGGTTCGATTCGAATTCGCTTTCTGGTAGAGAATGCTCACCCCTGAGGTGTCAGACACTTAGTATACCAGAGAAATAGTCAAATAAGTTAGTACAGATGGCCTTATGCATATTATTTTTATTTACTGCTTGAAAATCGCATTTTAAACACAATTTACCTGATATATAGTTGCAAAATACATTGCTATTTATCATTCAAGGTGCTGCTACGTTGTCAATTGTCCCAATTTTGTATTGTGATATGTTCAATACTGTTCATTGATGGTCAGACGACTACTTAATGGTGGGTTTCGAGGCTGCTTGTTTAATACTTGTGGTGTTGGAGTTGAAAAAAGTTTCTTTAGCTACATACTCTGACTTTAAAGAAAAGAAACTAATAAGTATCACGATTATTCCATGCTAAAATTTTTAGCAAACCTGTTCTCAGTGTATATTGCCTGAAGCTGATAGTGGCAAAGTTATTATTGCATTTTCTTAGTTATGTTGCTGAATTGAGCATGCATACTTACTTCATCTTGTTTCATTTCACCATGTGAGTTTACAGCTCTGTCAAACTAGTGTGCTATACTTCAATGGTACTATAAAACTAAAAAAGAGGGCTTTCCTTAATTACGTATAAACAGTTTCCTGCATTTTTCTGTCAAGTGCCAGTTTTATAGTTGATTTAAAAAGAGTGTATATTTAGTACCAATCAGTATAAGCATGTAAAGCATGTAGCTACCCAGACTGAACTCATATGAAAGCTCATTCAGCAATGTGGTCGTACTTTTAACGGTACCCATCATTATTATGATAGTTGAGTATATATGAGTGGTGCATGTCAAATAAGCAGGGTTGGATTACCCTATAGGCTAGTATAAGCTGCGGCGTAGACCCCAGCTTGGGGTCCCGTACTTTGTGCATTGCTGAATAATTCATGTAACAAGGCCAGGAAATCTGAAAATCCAATTTCAAAGTGACTCCTCAATTGAGATAAAGTATCCCTGTTTGAGGCCTTTTATTTGAGGCAAAGGGCCTTTGTTTGAGGCCTTTTATTGAGATAACGGCCCCTCTTTGAAGGCCTTCATTTGAAATTTGGGGCCCCAGCTATGCAAATGTTGCTAAACTATATCACAAATAAAAATATTCGAAACGAGTGCGATTAGAGGGTGGCTCCATCTCAAGGAGGCCGGATAATTTCATTAGCTTAGGGGCTCCAAACGGCCATAATCCGGCCCGGCAAATACAGTTTAGAAAAATGAAAGAGTTGCGAATGTGCAACATTTTTACTTAACACGTTTTTGTCTATTTCTTTATGGCACATGGTTAAAATCAGATTTGTGAAGAATTTTTGCACGAATGTACGTCTCTGTTTTTGACTGTAAGAACTAAGAAGTCAGATTTGGATAGATTTAGGAAATGTGTTCGGCATTATAATGCTCTGTACTGCTAAATAACTGATTTTAATGCCATTGCTGCCAGAAAGATTTATAATTATTTGATTTTAAATTAATCTTCCAATTCATTTCAGCGTGCCCGATTTCATGGAAAGTACTACTGTTTTTATTTAACACCTTTTATACTTTTTGTTTATAATATCTGAGAAGGTTTTTTGATATATTCAAGTCATTAGTTCTGAAATATAGATCTGACTCACCTGAGATATCTGGACTTCACGAAATCATTATTTCATTTCTTGCATATTGTATACTATCTCTATAATGCACTCAGCATACACCATTCTTTTACATCTTGCTTTCTTCATATATTATGATTCTGTCAATTATTTTGCACTGTTTATGACGTCAAAGCCATTTTAGATGTGTTACCGGACAAACGTCACCATAAAGTAATTTTAGTTCAGAAAATGTTACATACTTTTGAAAACATAAATTTATGTTGTCGTTAATTGTAGTTATGGTAATTACTATTTTTAGAGTTACAAATTACTCTGATAACTGTGTTTTTTTTCTTAAAAGTCACTTTCTAATGTTCACACTTTTGTAATTTTCGTGTTATTTTCATTCAAATGTGTGTCGTGCACAAATTTCACCTGTGCAGTTTCAGCTTTTAAAAAATGGTATTTGAAAACTGTGATGGTAAAGAGGTGTTGTGCTTTCTGTTTTTTAGTCTATGTTTGTCGTTTATTGCAGTCACAAAAGTGAATTGTGGAGCACATATGCACAACACACACACATGCGCACTCGATAACAACTGAAATTCATTAAAACATCCAAAGCATGTGCACTAGAGCATGTAGATACTATTTTTATTATCTGACATACACAATTTTTATACGCATAGATGATTTTTTTTAATATAAGTTATCCCTGGCTTCTTTTACCTTTGGCAGTTATTAATGTAAATAGACAGACACCTACTAGCTGTGAATTTTATGAAGTAGAAAATGCTGTTCCCACAGCCATGATAATCATTTAGACATTTTTGTTTATGTTGTAGTCCTACGTTGTAAAAGTTTTGTCACGCTTATTCAAGTATTGTTTAATCCAAACTATTTTGTTGTTATTAATGGTATGTGCGCTGATGCATATATCAGTGTGTACCAGTTTGAAAATAAAGTTTATGATCACAAAAAACTATAACTGTGTATTTTAGGCACGTACATTTATTTTTTTTTAAATTATATTCAACCACTGTCTGATTTTTTGCCAATACTTATTCTTTCTAGATCACATACTGAAAAGTTCTTGTACAAGGAACTATTCAGCGTGTAGCGTTTTTATTGCTTGAAGATCTAATTCTTTAATGATTGATTTAATATTGTAGGCCATAGTTGAACCAGGAATCCAGGTAAAAAAGTCACATGTAAAAAATTAAAGAAAAAAAGCCACAGGAAAAAAGAAACAACCCTCCCTAATCCTATAGTTAACATTACCAAGTTGTGATTTTTTCCGTGAATTCTTTTCCTGAGAGTTTATTACCGGTCACCTTGAACCATTATCGTCTGGACAGGCCAAGTTTTAGGCCATCCTCGTAGTCAAGGTTATCTAACTAATTAGTTATAAACTAATATGGTGCTTCATAACAATTATTATAACTTCCAACAGTTCATTTTCGCAGTTTTGAAGTGCACTTGGCATTTAGTTACATGGCCTTCATGTTGCACTTTAGCTACGTCTATATGCCTTTCAGCGCAATCTAGTTTTTTTAGTCAGCGTTACGAAAATATAGAAAAGTGCAGAAAATCGTTCAGGTACACATTAGCAAAGCGCAATTCAGTACCGGAGCAAAAAAATTCATAAACAGTTTATAACACGGGGTGTTCTTAAAAAGAGTCTTATTGTAGGATTTTTCAATCAATTAAGCTATATTGTATTGGACGCGGGCTCTATCTTATCCTAGAGGCTGGCTCTTTTGTGTACACAATTAAGCTAGTTTTTAGTTTTCACGTACTTCATAGTTTATTGCTGTTGTCTTTAACCTGCAAGTAGAAGTGTGAATAAAAGATTTGTTATCATCGCAATACCATTGCAGCAAACTTTATATTATCACAGCTCTGTGAAGGAATAAAATTCTGTGCATAAGCGCAGTGGCATAAGTACGATACCTGTCAAAAGACGGCGCCACTAGCATATCAAATAAATGATAATGAAAAACAAACAGCGAAATTACACTGTCCCGACGTATTTTCTTTGTAAGAGTCATCATTACATCACTAATGCATTAAATACGCGATTCGATTATTATTGCCAAGTGACTTAGACATATGAGCACGCTGCCTGACTATTTTTTCCTGGTGGTTAACTTGGAAAACGTGTTTTCCAAGCAGCTACCAATTATCAGTAATTTTTTCTGAAGCTATACTAATTTATACTTTACTATGTGTTTTGACTTTTGAGCAATATTGAGGCTGTGTTATTCTCCGAGCTATTAATCTTCTAGAAGCAACAGGGAGTGTGTACGCGACCCATAGAGGGATGAGCCCATTCTGTTAATGTAGTATTATAAAATTACCGCTGTGAAGGAAACGAAGCTTAGAGGAGCAGAGAAAATCTTTCTTCATGACTTTGTTCAAAGTAATTGTTTTACTGCTGGCTTTAACGTCTGTAAATTCTTAAATTGGCGTTCGCAGCTTATTAACTTAACTCTTTCTTTCGAATGAGTTGTCCCTAACTTGTAGGCAATCAACTTTCCTGGTGGGAAGGGACGATATTCGTATACTATGAATAGGTGCACGGTAAAAACGGCACAAGTAACAATTGCTCAAACGGAAAAGTAAGAAAAAATAGCACAATAAAATATGAGTTAAGGTTATCCTTAGAAATAATTATTTTCACCTCTGCCAAGCACGTTTAAGGCTGAAAATTTTGCTACAGTATAGGGTAAGATAGTAAATACCTCCGCGAGAACGAATAACTACGAATTAGTTCCATGTTCCGTTTAGAGTAATTCTAGTTTGCAAACTATGCAACACTGTTTATATCTTTTGCTTATGTATAGCTTTGCTTATAAGCTAAACTTAAGAATGTAAGTGCATCTAATGTGAATACACATTTGCCAGCCTATATTATCAATGTGAAAAGAACAAAGAATTGTAGACAAACACTAAGTAGGATTCTCGTGCACTGTAGATTATAGTTCTATTTTATGAACAAAGTGTTTTGTGTTTTTTTCGCTAATCTATATAAAAATTAATCATTTATAATAAGTATATTTTTGTATATTTGTCTGTTCACCTTTGTTTTATGTTTTTTTCTATCAAAAAATGAGGCTATCATGCCCAGGGCTCTTCAGATTTGGCAACGGTCTGCTTCTTATGTGCCATTTTTACCTACACTCCCACGGAGGATTATTACTGAATAAAAGACAAACTAAATCTCGATGACTCGCACACACAACAAATCAACAATGACTGATAAAACATCACTTGAAAATTACATGCACGTCTGTAAAGTTTGTTTGAACTTAACAAAGACAGTGATTACCTAGATGATAGAGGTATATAAAAGGGACGAAATTGTGGCAATTTACGAACAGGTATTTTGTATTAACTGTCGTATAATTGCATGCACGGAAAAGTAGACTTACCTGGCTACATCCCAGGCACCATCCTCTTTATTAACTGACGTAGACTACAGGCTACGTAAATTGTAATACATCTATCAAGTAATTATTTCTACCAGACAGGAGACGAGAAACAAAAGGAAAAGCGACAAAATAAATAATTAAAGCTTGTATATCTAGGGACTACTAATGTCAAAACTAGCCAACATCAGCGAAAAGTGACATCGCGTGCATCTTTCAGAAGGCACATTACGTTGACAGTTCCCTAGTCAGGGCTGCATTAACCCATAGATTAGTACAGGCCGCAGCCTAGGACCCCTCAAGTTTTGGTAACATTTGGTAAAAAAATTCGATTTTTTTCACTACGGTTGTGTTGAAATATGTGCTAATTTGGTTTGCAATATATAGTAAAGTAATGGTAGTACATGAAGAATATCTATTTTGACAAACAGAAGATCTTCTATTTATTTATAGAATTTGCAAATTTGCCATAAGTTTAGTTCAAGATATGTAAGTATCGCTAAAATATATCACGAGTAAAAACATTCAAGGGCGAGTTAGTGCCTAGAGGGTGACTCCGTCTTAGAGGGCTCATAATTTCATTAGAGTAGGGTCCCAAAAGGTCATAATCCGGCCCTGCTCCTAGTGATGCTGAGATATTAAATTTGGGTCTGGGTTGGGGGCAGCGAGCTAATACTCGGTTTCCACGGGCACAAATGTGCATGGTGGCATTGCTGCGCATGCGTAATAAAACCGTCACAATTTTTGAACAATTGGATTCCATAATAGCTTTCAGCATTATCAAAAGCGCAGATTGTTCGCTTTTGGCTTACTGTATAATACACAAATTTATACACATTCACTCGCACTCTTATAACCAGTAATTAATTTAACCTACAGCCAAAGGGAAACACCGAAATTGACCCATATAAAATAATCGCTAGATCTGCCGTCTGCTGCTCAGCAGTTTCCCAAAACAATTTATTTCGCGCATCAACGTCAGCCGTTAGTGTGCTTAGGGAAGGGGCCGTTCAAAAATTACATAAGGCTGTTTTGACCATTTTTATATTCCTCCGTACTTGTCGCGACGTACAACTCATATATTCAGTGGAAAACGTGAAAGTACTTAAATTGCAATGCATTGTCAAAATACACGAATTAGACTGAATCAAAAGGTTTACTTCGTGATATTTCTACTTCTATTATTCACACAGTAAGGACAAAAACCGTCTGCTTTTATTGACCTACAAAACCGGGAACTCACGTCGGAAAAAGACTACAGTACACATTGAAGTCTCAAAATCTCTGTAATGTTTATAATTCTTTCACGATTATTACACACTACAAAGAACTACTTTTCATTACTTTTGCTGCTTAAACTTCATAGTCGCCTTATTTCCGCCGCCACGCTTTCTTCTAACGAATGCAATGCTCACCGCGTTTGAGTGTGCTTTTACCGCAAATAAAAATTTGTATTAGTAATTTGTATTAGTGTTATTTGTATTAGTATTTGTTGGTGTTTCTACTTGTATTTGTATCAGTAATTCGTATTTGTATTACTATGTTGAAATAAAAAGTCCCAGAGTTGCAAAATGTTGTAACTATTAGGATTTTTATGAATATAGTGACGCCAGATGCCGTAAATGCGTCACAAGTTCGTGAAAAATGAAGAAGTTTTCTGAATGACTTTTCACCAAGAAAATCCCACTAACAGGATTTGTTGAAGTTTTGTAACTCTCTGCCTGCCCACACGTCTGACGTCAGCAGCTGTAGAACAGACAGTCGGAGTGTTGCATGTTTGTCTGCTATGCGGATGCAGCTGTTTCGAACTGCTGCCAGCAGGTTAACATCAACGTAAAAACACAAGAGAAAGCCGAGAAACTAATACGTCGTTGATTTTTATAACTGCGTTATAGTCACGCCACAATTTTATGACAAGCCCAGGCAGTGAGGCTCTACAGCTGCCCGAGCACAAAATCATAAGTTGGGATAAGTTTCCTGGCGCATGCAATAGGCCTTTTTGCAAAATGATAAGTTTTCATAATTTGATAAAAAGTGAAGTATGCACTGCACGTGTTCGTATTGTTCTTTCTTAATCGTGTGTCCCGTAAAGTAGCTTATGAAAACACTTGCGTCCTTGGTTTTACAAAACAAGCGTGATCTTATGAAACAACGCGAGTATTGTAGCAACATTCCTGTGGCGATTTAATGTTGCTGACACGCAATCCTATTGCTCCGCAACAGGCCTGCTTCTGTTTCGAATCAAACTAATTAAAAGGACTCTTCATATATGACGGCCTGTTGCACACTATTTGACCAACAAGGATATTTTCTCATCAATTTGTAAAGAATCTCGGTTTTGAGATATGTAGTTTGCGGCATTTTCTACGTTTATTTATTACTTCCGCCGGTCCGTCATTTGCGTTTCAATTGATCGCACAGCTGCGCTCTAGCTAAAAAGACGGTATCTGCAGAAGCAAGTAATATTTCCTCTTGCATAATGGCCAGTGTCAAGCCAAACCTGCCCCCCGTTCAACGTTCTTTTACACGATACGAATAATTGCATAATAATTACTAGCAGTAAACGAGCCCAGTTCCTGTCATGTGACAACGATTTCATTACAAATTGCCCGCGATTACCCACATTCGGCGGTTTGAGATGCTGCATTCTGGTAGGGCTTGGTCGCCAAGAATTAGATTACAGCATTCTACAGGAAATTGCATGCTGACTCGGTTAGCGCAAGCTGTAGGAACAGTGGGGTAAAGTAGCCTCAGCACTGTAGGAGGCGAGGTGTAAAACTCCTCCCGGCGGAAAACAAGCGTTCTCTTCTGTGAAAACATGCGACTAGCGACCCACCTCCGCATTCACGACTTTTAAATCGTTCCCTGTCTGACGCAATAGAACGGAAAAGAAGAAACCGGAAGAGCCTATTTAGTACTGCTTCTATAAATAGAGGAAGCGGAATCTACATTCAAATTTTTTAAAAGTTTAAATAACCCTAGTTGACTTATCAGGCGAAATTAGATGGTACATGTGTATTGAAACATCGTAGATTTTTTGGTGTTGCGGTAGATAAACACCGCGTTTATAGATTTCTAGGAGACAGAGACTGTTCGCGATCGTCCGTATCTAATAATGGCAATTAGTCGTTAATAATAGTTATCCGTGCTCGATTGAACTAATCGACTATCATTATATCTGACGAATTAACAGGACGGTTACTTCACGAAAAATGCTTAATAGCTCCATTCCCCCTAGAAAACACAAAAGCAAACTTCATTAACTTATCAACGAAAGGTGGATGAACGCAGCATTAGACTGTCTGGTACTAATGAAGTTTCCTTTTTTCCACCAATTGTCTGAAATCATTCCTAAACAATATGTAATCTATTTAGAGACGGTAAGCCTCCACCGACCGCCACCGCACGTCTGTTGGGTCTCACACACGTCCTCTTGTTGTGGTTCGCCTGCCCTCACAAAGACGGGAAGTTTTCTGTTATTGGAAGGTTGTCGACGAAGCTATACGATTACACTTATCCGTCCGCTAGCCGTCCAACTGTTTACATGTGGATGTGCGCGCGGTAGGAAGACAGAACTGTGAAAATACGCCCGTGTTGACGTCCCGTGCTGATCCAGCGCGTGGAGGTTCTATGTGAGATTGGAGAACCGCAAGATTATCATAATTCTCAAAGCAAATAACTAAAAATCACTATGATCAATAAAGATACTTAGTAACAGCTGGAAGGCACATCGTCCACTTTTAGTTTCGCTGTTAGACCGTTTTGGGTGACTTGCCTAGAATGCTACATGAAAAGGTAGTGACTGAGTTTATAATTGGACTAGTTAATTTATACTCAATCGACCGCCTTCTCCGTTTCAAAGTCTAGATATACGCATTACGGTTGACATTTTTCCTCTTACGACTGAAGGGTCAATAAAAATTGTTTTTTATGAGGCACAGCAACTTAATTTTTTGCATTTAAACAAAATGCGCGAGAGAGAGTAGTTAATGTGAATACATTTCCCTTCCTCTTCGCATGCTCATAGATCTGCCCCGCACATGTCATCTGACATTTGAATTTATTTTCAGGAGACGACCACAACTCCTGACAAGAACCCTGTTCTTCGCGGGCCTAACGCTTAGGCAAACAGTAATAACAAACAAGCGCATCCTGCTCGCAACAAGCACTAGGTTGGCTAAAAACAAACACAACACTGATCTTTACCCCCAATGTATCTGGCTCGGCGTTGATAAAAACCTACGATTTGTTTGCACCTTGCATTATATTAGTAGTATACTGTAAGCCCACTTATCACTTGTTCGTTTTTACGCTTACACTAAACCAAGGCTAGCTCTTATGACAGTACCGCACTTATACTGCATTATACTATAACAATTCACTATAGCAGTAAGTGGCAAGCGTAAACGCCAATGACTCAAAGTATGATTTTGGTTTTGACTAATAAAATTACTCAGATTGACTCAAACTACTACTGCTACATCATCATCATTGTCATGCAATTATCAGGCTGTAAACTCTTCTTTAAATAATACTTATACAATATGCTCAAAAAAATTTTAAACAAAATTAATAATAAAAAGAATAGGTACAATGATTCTATTATTACTGCTCAAAAACTGCTATTGTAGTTAAAAGTTTACAAATAATTCACGTCCACATGGTGTATTGCGCTAGTGCAAAAATAGCGATTTAACATTTGTATATTATTTTTCTTTCAAAATAAACAACTAAAGGTACTGAAGTGGATTATAGACCTTACTTGCGTTGTAAAAACAAAACACCCCATGCAGTAACTACACGGACACCACCGCTAAAGATTATCATAAAAAGTTAAACTAATCTACTTTATCTAAAGAAACTAGTTTAGGAATTTCAAGCAGTAGTTTTGTACCGCACGCCCTTATGCTGTACAATAATTATGCAGCAGGGGTCACACTGAGGACAAACAATATTTGCTCCAGAAACTTCAACTAAAACGACGTACAGCAGACAGCATGCTAGTGTACACCGTGTGCTCATTCATCACTTCATAGGTTAAAAGAAATAAGGGCTTGTCAAAGTTTGCAGTCCATTCACAACATGAAAGTACAGTACGCTGCCAAAGTGATATAAAACTTGAAGGGCAAAGAGCAGGCAGTATTAAAGTTTAGTTAAATCGCACCAACATTAGAAAAGCGTATGAGCTTGTAGATATATTTAGAAGGCGAGTCAAAAACCAAACAGTTCCAAAAAATGTAGTTACGGTTATCTAGTATTTTGAAACCGAATTCTTACAAAACTGCTTCATAAACTTGGACAGGACGGGCTGAACAGCACTCCGTCAAGAAGTTTAGTCGCAGTACCAAAAAAAATCTGAAATCGGGAAGCATCTCTCCTCTCCCGCAGGAAACAGCACGGCTTCTGCTTTCGATCCTAATTAACTGCTGTGAGCTTACATGCAGACAAAATGTAAAGCAGCTTTACCGCTGTTTGGCTGCTATTCTGAGCATCCTGTGTTTAGATTCGTCTGCGGCAGCTGCACGCGTAACTCAGGGGCATGTTCCTGATATACTGCACGTTTCCATGTGTGATGGATACTGTATCTGACGTACTAAAAAAACCTGTGCGTTTCCCTCACGCTCGCTACAACGTAACGAGTGTTTAGTGTGTCAAATAACCCAAAATTCAGAGCAACAATCTGCCCCCATCTTTTCACTCGAGGCTAAGTAAGAACTAAGGTGGTTTGAGACTTTCAAGGGAAAAATATAAAAACTTAGTCAAGATCATTCGCAAATTACTTGGAATTAAATTACAGATTTGTAGGGTGTAGATTATATAGTATAGTATGTACTAATAATTAACGGTAGGAACTTATCAAAATACTATCTAATGCATCTTGGTCACTACGCATAAAACATAATAAAAGAAGTAAAAGTTACAGAGATAAATTTAGTTTTTAGCCACATCTTCGTATGTGATTTTATTAACAAAAATGTCAAATGAAAACAAAATCTTATCAGATTAATTACTTTCTCAATTTAGCAAATAAATATACTGTACCATATTTATACGTTCAATAATAAACTCAAGAATGAAAGAATAAATATCCTCTGCACAAACAAATGCAAGACTTTAAACTTGCTCTATTATGTACAAAATACACAACAAGTATGAAAATCTAAAACCTCCGCTTCTATTTACTAATACAAAACTAAAAACGGTCGATAGATTTCCACTTATTTACATTAATAAGTACGTTTGAGAATTTATTACTATAAACAAACACATAACCTCTCTACCAAAATAAGTAGACTTGAAAATAACTGCTAGAACGAATGAAGAACGTATACACAGCGCGGTAAACACGAAGTGGCTAATGAAATTAATGTCAGGGATAACCCTCGATAAAAATGTAGGTCGCTATGGCTGTTCATCATTATTATTGCCGAATAAATTATGAATGAATTACAATTTCATTCTTGAAAAATGTTGGCGTGTTACAACCGTGCACGTGCTACCTGTAATAAATTTAAATTATTAAACTTGTGCAATCACTGCAAAATTTCATTTGACAGATCATTTTATAGACAGAACCATGCATTAGAATGAAAATTAGATCCCAGAGAAAACCTGACTTGGATTATAATACTTAGATAACAAAATCTTAATGTCAGCACAATATCATAATATAAAAAACAATAGAACACTTGCTGCCCGGCGAAATACTTGCACATTTATATAATTCACTGTCAGCAGTCCGAATGCAATAAATGCTTATTCGGAGTTGACCGACGTTCAGGAAGCTGTACCCGTGGAGACTGCTCAGGATGTGGTTGTAACCTTGGACACCTGCATGCGTTACTTCGACATCTTGCGTAGCACCTTTCACTTAAACGTAAGCAACCTTTTAATGGCAAATAACAAAGTAAGCAGGGCAGTAATGTACTCAAAATAGACAAACATGTCCATCTGACGCACCTGTGGTCAGTGTCGCAAGTACAGGGGTTGTCAATAATGTCGTCACCACTGTCCGACTCAGACTCACCGTAGCACAAGTACAACCCACCTTTAACACAACACATACATGAACAATAATCCACTAGTGTTTCGCCTGAGAGTAAACATGCGTCACCACATAACCATCTTGAAGGAAGCTGCTTTGGCGTTTTACATTTTGTGCATCTACATCTACCGCAGTCTGCACATATTATCACATCACCAGAGCCGTTTTCGTGACGCCTGACGTTATTTTCGGGTTGTGTCCGCACAACATTAGAGTGCCAGCCATCCGGCCGTACATACGTCGTCGTTCCCCGACCTTTAACCGGTTCTTTTGACTTTGCACGATTCCTCTGCAATGTCTTTTTGTCACTATAATAATTTACATCTCTCAGAGAGCGCTGATTACTAGCATTACGTGGACTAGGTGATATTACATAGTGGTTATCTCTTGCACGCTGGCCTCCTCGGTCAGTCAATCCTCTTACCATTATATGATCGGATGTTTCCAGGGAGGAGGTAGTAACCACTCGAGGTGCAGGTGGTTGATGCACCGGCGTTGATGGCTCACGCCTAGCAGTGAATGTAGTACATGTGGGTCTTGGCCTGTCAGTAGTTGAGGCCATGGAGACCGTGACGGAAAACAACCCTATAAACAAACAAACAATATGAATTGCTATATTATTCAATGAAAATGCTGCTGGCGTGGGCGATGTTACGAAAAGTCAAGGCCGAGTGATGTTATAATACACGCAAAGGCTGACCATGAAACAGGTTGTGTGTAATGTGTGACTCGTAAATGATGGCTCATCATTAAAATATATTATTACATCCTATTACTAGATAGATCGAAAAACTCTAGTCCTTGAACAATGAACATTACCATGTATTATTATACAAATCAATTAAATTACGAACACAATTATAACAGTTTCCGAACTTTTAAGCACAAACATAAACGGTTTAGCTTTTGATTGACTAAAACTAATAAAATGCAAATAGGAAGGTTTAATTTCACTTTTTTACAACGAAAATGTCTGCGGTAGTTGTTTCAACGCTCTGTAAACCCAGTTTCATTCACTTGCGCTCTAATGCAAAGATATCTTATCTGAAATTTCTTAATCGCATTGTCATACACAGAATTGCTGCCACGGTGCCAATCTAGAATGTTATGCGGAAATAGAACTCACTTAACAAGAAACTACAGGGAAAGACGCAATTTTAATGACGTAGCTTTATATATCTATTTTTGCAGCTGAAAACTATGATTTGTACATTTAAAGTAGGTGGTTACTTTAGTTTCACTAGCAGCAGTGAAATACAGTCAACACGGTTTTTTGTAAGCAGGTCAAACTTCAAGCTGTGGCATGAGTTCTGTACAGTAAAAAACTGGGTTACGCAGCTACAAAAAAGAACTTTAGAATCATGAATGAAAGGTATTGTACTTCGTTATTCACGTACTGTATTTATGAATGGGTTTTGAAAAGTATTGTTTTGTAAAGTGAGATGATATTCAGATATTATACAATGCAGACACTGAACGGATAGTCAGTTTTTAATTTAGCTTGCAAACGACCTTAAAAACGTAGCAACCTCTACACAAAAAGCATTCAAGACAGACTATCCAGCAGTGATCTTCTTAATACAGTAGAGCACACTGCACTCAATGACAGGGCCTACTTATATTTACATTATCAAGAATAATCAACTCAATTGCACTCAAGGTATCTTCGCCAGTTTTGAAAACTTATACATGCTCTCTTGATGCAGCCAAAAACCAGGACAATATGCAGAAGAAAATGTCCAGAAGCTGTTTTATTACAGTCAGTCATCCATTCACCAGGCAAGGCCACTGTTGATCAACTTCGCTCATCCAACCACATACCGTGACCATGACTTCTATTCTCTATATTCTGACCTGATCCCAAATTCATTACCACGTATTATTTGTTAATGTCATAATGGTAAAATAAAAATATTTATTGTAGTGAGTAACAAAAATAAAACATGCTTTTAAAGCAAGTAAACTCCCATCTTGAAAAATTACAAGGTTTTCCTAAATTTAACCAATCTACAAAAATTACAATTACGTAGTACACTCAAAGTAATACAAATGTTTTCCTAAATTTATAAATTCGGGTAAACTAGTTACACAAACAACTGTCAGACTTTATCAATAAGGTTTCCGTGGGTTTTACATACTGGATCTACTTTAGTGTTTTGTAGTTACATAGAATCACAAAACCGATACTCAAACAACACTAAAAAATTTTATCAGTGTAATTAAATTATTATTAATAGAAAGTCAAATTACGTACACCTATACTCTCACTATTTCTATAGCAGAATCCATAATAAGCAAAACTTAATACTGATAAGTTTACAATTTAACATGGCGCTTGAACAGTCGTTTTTATGAATGAACAGCCACATCGCAATGCGTAAACTTTGCACTTCGACTTTCTAGTGATTGATAATTTACACGCACCTGAGAAGATGAGAAAATAAATCCAAGTATCCACTACATAATTACAAAACTAAACAGTATCCAACAGTATTCAAAACACAGATTTAGCCACTGAAAAACCACGCACAACAGTAACTCGCGTCGCACTCCACAACCGTAATGAATGGTTAGCCAAATATGGATGGCTGTAAGCACGCTGTACAGTACAGACCTCCCCTACGACTTCCGGACCTAACCCACTATGTAGTGCAAGGGTAGATCGAGTAGATGCTGTACCAGTGATGTAGTTCTTTTGCAGACGCAGCGTAGTATTATATACTGTATTTATAATTAACTATAATCTTTTCATGCGAAAAATACAAATAATTATAATTTGTGAGCTTTTGTCATAATTCGTTTCTAGTAAATACGGCCGGGCCGTAATGCGTATTGATATAACTATAATTTTACGTATTGTTTGATGTAGATTAAGAGAAAGGCTGACACACACACACACAGACAGACAGAACAACTAAGAAGGGAGTATATGTATATGCCTTATTAATTATCTGACTCTGGTGTGTGTGCTGATAAACAGCAGATAGCAGACAGTATAGACAGCGAGCAGGCGAAAGTAAACTATGTAACATTATAATTATTGTATGAATGATTATGATATGATATAATGACAGGGCCATTACATATATTATAGTGTGATGTTGTGTTCCGTCAGTGAGACGAAAAAGCCTTTATTTCTAATGAGGTGCTGGGTGATGTGGTAGCGCCGTTTCAATGCAGGTGATTAACTATTTATCATTAATAAGGAATAAATTAATTCAAAATCAAGCATATTAAAATTTTAAAAAATTTTGACGGAAAGGGGGATTAGCACGGATTAACTTAAATGCCCAACCTTCCAAAAATAGTAACACTTCGTATAAATGGTTAGTAATTTCTTTAGCACTATGATATGTTAGATTCGTTAAACTAATTATAAATTTGAATTACCACACCTAATGTTCAACCATATTTTATAACAACAAATGGGGTTATGTATGGTGGGTTCTTTTTATCAGTAATCTTGAAATAAAAATGATTAGTGGGATAACGTAACATCATACGGTATTACGGTTCAATATGACAAAACTTTATGTTTCTGTATACTGTACATCATACGCGAGTTAAAAATTTGGTTATGTACGCTCAAACTATAGTGTTTGTCTGTTTACGTTTTTCATGTCGGAAAGGTCTTTTAAAGGGAAGAAATTAGTTGGGTTTGGAGGATTATTTAACCCATTATAACTGCACATAAGCCCTTCTGAGGGGAAATAATTTATGCGCATGACTGACCAAACAGGGATTTTTGTATAGTTAAAAACATTTATCTTCAATTTTAATGCAGGTCCAATTTGTCAAATCCAATTTGAAGCAGAAATAAGTTAAGTCTTAAGAATAAATCCGCTTGTCTATAATTCTCAGTGGTACCCCGCTTGTAGTTGACGAATGAAAGTAATTTCAACATTTACACGTGCACGGCTGACCAAATGGGTTTTGTGCAGTTAACATCATTTATCCTCAAATAATAATTTACCTGACAGTGCGACAAAACGCCATACAGATTGCCTCACAACAGTAGCCTGGGCTGCGGAACGTCGAAATGTCCTACAGATTTTCCAGTGCGTGACCAACAATAATGTTCTTTTCATGCGTTGCCAAGAGAGAGCTCTTTTGACCGGAAATCCATAGTAGATAGTCACTGGATACATTTATATTATAAGCGTGGGAAAGCAAGTTGTACAGAGTCCCGAAATGAGACATTATCACATTAATCACGTGAAATTGGCGCTGAAAAGAAAAATCTGATTGAAGGTGATGTGAGATAGCTGGATACCTGGATGGCAATAATAACCGAGTAATTCTACAGAAATCGTTTCTAAATTTTTAATTCAGAGGAGTGTTGTTCTCGCTTTGCTCGATAGACATGAAACTAGAAAACTTGTTCTGTCAACTGATCTCAACTGAGCCGGCCTGCGGGTTTTATAATAAATTTAGCTCAATTAAAGGTGAAATCCAAGAAAAAAACAACTGCTATGACACTTTTTCTTTGGTTAATGAGCAAAACACAAGAAAACTATAATTCTGCTATGTTCCTGTTCTACCAACTTTAGCGATATGGAAAATATCTCGACATTTTGCTGCCAGCCAAATTAGTAAATTTTTTGAACATTCTCCGAACGTGAAAATGCGCTCTTATTAAACTAATTGCTGATAATCAGCAGCCTTGAATTCTTATCTAAGCCACTAAACTAGCTGAAAAAGCAATCTGCGGCCAACTCTTGGAAAACCTAACACTGTACTTTTAACAATTTTTCTAAGCAGATATACAATCACACAAAACACGCACGTACATTGTAATGTGCACTAGTTGAAAGTAAAGATTTAACTTAAAGAAAGATCTGTGTGCAAAAAGCCTTACGACCACGCAATCTTTACTATTCATATTAAATGACATTATAAATGTCATCACCAATTTTAAGTGTTATAGTTGCCAAAAAAACGGCAGCAACGCGGTAAAAGTAAGGGACTATGAGTATGGGAATCATTCCCTTGCCACGTACGCTTAACCTACAGTTCATTTTAGCATGCTGCGCCATCTATAGAAGTGAATGCAACTTAAAAAACGTAACCGCTGTACATGTAATCCATGCCATATATAATGGCACATTATTATGTTACTGCTACTATAATGCTGCTTTGATTTAGTAATGTTCAGTATGAAATTAGATTCTTTATGTATTTTACATAAAACGTCGATATTTCAGTATGTATTTTGCGCATAACTTTTTTATATTTTAAGCTTTCTTTATTATTGACCATATTTTTCAAGGAAGATTGTAGACACGAAACTCTTACACATGGAAATTATACATGTATTTAGTAAGCTGCACACTTTTACATATGTGCCATTAGGCAAAAGGTTTTGTTAATAATAATAATGATCGGGAGTTGTTGATTCGTTGTTGTTGTTCACGTTGTTATTAACCACAAAGATAAGTCCACTATTGTTTCTAAACGAAATTGGCATACTATAAGCTTGCTTCATAGATTCTCAAGCGCCTTCTGTAATCTCAATTCTTAGCTTTGCACGAAACACAAATTAGGTGGTTTCTTACGTAAATGTGTATGTATATTTTGTGAAATAAATGAATAGAAAATGACATAAAACAATGTTGGACAATTGACATCATAGCTGTATTCTGGAAACGTGTCAACATGTACAAATCGTTTCTCTATGCAGTACAATTAACAACTAAAATACTAATAAAAATCACATCTTACTTGTTAAAAAGGCAGCTCATTGTTAACTTGTGATTTGAATTAGTAACGTCACTGTGTCTTTTCCCTGCATTAGCTCACAATAAGATTGTCATTCTAACTTTTAATACATACGTACACATAATATGCTAATGACAGTCACTTCTAAAATAGAGAAACACGAGTACGCATCACACACTGTTGTAAGCCAATGCAATACTGTACAAAAAAACTAACAATAAAGCTATTATAAAATAAAGAACCAGTTTTATGTTCTGTTGTCCTATCCTCCAAATTCAGCTCAAAATTGTTGCCACATTCATGAAACTGTGTCCAGTAGACACACAACTGTTTTACATCCGCACTTAAATTTACTGAAGCAAAAACAAAAAAATAATATTATTATTAAACTAATATCAGTGTTTACCCTTATTTAACATGAATATGTAAAAATTCAATATTTATGTGCAGCATAAAAATAATGTCTATAGCAGAGGTTAACAATTTTGGACTAATCATCTTATACAACAAAGTGGCGAAAAATTGATCACAATTACTTAACTATATTAAAAGTTCAAATGAAAAATTAGCAAACATCAATAAAACAGTTTAATTATATGTGAGAATTTGGGACAAATCTAAAGGAAGTGCTAATAGTTTGTCCTTGTCATTCATTTCCAGAGGGTGATGTGTTATACATAACCAAACTACAATGTTAGTATTAAACCTGTAACAGATACTGTATTAAAAAAATCAAAAAATACTTAATCACAACAAGGTTTATTGGCAAAAAATGATATTTTGGGGAAAACATTATTGTGATTAACTACTTTTTTGTTTTTATTTATGAATTGTACACAACACTACTACTCAATTTAAACTGGTGTCTGGTACTAGTGCCATCACTCTAACCTGAACGTTACTTAACTCAGAATTTAAGCTTTCTGCATCCACTGGAACAGTTCCACGCCACTTAATGTAGAGTAAAATTAGTTATACATAACAACTGTTTCATATTTCTGAAAGTAACATAGTCAAACTGATAAACATCTGCGATGCCAATGGGTAAAACGGCAATACAAATTTGTTTGTAATGTGTAAAATAAATTTCTTTTCAGTAGGCCTATAACACAAAACAAAATATACTTTATCAAGGCTAGAGTACATGGCTATCTATAAGCAATTTAGTCACACCAGCTCCAAGCCTTGTTGCCTCAACTTCAAACATGTGGTCACAAGCTCGTGTTCATCCAGATACATATACAATGTAAATAACACCTAACAAACAAAAACAATGAACAACAGCATCAATGTAATTATAGAACGCTAACTAATAATTCTATACAACAATTCAACTTGAAAACTGAAATTTGAGATAACAAGATTTACTTGAAGTATACTCAAAATGGGGATAAGTGTGCAGATTCATAGAACCATGCATTTCGCTTAATTGATACATAACGATAATGATAAATTAATGTCATCCTGCTATATTTAAAGGGCACAATAATTTCTCTGAATGCTTTGTTTTTTTTCTTAATGAATGGCGACGCTACATCTTTTAAATAATAAACATATTGTAGAAGTGTCTACAACACAGGCATCCCCATTTACCAAAATTATCTTTCAACTGAAACAAGTCAGAAAAATTTGAATTAATATTGGTCATTGCTACATGGTCATTGCTACTATGATAGTTACAGTTGCCAGGTCATGACAACTACGAATTTCATAATATGCATCAATGACTGTAATGGCAGCAGAATGAAAATAAGGAGTTCTGTGAATCTGAACATGGACTAGTCTATACACTTTCCTGATTTTAGCTTCACGTGTCTCACTATTCAAATACAATTTCCTTATTACAGTATTGCACATTAATTAAAATATTACATGTAAACTGCTTAGTTGTAAATTCAGGTCTACAAAACCAAGTAACAAAAACATGGTTTAAATTTAATTTAAAAATTCAAATTTTAATGTAACTAGTAACATAATGATACAAAGAACAGAAATTTGTTATTCCACACATTACAATACTCAGATATAACTATATCAGCCAATCAGTTACTTCTAGCTGTTCACATACATGGGCTAAACTAGCTTTTCATCTAATTGAGACCACAACTGTTCTTATATATAGTACTAATAGGCAATCTACAGTATTACTTTATAAGTACAATTATGTGGTTGCCCACTGGCCAACGTCTTTCGGTATTGCATATACAGGCTGCTAATATGTACAGCAGTTCTAGTCACATGTAGATAACAAGTAGTAGTTTAGCCCTATATGTGTGTTACCACAGTTATATGTAATACACTGTAATGGTGTGTACGTATAACAATTTGTGTATATCAATGAAAGTGTGTAAATACATACCATTACAGTACAATGGAAAGTTTACACAAAAGCTATTCAAAATGCTTGTAATTTTGAATTGTCATAAATAGTTATGGACACTTAACCTGTATTCAATATAAAATTTACAAATTACAAAATATCATACACAAACAGCAAAAACTGTGGCAACTCATTCCACAGCAATTATTAATCAATGAAGTTAGTCTGGTACAAAAATATCTGAAATAAAAAAATATTTAACACTACAGATGAAGACAAAGTTCTGGGAAACACCAATAAGCATTAATGACCAAATCTCCGCTGAGTAACAATGTAAGGCTGCTAAAAATCAGCTTGACACCAGTCCAAACAAAAACTAATTATCAACGAAAACAACAGCTTTTAAACAATTTGATTAACAAGCAAAAAACGATATTGTTAGACACCAATATAAGTTCTACAAACCTACCATCAACTAATATAGATCTATTTACAGCAAAAGTATTAATGATAACAGTGTACAAATGTTAACAGGAAAGTGTGTCATCCGACAGCAGACAACTATCAAAGTCCACATGCATTGCATCGACACTTCCACTGCAACCACTGCTAATTTAACAACGCCACCAGAACTTGAGTAAAATAGAAATTACTACTACATCAACGGCAAAAAGCATGCAAATCTTTACACGTTACTCTTATATAAACACTCATTATAAACACAGCACCATGTGCTCTTTACAAACTTCCAGACAGCCACTAAAAATTGACATACAATTGAAACTTTAAGTTAATCATTCCAATTGGAAGTTAATTATAGAAATGCCGGTAATTCAAAATGAAACTTTTGAAATAGTTCACATTCTCTTTCCACAGGTGGCACTGGACAATCGTGCACAAAACAAAATGAATTTGACCACAGCTAAGTAAGTAATAATACCTATGCAATAATAGCAAAGAAAATTATGAGTTTCGACAGGTAAATATACAAGAATATTTTTTGAAAAAATTGTTAATTTCAAGCATACTATAGAAGATAGTCATGTAAAAGGTAAAATAATCACTTAACGTATATCTAAAAATACAGATCCAGATCACTGTTTTGTTCATGAGGCCATAATGCATATGCAGTCTTGCAGTTTAATCCTTCTGTGCTGACTACATTTTATAATAAGAATTAGAGTTACACACAAAATAACTGATCAATAATTTTGAAAACCAAATCCACTCTAGTCACTACTTGTGTAACTAAAACATTTACAACTCGACAACTACTAAAGCCATTCATGTATGCAAATAAACACCCCAAGTTGGGATATGTTTGCTAAGTTACATGTATGCACTTATTATGATAAACATAGTTTTGTCACAGATTATAGTCACAATTTTATATGAAATTCTTTTAAGCAGAACTATTTGCCGTATGTAGAAATCATCTGCTTCTTTTCCTCTTTTTTCAACTACTCCTGAAGCAAGTTTAACCAACAAGCTTAAAAATACCTCAAACAACTTCAAAACGCAACACAACACCTTTTTACCCAGATATTTTACAAATATGCAAAACTGGTGAAGATATTTGGAATAAAAGCAATGTTGTGAACAAGCGATATTGATATTATATCATGATACTAAATGTAATACGCAAATAATTTTGCTTACCAACATAATGTACTATTATTCGTAGTGATTAATTATCAAAAATTTAGTTACCAAATTATATCACAATAAAAATATATCTACAGTTTTTAACTGGAATTAACTGGTACAAAATTACTAATGCAACTAGAATTAAAGATATCAATGCACCAATTTGAAAGCTTTTTTTTGGTGAGAATGCAGTCAAATTCAGTAAGTTTCAAAATCAGTAAGAAACAGTGAAAATTTTGATCAAAAAGTAGCCAGCAAATCAGGGTATAGAATACTTCGGCACTGGTTCATCTTGTGTTTATTCATCACATGTCACCCCATGTTAAAGACTGCCTTTAGTCTATACGTTTTATTTGACGCTTCCTCGGTGCTGGTGGCTCACCGTTTGCTTGAAGGTCACTGTCAGCAATGCGCGTGATTACGCTGAAATAAGCAAAATCTTTTCAGAAGCTAGATTATCTTATAACTTCGGTCTTATTTAGTATATCTGTATTAGGCCATAAGTCTATATTATAATTACAATGCAAGAACTATGATGCAACCAATTCACTACTAAGCAGTTCAGCTGCAGACTTAAGCATATTGTCATTTACCATGCAATTTGCTTGCAAATGTCAGTATGCTACAGTTCACTATGCAGATGTCAACATATTACAGTTTAGCATGAAATGTGGTTGCATACATCAACATACTGCCAATTATCATGCAATCTCCTCGTAAATATCAGCATATTAAACAGTGCTTAACCTGGTTAATGAATGGATAAGTGACTTTTTTTGGCATTTTTTTTCTGCTACGCTATTTCCTATTTCTCTTACTGAGGCAGATAAATCACATAGTTGCTAACACTGCTGCCAAGTGCCAAATCACTATCTCACTGGACTAACCTTCGTGATTTGCAAAATTTCAGCCGTGCTACAATGTTAGTTGTAGCCTAGCATCTAGATGCTAGATTCTGGCTTGCAATCCACCAGATTGCATAAAAAGAATAATAAGAATATTCATATAATTGTTACATATACTAGGTGGCATTAATATGCTTCAATATGTGTAAGTGTATCTTAATCTGTGTAAGTGTCGCTCAATCTGTGTAAGTGTAGCTCAATCTGTGTAAGTGTAGCTCAATCTGTGTAAGTGTAGCTCGCAAAAAGTCGTATCCTGCATTCAGCATTTAAAACAAATTAATGTATATTTGCGATGATGCTAACAATCGTGATGAAAATGAAGATGATGACTACAATAAGCAGTAAACACAGCAACTGGCTACAATGATGTTCATAACGATACAACAATAATAATGATGAGAATAATTAAAAAGACAATTATGATGATGATTATGATATCGATGATGGTGGTGATAATGACGATGATGATGAAAAGGATGACGATTATGATGAGATGATAATGAGAATGATTTTTTTTTTGTTAAATGAGCACAATACAGCTGATTTTACACAACTGAGAGTTTAGTGAAATGGTGTGATCAGTTTATCAACATCAAAATAAGTTGACAAGGTGTGTGGTGAAGGGTTGGTGTTATATGAACATAGTGTCACACTACAATCAAGTCTGTCATTTCAACAACATCACACACACTTCAAAAAGACTTTCAATTTGTTTACCTATCTATACGGTTTCAGTTAGACAAAATGATAATCTGCATACCCATTCTGCTCATGTTTGCCGTTCTTTTGCTCTGCTTTTTCGCTTTGTAAATGCAATGCCTCTAATCTCTTTCGTTCTCTTTCTGCCTCACCGGCATCAAAATCGCGAGTATCATCGACTTCTGTCATTTGTCCCGTAAATAACTTATACAGGAACAATAAAATGAACTGCAATGTAAGCATCAATGTTATTGTTAGGTTTTAAACATCAATAAATTTACATCATAATTTACATATTTAAACATTATAAAATTTTTGAGTTGCAATCCGTATGAAAAAATTTGATCTATCAATAAAAAAGTGGTCTATAAACAGATGCTCTAAATGTTTGTAAAAAATACTTCAGAGAATTTGTAATTTTTTCGGAAAACTCAAGTTTATTTTGCAACTTGACTTTCTCACAATGTTAATTAATTAGAAAAAACATCTTTGTGCAATAATAGTGCTGTAAGTTTATTAGTGCTTCAACACTAAGTTGTAACCCACTTCTGGGGCCTCAAGTACTTTCAGCACAACAAAATCAAAGAATAGGATTAGTGTATTGTTAACTTCTTAACTTAATACTTACCCCAAACCAATATACATTCATACATTGCAAAATCCACAACATACTGTTGAAAAAGAGAAAAAAGTTTTTCTCGTCAGGCCCATAATTCATTGCACCATGTCCTGTACTGAACAATACCTTTAAGGGATACCAGTACAGTCTAAAGATAAACCTAAAAGATAAAAGACAGTTTTGTAAAATTTAATGTATTTGCTGTGAGCATAAAGAACTGCAGCATTTTAAATAATTTAAAAAAGTTTCCCATTTAAAAAATCAAACAATTGGATGCTTTTATTCAAAAGTATAACCTTAGAATTTTAGGCAAATGCAAGCCAGTCCCACTTGTTTTACTTCAGCCTCACTGTAATTGTTCAGCAAATCAATGCTTTGGCTTTAAATCTTAGGTATATTACAAACCAGCTCTAGTCAGCTAGGAGCTTCTAGCATTTTTCTCATTCTCTTTTAATATAAATGTTTTGATTAAATAAATTTTCAAACTTTTCTAAATCCACATTTGATGATAAAATATGCATAACACATTTTAATTAATAACACTTTAAATAAGATTATTTTCACAATAAATTATAAATAAAATTGATAAACTAATAAAATTAGTTATCAGCGGGCAAAAACTAATTCAATAAATAAAAATTGCTGCTTTTTGAAAGTAGCAAATATCCTTACCAACACACGGTAAATATTCCAAAACCTATGTTAGCTAGATGTTCATGCAGCATATGCTTAACTCCATATCGATTGCGCAGATAAATATTCAACTTTGTGAATTCAAGCTGAATATCCGTGATGTCATGCACAAGAAGCACCAAAGTGCCAATTTTGTGGTACCTAAAATCATGAAAAGTTAAACGATTAACAGTGCTTTAAAAACATAAATGTGACAAAATGAAAAAACAATCCCTTTAACATAACCAAACCATGATTAAATGCATTACTTCTCAAATGTATTTTTGCTTCGGTTTAGAAAAGTACAGAAAAGCTTTGTTCATGTATAATTAATTCATATGTATGTACATAACCTGATGTCACAATTTCATCAAAGGCTCGGCAAAAAAACAGCAACGTGAATTAAAATACAAAAACCATTCTAGCGAATTGACTTTCGAATTTTTCAAATTTTAATCTACTTTTCTTACTTTTAGACCAACTTAGTGTTTTGATCTATGCTCAAGTAAACCTATCTAACTTACCTAACATATCTAACTATCTAACATAAAATGGGAAGAATGAAAAAGTAGTTTTTGCACCATAATATTATTATGCAGGTTTTTAAGAAATTAGCTGTCTTCTTCAGACTATAATGTGGGTTGGTGCAATCTCTCAGGAGTATTTCTAATTATATTTATAGTTACCGTGTAGCGTATGAAAAAGCAATGAGAGCCAATGTAAGAAGATGATGCACTAGCATCACTCCAGTGTCCTTACGCCAAATGTCAAGAAATATAGTTCCATAAATAGAATGGAGGTAGAAACTGCACTGAACAATGTACATTGCATAAATGTCTCTGGGAACTGGCATTCCAATGTACCATTCTGAAAATAGTAAAATACATTAAAGTTTGTCAAAACATACTTCATAAGTTGAAACAAGAATTACGAAAAGCAGAAAGAGGCAATGCTGCTGGAAGTAAAGCACGAACACTTATGTACTGCCACTCACTCATTCATTTACTTAATCACTCATTAATCAGATTATTCACTCATTAAAAGAAGTTAGTGGCACTTATTCAGATTAGCGAAAGCAGTACCATACCACACACAGGTTTGGTATTAAGCTGAGTTAATTACATTTGCTATTCTGCAAAAATAATTTAATTAATGAGGAGCACACAAAAACACTCATTAGATGGCCATATTGGGAAACAGACTATTGCAACAATCACAGTCTAAACAAACCACCTCTAAATACAGAAAATGTGGCATAATCCACAAAAAGTATAAAAATAACCAAATAACTAGTAATCCTATACTAACATTATTATTTGTACAGTTTTAAACATAGAGATGATTTACTAGTGTATTCCTGCTTAGTCTGGTTTATAGTCACTCCAATAATGTGATACTATGTGATAATATGGCACAAGTGCTTGATCACATCATTGTCACATAATCGACATGTGTGTCGTAAAGTGTGTTGGGTTGTATTGTATTGTAATGTAATGTAATGTGATTTCATGAAGGTTATAAGGCACTTCTTACCGATCCATACGGAACATGGATCTTCAAAGTAGTTGTATCGTCCGCTGACAAGAACAACGTACACACTCAAGGACCATGTGAATGAGTAGAATAATATCTTCCAGGCACTTTCAGGAAACTTTTTGGCATTCACGTTTGTCAAACCTACTGATCTTGCTAAAGGCTGAAAAAAATAAAAAGTTTTCAGTTTTCTGAAAAAAAACTGACTGAGTAGGCAGTCCTGCAAAAGTCCCTACTCAGACCTTACTCAGCACAAATACATTACATATTTGCACTCAGATGTACTCAATGCATATGAACACAGACGCATTCTATTAACTTATTTTACGTAATACAATTTGTAAGAATATGTATTATTTTTTGCCACACAGCGATCAGATTACCAGGAGGCTGGTTACGTCTACTTGTTGACATTATAAACTAGTTTTATTTCTTAACATGACCTTAAAAATCACTAAGCCATTGGACATTAAAAAAGTGCAGGCACGTATAAAACTAATCCACAAACTCAATAATCAGTCACCTATCACCCCATCCCACCTTTATAGGACACAGTCAGTTCTCAATAGGTCAGTCATTATAAAATTATCACATCATCAGGTCTAAATATTTTATTGCAAAAAATGAAAAATAAATGAAATCCCTCTTGTGCATGGTAGCTACAAAGACAACAAAAAACTCTTTAAAATTATTAACATCAGTTAGTTTAGATTTAAAATTAGTAACTAACCATTCGCATATGGTACAAAACACAGATAATGTAATAAAAATGTCAGCTACCTCTGGGAATTTATTTGGAAGCAAATTTTGCAATAGGATTGTAGCTTAAATACATATTTTACAAACCACTGTAATTTTACTGGCAGAGGTCAAACTTACATTATAATTCTCCCAGATCTAGACTATCGTATAAAGCTCCCATCAGAAGTTTAATCTGCATAATGAGAGCCAACTTCTATTATTAGTTACAAGCAATAGTTCAATCTGTTGTCAAGGACTGGGTTCAAGACGTCAGTATACTTAGTTGCTTACACGTAATATGTAAAGTACAGTGTACAATTTATTTTCCATGTTTATACAGGCATATGACTTATGAGAACTAGGTATTTGATTTGTATCGCCTCATGATGCATATATATATATATATATATCGATATTATGTACAAAGTGAAACACAGTTATAGCTAGCTGACCCACACAAGGCAAAAAAAGCGAAGAAATCAACAACAATTTGAGAAACCAGACGGTAAATAACGCCGTGGTGTACTCAAAAACCACAGCCCTGAAACTTGAGATAAATTCCTAAAGCCATCTTTTTAGGTTGAGTACTAATCTGAAATAACGTAATGTTATGAAACACCATTTTGTAGGCAGAATTCTATACATGCCTACCGTTACAGGTACAAACGGCAATTAAAAACATTTCATTTTTGGGTTATAAAAGTAACCAATTTTCTGCTACTAGGCATTTAGCAAACATCATATGACCAATAGCAGTGTTTGGACAACAAATTCGGTGTTTTACGCTTACCTAACACTTCCTAGATAAATTCAATAATATCACCTCACTTGAAAGTGGGAAGTAGACCTCGGTACGGGAAGCAAGACTTGAAAGTTAGTACCAATATAGTTTAAAGCAAAACTAAATAGATTTAGCATTATGGCAACCATAACGCAAATCGTTCGCCCGAGCAGCTAGTCATGGTGGGCATTTACGTCAAGGATTGAGAGATTAACAAGCTTAAGATATGTAATATAAGAAAATTTTGCAATAATAATCAATCGTTTGGTAATCAATATAAAAAGTTTATCTAATTATACTCAGTACCGCGAATATAAAAAAGGATTTAATAGGATTAAATTAAATTTTGTAAATAACCTGCGTTTCGAAGTTTTATCAATTTCCAGTAATTTTATAATATTGTAATTCTTTTTGCGTAATATTAGTTGTAGATAACGCTATTGCCAATATTCAGTTAGTTGCATACGCTGTATATAATTGACTAGTACAACTTCCGGTACAGACTACACATTTCTTATGCGTAATGTATTTTCACTTTGTATTGGTAAGTGTTTAAATAAAGATTTTATCTATGTATCAGGACGAACAAAAGCAATTTTACAACTCATTTAAATATGTAAACAATAAACATCATGGGTAATCAGGTGCAGCAGTGAGCCGCACCCAAGGGCGTAGTCACATCTAGGAATCGTATCGATGAGGCAAACTAATTTAAAGTTTCTATGAGACTACACTCACTGCTTGCCTCACAATATTTATGAAATTGGAAACTTGGTTTTCCACTACTTCGCACTGACTTTGCGGGCTGATGCATTTTTTCCATTTTCAAAGAAACGCCCTGTGTTTCACAGACAATTCTAATCTTAGCTTCAAAAATAACTGTACAGGGATTTGAAATACACTGAATTCATTATGCAGGGGGGCCTAGTAACAGCAAATGCAGAGCACAGTACGTAACTACAAGCTACAGCCTTGGATTTAGTAAAGGCATGAGAGCATATGTAGGATATAGGCAAGCACAGTGCGAATGCTAAAATCTCTGATTACACGTAATAACGCCCAATCCTTGATAGTAACTTTAGAGGTCACAGAGGTACGGCACATTTAAATTTAGCGAGTGCTGTAAATTGGGAGCAGCTGCAAGCGTTAAGTACGAAGCGCAGACGTAAAATCGTTGGCAACAGCTGGATAAGGGAACTTCAGAGCTCGGAATTAATTAGAATGGCAGTTGACTAAAACATTAGATGCGTGAACTTTGTAGCAGGTCGAGTTAATGATTCATATTAAATAGTTTAAATTCTTAACATTTTGGTGATTAGTTTTAATTAAAATGTCGTTTTTATTCGCCCAGTGAAGATCACCTTGCAGTTACAAATATCTAATCAAACAGTAATAATCATATAATGACGCCCGGGCGAATTATTTTGAAATTAATTACATTTAGTAATTAGAAAACAAATAAAACTCTTATGAATCGCAGAACAAACGGAAAAATGTTCAAAGCTGTTAGTAAATATCTGCACTGCAATGTAGTTAGGGATACACCTGGATGGTAACGGCGTGTGCTTAGCAAGAAGTAGTCGACGTAAGTTTTCCACATAATAATTAATGACTGCTTGCAGTAATTATGTCTCCCATTCCACCCATTGAGGAAACGCGTATACGTACAGACGCATTCAAACGGAAAAAGTGTTGAATGCTCTCAGTAAACATGCGTGTCTAAGGACCCAGTAGACCGGCATGGCTGTCTGGCACGAGGATCTTATCGTAGAATTAACCAGGAGCCAATTTCTGATCTCGCTATAACGCCACGTGTTGGATCCCGATTTGCAGGGCATTGAACAATATAAAAAGTATTATCGCAAATAAATTCTTAAAGACAAGAATTAGAAAAATCGAAAATTAACTGGGATTTTTCAATTCATAACGTACTCAAGATTCAACAGTGTTTATTTCTGTATGTATACTAACTCTAAGCGTGCTTTCACTAACCAATTCTACAGTGACAAAGAATTAAAAGCTCAAAAATTAAAAGCAACGAAAATTTAATTGTGGGACTTTTCAATTCATAAAATACTAATTCTAAAGATGCTTTCACTAATCAATTCTGTTAGTACATTTATGGTGCAAGAATAATTCAATGATTACTCTTACTTTTTAATTTTAAAATACACGTATATCCGGATCAAAACGGTATAAAAAAACTTATTTAAATGTACATCGTCTCTAACGTTCCATCGCCTTCAGATTATGTTTTTTGCACTTAATACAAGGACACTAAATTCTTTTGAACGAAGGCTGTGAGCGAGCAGCGTTCCTGTTGCAGTAATGCGTGACTAGACATAAATTCTAAGAATAGACTGTAGGTGAAGAACTGGCATTATCAGAATTTATTTTCAAAAAATTTGTTGTCATTTTGCTGACACATGATTTTCATTAACTGCAACTAAATTAATTAATACAAAGACGAAACAATATTCCGCCCAATATCTGCATTTTTAGTTACATAATTATTAAAAATGAAATTTAATTTCAAACATTATCCGGTCTCTATTTCCATTTACAGTTGTATATAAGATCAGTGACACTGATCTCAATGATCAATGTATAATAACAATGAAAACTTAATCTCAAAATCAATGATAACAATGAATGGACACTGCAGACTGATGGAGTCTCAATTGCTCCAAGGCACTAAACAAAATTTTAAATACCACGATAACAAAAATTTCAATTTCCAAAATTGTGTTTATTGATATGTTTGACATCCTGAGGGTGTATTAATTGTTAGTTCATGGAAAGATAACTGCGGCTTAACTACCAGGAAGGTTGGGTCTTAAGAAAAATTTTAAGTACCTAAAGTTATTTTATCATTGAAGAATCTCTTTTGTCCGAATTTAGCTAAGAAATCTACCATTAGTAACCTAGTGCTACATGTCAGTGAGTGCTAGATTTTGGCTTAAACTAATCCAATCCTTAACATGATAAGCTAAATAATACATAATTGGAAAATTAATTCAACTAGAATTAAGTTGTAAGCTGAATAACCATGACGGCAGTGATTTCACGATTTCAGTTGAAACAAGGATAACAGTACAAAATTGCTTAGGCCTAAGCAATATATATTTAATTTAATTTAATGGGTTAGCAAAACATTTGCAAATACATTACATATGTTATACATTACCTATTTACGAAATATTAATGACAATAATACAAATTAAAATAGAATACATAAATTAAAAAATCATAATTTGATGTATAATATACTCCAATTGAAAAATATAACAATTAAATGTTAGAATAACATAACAAACATAACAATAATCAGACGTGTAGATAATATAATACTATTTTAATGCCATTTTGCTACATTTGCCCTGATTTTAAAACAATCTGGGAAATTAGGAAATAGTTCTCGAAATTTGCTCTTTTGATATCATACTTTTTACAAAATAACCCCAAATGTTCCTCATTTCCAATATCTAAATTATTACAATATATACATACTCTCTGATGATCGGGTATTTTAATAGGCTTATGATGTCGTCCAGTTTCTACAGCAAGAGAATTTTTATACACAATTTAGTAAAAGCAATTTTTGCTTCTTTAGACACAGAATTACATAATAAACAATTTTCCATAGAGTAATTATTCTTAAATTTCCAGTAAGTTCTTAATTTATTATTTTCCCTGCTTACATCTATAGTATTTGAATTAATGTATTTTTTCTATTTAGCAACATTAATATTTTGTAATTTAGTTTTCTTTAAGTTTTTTTAATGAGCATTTTCTACTAAGTGTAGTTTGATTAGCCCCAGATATGACTGAATTCTGTGCAGTTTAGAATGTCGCTAACAACTATTTTTATTTTTATGGATTTGACTTAAGGACTCTGCAGATTACTTTGCCCAGTGATGTTTCAGGTCGGCTAATTGTGTGCAGCCAATGAATTATTACTCTACATATGACGTCTATCCCTAAGGGGTTACTGTCCTAATTCTCCTCTTTTTACAGATGTTTTACAGATTTGCAATTTACCCCCCAGTATGCACGGACACAGTTTTAAATTTAGTGATTCCATAGTTATCTCATGATATGTGTAAATTAGAGTGGTGTAATGCATGGATAAAACTGGTGCAAAACCGCACCAAATCTCGCTTCCATATAAGGAAACAGGTTTTGCAAGCACATTGAATAACTATACCATTATATTAGCAGATAAGTGGTAATTAATTAGTTTGGTTCTTAGAATGTTTAGTACTTTTAACCCTTTATCTTTTGATACATTCACACACTGCCTGAATGAGCCAGAGTTACAGAAGTTTACATCTAGATATTTGTTATCTTTCACGACCCTTATGTAATCATTTCCAAATTTTGAAATAGAGCAAGTCTTCCAGTTTTATTAAACACAATGATTTTAGTTTTGTTAGTATTCACTTGCAGATGCCACTTTTTGACCATGAAAATAAGGTGACATCACCGACATACATCAAACAATGAATAGCTTTATTTTGAATGTAGAACGGATCAGAATTTGCATCAAAGTAAGAAGCAGGGTTCCCGCAGAATTTTAAAATAAATTTCCCTGACTTTTCCGTGACCAAATATTGATTTTCCATGACCAAGATAAACAGAAATTGCATTACCAGTATACATATTCATACATTTTTGTGTATGGACATTCATACGTATACTGATATAATGTGTCGGTCAATCATCATTTTTGGAACAGAAATCGAAACTGGAAACCTGCTATAGCAAAATTTTATTTGAACACGAATCACTGAAAAATATGTTTGGAAAAATATTGGTTCACGGTGATTATTTTTGCAACCCTTTCTAATTTCCCTGACTTTTCGCCCCATTTTCATCATGTTCCCAGACGTTTTACCAAACTATCTTTTTCCCTGACTTTTCCATGACTTTCCAGGATAACCTGTATTTTCAAGGATTTTTCCTGACCGTGGGAACCCTGTCGAAGGTAGGTCATTAATGAAAAGGGAAAATAGGGTTGGGCTCACGGCCTTGCTTTAGGCCAATCCTACTTAAGAAGCTGTTTGTTACCCCATCTGTACACTTTAACCAAATATTTGGTTTTACATAAAGCTTAATTATGTCATTCATGATTGTAACCAAACTTGTGCCTACTTCCTGTAAAAATTATTGCATTTACATCAGCTTCTCTTAATTCAATAACGATTTAGAAGATAATGACATAGATAATGAGATAATAACAACATAAGCAGTCTATAATACTGTAGAATATGCAAAGGTGTTCGAAAATTGTGATGCCAATATAACTAAAGAATTATTATTTATGTACATTAAGCATAGCCCTTTTGCCAAATAGTGCACTTTAACATCAGTCATGTCACATCAAACAACGAAGTAGCCGCTTGAAGAGTAATGCAAATTCATACAGGCCCTGCATAGTAGTGCACAGACGTTAGACAAGATTTAACATCCAAACTCCTAGGAGTGAACTTTTTTTATTGTTGTTCGCCATGCAAAAAAGGAACAGAAGGACTGAAGTACATTAATGCTGGTATAATTTGGTATTTTGTAAATTGATAGGGCCAAGCAGCTTTACTGAATGCCAACTTGTCATGTTAAGTACCAAGTTTATCATTTAAGCATATTAAATAGCAAAAATGTGTCTCCAATACTTAATTCCCGGCACAATGTTTTAAATAACAGCTTAAAATTCTTATAAGAACAATTGGCATAAATCCCACATTGTTACATGTACAACGGGTCTATTTGACATCATACAATGTACATAAATTAAAATGTACCAGTTTGATGTTTGGATGTTTCTTACAGATTAAATATGTAGAATAGCACCAATCTCTGAAACAAATCTAAACCAAAAATAACAAAAGATCCACAACTCCATAAGCTAGTAATTACTACGAAGAAAAGGGCAATTCTAGAGTCACACAAAATCAAGACGAAAACCAATTAATTTGTCAGTTTCTGGTATTATAATACTAGATTATTAAACATGGGGTACTTTTATTATTAATATATTATTCATTAGGTACGAAATTTAACCTAAAATTTCGAATAATTGGTCTGAAAGTTTTTATTGCACTAAGGTCAGAACCCTTATTAAGAAAGGTAAACCGATTCTTACCGTAAAGCAAATATTTGTAGCCAACACCCGTAAAATAGTCCATACAACAGCCAAGGAAAATATCCGCACAATATCTATACTTTCATATCTCCCTATAGTGTTGATATCATCTATCCAACGAGTTATCCAGTTACCGCTACAATCTGTTGTATTAAAATACTTTACATATGCTTCGTATGTTTTAATACCAAAATCTATATAACCCGGCATAACTTCGTTGGTATGAAACGATGAACCATACTCGTCGGCCGCCATGTTGAAAGTACCGGACTACCGGTCAGGCGGTCACAGTTCAGGATGTGAGTCATAGACGTGATAACTGTTAACGAGAAGCGAGTCAGCGTCGCTCAGCGAGTAATAAAGTATGAATCAAAGCTGACGCCGTGATTATGAACGGTGTAGCAGCTGCATTGGCGCTCTTTTGATTATTTTACTTTCCAGAGGCTAATCATATCACATTCGTCAGTATGATTAATCATTAAAGAAATCTTAATTAGGGTTACCAAGAAGATTATAAGATTATACCTGTAAAAATCACCACATGTCTTTCTTGCAAAAAGTCCTTGTATAGGCTCGTGCTTTTCCATCAGTAATAAACACAAAACCGCAAAACTAGAGACTAAGCTGCTAGACCCATAACACTGCTGTTCTTAAAGAACTTCTAATTAATCCAACTACCTTTCTCAGTGGTAGTAACAAGACCGACCTAAAGTGTTTCCAGAACTTAATTTTAAAAATATAGGATCAAAAATTCAAATCTGACAACTGGAGTGTCTCTTGTTTGATGTCTTGTCCAAAGCCTGGCGACCTTTAAAAGACACTGGTTGTATGGCGCAGGCATAATTAACCAAGATAAATTTTCAAGTAAATTTACTAAATTTTCTTTGGGAATTGATAACGTTACTAACCATTTGGAAGGAAACAAAATTCGATAAAAAAATTGTCTAAATCTAATTAAGTTTGCAGCTGTTGCAGATTTGGTAATGACTGGGAAAACATTACACGTTACAGTAATGATACTTAACAGCAATAAGTCTTGCATTGACAACTTTATTCTGCTTTATCACGTAACCCTGAAAGTTCAGGAATGCTCTAGAAGGATAATTATATTAAAGATGTTGTGTAATGATAAAATTTATTTTGCTGATGTCAAGACCAGCAACTCAAACATCTCAATTACAGCACATAAGTGAAAACATGAAAAAATCTTCCATAAATGTAATAGACTTCAGGAACATCGCTAAAATGTATTATATTTGCTATGGAGACTGGAGAGGCAAAAAATTTCACTTTTAGCGACTGCAAAAACAGGAATTTACAGATAGGCCTATAAAGTCTTTGATGTTAAACAACTGCAATGCTTGTCATCTACTGATGGATCTTAGTTCAACGTTTACAGAAGAGCCTTTACTAATGACAAAAAATTATTAATACAAAAAGACTAATCTAAGTCAAAAATCTTTACAACTTAGATGAATAAAACACAAACAGTTTTTCTATAAAAGACTAAATAATTTTAAAAAAAGTTTATTCCGGTAAACTGCATGATAGTCAATGATCAGACAAATTTATAATAGAGCACAGTAGAAGTTTAGTGTTAACGAAGGCGTACTGCTCACATCAGTCAAATAATTTACAAAGGAGCACTGGAGAAGTGTTAAAGAAGGCATACTGTTGATATGTTGTTAACGTACCTCAGTGGTTTAAGAAACCAAAAAATACTTCTTGGCATGAAAATTAATAATAAAAAACAATTAAACCCTATATTTATTCACTAAACCATAAATGCTCTCCTTAATCATAAAACTAAGAACTATCAAGTAAATAGAGTATGCACAAAGAATTGTCACTTCTCACATGACACTGTGCACAAATTATAACATAGGAAAAATTGAAAACTAGTAAATTAAAAAGAGAATGCAAGTAAGAGTAAGAAACATATGATTGTAACTACACTACACATATACAGTGGAACTCTCAAACTTCAAGTGTTTAACATAACCCAACATTACATTCAAATATACATCATTTTATGGTTAATCTACAAACAGATAACAGGTTTTTTAGATACTAATCATAATCACACTCAGACATTATCCCGGTGTGGTTTCTCAGTAAATTTGGGTGAAACAGGATGTGTTAGAGGCAAATCACTAGAATGAATTTCGACGGGTCTGAACTTGCGGATCGGATTTGCTTTTGGGACTGCCATTTTTCTTAGTCGCTGAAGTTCCTGTTCCTCCTCCTCTTCTCGTTGTTTGCGTCTGGCTGCTTCCACAGCCGCAATTTCCAGTTCCTTTTGCTTTTTGTAAAATTCAAATTCTTCACGTTGTTGACTTCTTCTTTCAGTATTCAGTACAATCTGAGAAACTTCTAAAACAAACAAAATTATCATTTTATGCATGTCTAAGCTATTAATAACATGACATCTGTATAACAGCTACCACATGATGATTGTACAGAGAGTTTGTGGGACATTACACATGACAGTGAGTAGTAAGATCAATATCAATTAAACTCTCTTACCTGTTACAAATGTCTCAAAATATTTCCAACAGAAAAGACTCAAGATAATTTCAGCTTACAAAATTTTATAATTTTGAAAATGGATTTTTAGTGAGTATAATACGAAAAACTTTGAAACGAGCAAAATACATTAGTGAGTTATTTTTCCCTTCTTTTTTGCTCAAATATGCATTTGTGTATAGGTGTGGTGTGAGGAAGAAAAATTGTAAACAGTAGACAGTATACAGTTCATGTACACAGAAAATATTAACAGTAAATTCTGGTTTTCAACCTGACATTGAAAGAGAGTGTCTTCGAAATTCTCATTGTAATTTCAGCTCAATCATACAGCATGTGCACATGCAGCACACGTTCTTAAATTTAGTTACAAAATAGCCACACTTTTCTGTTATCAGACACACGCATGTATTTTTAAGTTCATTTTATTAGCTAGTTTTAACTGCTGCCGAAAGACAGGAATATGACTCAATTTCTGATGTTTGTAAGAAGCTAAGAACAATTAACTGCTATACTGTAAAATACCTGTTAAAGGGACAACTTGTTTTTCAGGCACAAATGGTTCTGTATGAAGAACTTTGCATGGTCTTGCTTTAAAGGCTGCCTTCTTTCTTGCCTCTGCAAGTTCCTGCTCCTTCTACAAATATTTATACAAAAAAATTAATTTGAGATAATGAGTGCAAAAATTTATCTATAGCAAATACATAATGCATGAGGTACTGTAAAACCCCCTAAAACAATTTGTCTTGTAGCCTTCATTGTAAAAACAATATTGAGGTTTCAAAAAAATTGCATAATTACGTGATGTCCCAATATGCTAACAACAGTCAGAATTTAAAAAAAAAGAATTTTAAAGATTGAGCTACAGTATTATAAAAAAACGAATGACAATCACAAACAAAATCACAAGACGTGCACACAATGTAAGATGCCATCGCATTTCATTAACAAAAAACATGATTCCTAAAGTAAATTCATAAAAAATGTGTTTTAAAAACTTAATAATCTGTATTTGACGAGATTGTGTGGACATCATAGTAACGAGGCTGTACTACTTGGTCCAAATCTTACTTTTTCTGCACAATCCTCTGGATGTTTGTTTGCAACCTTGAATGGTTGTGGCAAAGTTGGTTTCATCACTTTTTTAGGCGGCAACGGTTGGGGTGTAGGAGGCAACGGCTGAGCACGAAATGGTTCAACCTGTGTAAACAACAAATGCAAGGCTAACAATTTTAATGCAGGTAATCGTGAAACTGAAGATTAAATAGATATTTGTGAAACTAGACGATTAAATCAAATTAATTACTTTTACTTCAACATATACATTGCTAACACAACTTTAATATAAAAAGTAGGTCATTCAGTGCAAATGTGGCTTAATGTGCCAGAGCAGCATTGATCCTGAGGGCCCCTTCTCAGACTTCCCTCTTGCCCTTTTTCAGCTCCATAAGCTACTTATCATATGCAAGAAATATCATATAAATATCCATAGACCAGTCAATAAGTCAGATTTATAAATTTTTTCCAAGGACTAGAACAACGAAATGACGTAACACTTATAAGCATTAGTTAACAACAAAGAGTACTTAATTGCATCAACATATTAGTTTTGCTAAACAGCAAACAAACAAAATATGATCATAAAAGCAATGAATTACTTAGTAAATGAAGATAACTTTCTGGTTTTGTGCTTAGCAAAGTTTTGTAAAAAGTTTATTTGCAAACAAAGTTCTGTGAAAAAATAAATAAATCCTCAGAAAACTCAGTCAAAATTTGTTTATTTTATATGATGTAGTAACACAAAAGAGACTTTTTAAGTTCTATACGAAGTTTATTCAAAAAGGGATTAAAGAAAATAAACAAATTGTCAGAAAACTCAGCGGAAATCGTTATTTTACATGATGTAAAAATTTGGCTCCTTTCTATCGCATATCCCCTTCTCTGAGCTACCTCGACTTGACTAAATGTCACACCTTTGAGGTTTTCTCGATGATCTTTTTCACTTTCTCCTCTTTATGTTGCATCATCTCCTTGTCCCGTTGCTCAAAGCTAAACGGCATTGCCTCTGTTTTCCTATGATCCAACTTTGGTATAAAATCTATACCTGTATGCGGCACAGGATTAGCTTTAATATCCTGCAAATATTTAAATAACTAAAAACTTTATGTCTTATGACTTATCAAGTATTAGGCATTTCAGGTTGGTGACCAGCGAGAGACAGAATGAGGTTGAATCTTTATCATGTTTACTTTGAAAAAAACATACACACACACAACCACCACTTTTCTTAATGGACTAATTAAAACAATTCTCCTGGTAATGCAAGGAGACTTACCTTTTTTACTGGTGGAGGCGACACAATTCGAACTCGCTTCCTCAGATTAAATGCAGGTGATTCTGGTTGAGTTAACCTCTGAGGCTCTACTTTTGGAATACCCTAAAAAATATTTAGATACATATAAAATAAAGTGAAGTTTGCAAAAATTTGCTGAGCCATTTTAAAAAGACGATGTAAATTCTAGAAAGAGCCTGATGTTACAGTATTTGCAGTTTCTCGGCCCATTTAAAATTACGAGATCAAGACCCTGCTCAGATCTAAATTGATAAATAGCTGATAAACAACCAGAATGATTTGCCAAATTGATCTAAAAATAGCAGAGCAGGAAGTCCTGCATACATTATAACAGTATTACAGTGGGCAGTGAGAGGTTTAATAAAACATTTGTTGTATAGAAAACCTGTAACATTTAGACAAAATTAATTGCTTAGTTCGCCAGTTTTATTGGTAGATGATATACTAGTTACTGGTACAAGTATGTACAGTGATGGGATGATTAAAAATTTGTAAGTTTTGGGAGTTGTTTGGTAACATGTACGTGCAGTATCATCTTAAAAAGCACAAACATTGATGAGCTCTTCTGGCATTTTAACGTTAAATTTTGTTGGAACTGAGCACTTGCTCATTCAGGCTTCAGCTTCACTGCTGGTTTGTTGATCTCTAAATTCTCTATATAAGTGTTCCAGACGTAGGCTTCTGATTTTAGATCAGTTATCTTAACGTCATCGCTTCATCAGTTTTATGTTATATTAAAGGAAAACCGGAAGATTTTGTAAACACGAGCTCAGAATAAAGAATGCTCTAAAATATTGAAAACTACAAGTTTTTTAGATCAAAGCTTACATTAAATAATAATCACCTCGGATACATTAATTTCGTTAAACTTTCAAAGTTACGCGCGGCTCAGTGAATCTACTAAGATTGGCAGCGGCGCCATTTTGTCACATTTGCGTGGCCGACAAATAGAAGGCGGTACCATGACAACCATGATCATGAACTGCAGTGTTAGTTTTTGACGTCATATGATGTAAAGCCCATTTTCGTGACATCATGCGTTTAAACAGTACTGTAACATCTATGCAAATGTGCTTGACGCGCAAGGGAAGACGCCTGCCTTTGCACAAACCGTGGTTAGTTTCTGACGTAAGCAATAGCTGTGTTCGGTTGCTGTTAATTAACTTCCTAAGCTAATTATTCAACTATAAAGAAGAATGAATAACTTTTATTGGCAAGAAAACGTATATTTTGGAGAGTAAATTAAAATGAGATTGAGTCTAAACAATCATCCAGTCTTCCTTCAATTAAATATAAGGGAGTAGAAAAGCTTGAAAATTAAGAAACTGTGCACTGACATTCCAAACACAGGGTCCCATAGCATTTTTAAATAAATTTCCCTGAATTTTCAATGACCTTTTCCTGACCAAATATTGACTTTGCATAACCAGAATAAGCAGAAATTGCATTACAAGTATACATATTCAAACACTTTTGTGTATAGACATTCATACATATACTGATATATAATGCGTCGGGCAATCGTTTTTGGAACAGAAATCATAACTGGGAACCTGTCATAGCAAAATTTTATTTGAACATGAATCGTCGAAAAATATGTTTGGAAAAATATCGGTTCACGGTGATTATTTTTGCAACCTTTTCCAATTTCCCTAACTTTTCGCCCCATTTTCATCATCTTCCCCGACTTTCCAGGATAGCCTGTATTTTCAAGGTTTTCCAGGATTTTCCCGTGTCTAACATTTTCAAACTACTTTAAATTACTTCTTATAGACTCTGATTATAGCAGAAAGTGTTTAGCATTAAAACTGCTTATAAGCGTTATCTGAACCACAGCTGTCTCGACTCTCGATAAGACTGATTACTGAAATCGAAATGCTCAAAAAAGCCACGATCTCGGCGAGATCGAAACTGGTGCAGACAATCTGACATGCAGTTCTCATTAGGACTAAGTGCAATTTATCATTCTGCAAAATTTGATCCACTTTTTCAAGAAAAACTAATTTTCAATAATAGCAGCTATATACTGAGGTAAGACACCAGTCACACTGTGCAAAAAACAGAAAAAAGGAAGTCAACTACATACGACCGGTCCTTTTAGAATGGCCTCTGATAGTTTTTTTGCCTTGAATTCATATTTTTCTTCTTGATCCTGTTTATGTTCTCTTGCATGAATTCTTTTTTCTATCTCTAAATCAGGAGAGCGAGCTATCGTAGCAGGTTTGGCTGGAATCCTCTTCACACCAAGCCCAGGATTGGTAAGTATCTTGGGATTCAAGCTTGCGGCTTTGAATTGGTGCCTTAACATATAATGAAAAAAAACAAATTAAATGTTTAGTGCTCAGGTGATTTGGATTATACTTCACAAAGCCGTTATTACAGCGGTTAATGTAAATCACTCTGATAATTCCGTGAATGTGAATTTTTAATACGCTAATGCAAAAACATTTGCATGTTCGTAATTAATACAAAATCATAGGTGAAATGAAACATGCCAAAAAAATCATAATAATTTTTTTAATCTAAACAGTAGACTTCCAGCAATGCAAAATATGCAGATAGTGGAAAACAATTATAAAAAAAGTTACTGAATCTAATTGGAATACCAACCACTGAGAGAATCCCTAAAAATTTATTTCATACAGAAGATATTATAGTTTAGTAAAGTATTAGTAACGCATAAAAACATTGACACTTACATACGAATTTCTTCCATTTCTTTCTGTTCTAACTCAGACTGAGACAGAATGGCAATGGGCCTCGCTCTTGTTTTAGATTGCAAGTTTGGAGTCTTTGCACACGTCAGTTTAGGCTTTGATGCAAACTGCGGTACTAAATTAAGTGATCAGATTATTTCCATTAAATTAATACTAAATATTGCGCATAAGACTCTAGCTGTCATTAAATAAATGATTAGAAAAATTTATGAAACATGTGTTCATCTCAAAATAAACTGGTGGGCACTTTTGTGCCCATTGTAAGTACAAAACAAAACAGAAAATAACAAAGAAGCCACATGTAGGAAATGTCCTAAACTGCTAAACACAGAATTTATCAGAATACAGACCTGCATTTGTGTAAAATGAAAAAGAAAAAAATTCGCAAAAAATTCAAATACGATTAACAGGAATGAAATCTAATTACTACATAACACTAGGAAGCTTTAGAAAACTTTAAAAAGCTAAACATTTGATATCTGCATGATGTTAAGAACAACAAATTGTTTAAAAGTTTAAATATTGTAGTTATCACTAGTGGAGTTTTTAAAGATTAAGTTATTGTCTGTCTGCAAACACTGACTTATTGAAAATGCCAGCTATTTTAATTATCGACAAATATCAATTCGATACGACACAGCTACCACCAATTCAGTATCATGAACTACAGCCATCGATAAGCCATCCCACTGAACCGTGAAGAAATTTTCAGAAACTTCTACATCGATTTCTTACTTACTTTACTTAAGAGTTGTCCATTTCTATTTCTATATATGCTTAGGCATAAATCTATAATCATAAGTAGCAAATAAAAGATAAACTTCAGCACGCCTAATATTGTAGGAGATCTGAGTAACGAAAAAGAGCTAAAAAAAATTAGTTGTCTTTCTTACGCTCAGGAGGAGCATTTCTGGGTTTCGTGCGGAATCTCTCAGGGGTTTGTTTTTCAAATTTAAGAATCAGTTCTGCTGTGGGTTGGAAAGAGATTTCTTGTTTCGTAGATGCCTCTGAATCCCCACTTGCTTTCCTTGTTCGGTTCTCTGATAATCTGAATGGTTTCACCACCGTAGGGCCAACATGCTGCTTTTCATTCTGCAAAAAAGGTTATGTTATCATACACTTAGAAATGTATTATATTCATTCAATCAAATTTTGAAATGTTCTGGAAAACAGCGAGTAGGAAATATAACCAAAATGTTAAATTAATTAGATACGTATAAACAATCACCTGGCAGCCAAAAAAACTGAACATTACAATTTTCTATTCACACAATTTGTGATTACGAAAAAGAATGCATGTATTATCAGTTTGATCAATGGCGTAGCTAACAGACGAGCGGTTGCTCCCCCCGAATATATTTTTGAAAAACAAACCCCCGAGAAACCTTTTCAAAATTTTTTTAACTCTTTAGTTCACTTGTGCAATAAAAGTAAAAGTCAAATCTTTTTTATCGTTGTTAATCGCAAGGCCTTGGAAGAATTTTCTGCATTCATTACTTTATTATCTGACCAAACTGCCTCCGTATTTTTGAAATGAGCAGTTGTCAAGGATGACTGATTGAACCAAGTATCACATTGCCTCAAATCTGGTTATTATAATATATTCTTGTGACATGCTGATCTTGTCTGTTGTGGCATAGACAGACATATAATTACTTCATGTGTCACAGCACTTTTTCTATGTGTGCTTGCAGAGCCTTGCTCCCCCTATTTTTAGAACCTGGCTACGCCATGAGTTTGATAACAAGTATTTTATTGTCTGCTTTATATTTCTAGACTAGACAGCATGTAAGTTCTAAAAAAGCATTCAGATTCTATGCCTGTAAAAAATCATTTTAAATTAAACCATGAAAATCTAAAAATTACAACTTACACCAGATGACTTTCTACTCAGCAGCGAACGAATAAAATCCTCATCTGGATGATCTTCAACAGGAACTGCTGAGTCTTTTATACGTTTATCTGTTTCAAACTCAAACTGCATGGGTTGCGTAGTCGGCACTGCGCTCTGCACAGGATGATAGCTGGTTGAAGCCTTTGCCAGCTTTAAGGATTTAGCTGCCTTCTTCCTGTGACGAGCAAGTGCTTGCCTGAATTCAGCCACTTTTTCCAGTCCTAACTCTTCTGAACTTTTTAATTGTTTGGAAAGTGTTGCATGTTGTCTTTGTTGTCTGTAATAAAATGTTTTAAAGTGACTTAAAAAAAGAAAAAAACAAAAAAAATTGGTGGTAGAAAAAATCGACAGGGCAGTGTACTACCACTCAGATAATATATTCTGAGCAATATTATCAATTTCTCTGGTGTTCAGAAACAGACTTATCTCTGTTGAAATGAAGAGCAAATTATGATTATTTTCAGAAAGTCTCACCGAGAACAATGAACAATCAATTCAGCAAATATCTAAACTCATACACTTAAGCAAAGTTAGGAAGTTCATATTATTAAGTTAAAATTAGCTTACATTTTCAATTTATTTACGTAAACACTGAAAAAAAATAGTTTGGTACTAAAAACAAAATATCCAGTAAACCAAAAGACAATTCACTTTAAGTAAATGCTCAAGATAGTTAATTTAACAAAAATAATTTTAAATTTTTACAAAATGCTTTTTTTTGCAACAACAGCAAATGCAGAAAATGCCACAAGTATCTAGTAACGATTAAAGGTAGATAAATATTTGTGCTATGATTTTGTAATTTATTAGGTATTAGCAAAGACTTACTTGTGTGATTCATCAACTCCACTGTCTATTTTACATACTTTCGGTTTAATTGGTGCGATTTTTTCAGCATCAGACTTGCGTTTTCTAAAAAATAAATTATCAGACATAAATATGAAATTGAGAAAAACTAGAAAATGTGCATGATTTGATACTACAGGCAATTATAAGTTTGCTGAGATAGTGGATGAAAAATTGCGCATGCAATACGTGCTTAATTTACGCATATGTAAAAATGACAACAGTCTAACACACGTGTACCAAAAATGTTAAATTTAAGAATTTTATCCGTTTATATTTATTTTTATTAATATTTCCCAGTAACTTTTCAGTTCTAAAGTATTTTTTCCCATAAAACTTCCGGAATCTCCTGCTTTGACTAGGTCAATATCAATGGAATACTTAGTACCTGGGCAACACCAAGCTGTGTCAACAATACATCAGCGTGGCAGTGACTGTAAATAATATAACTTGGGACAAGAAAGTCAATGAGTCAGTAGATTAGATGATCTCTACAGTGTGCAAAAAAGATCTGTTATGTCGGTTAAATTACAATTTATGGCAGAGTTTTTGTACAACCAGGTTAAATGTCAGACCGAAAATCAGCAAAAATTGAATTCAGTGAGCATACTGCTTCTACAACTGTTTAATCTCCAAACAATAATACCTTTGTATTGAACCTTGGGAAGACTCCTTGCAGCTAGTTTCTGGTTTTGTTCTGTTGAGTGATCGACTGCGCAGCTGCATCACTGACATCAGCTGTTGTTTATTGCAAGCATCGTGAGACCTTGTCCGGGCTCTACTTCTACCCGCATCGTATGCGCACTTGCTTTTTTGATCAGACAGTTGAACTTGCGGATGACGGTCAGCAGACAGTGACCTGTGCCTTACTTTTCTGACTTTATCTGTAGACTTTGCTTGTGAAGCATCAAAAAGCACCCTACCAGACTTGCGGTCAACAGAACAAGACCTGAGTTTTTGCACATGTTTTTCAACTGATAAGGCTTGCCTAGAATACTGACTATCTCCAAGTGTACGCTTTCCTTTTTTCGCCTTCTGTGGCGTAGATTTTGAGACTAAGGTACCATTTACGACATCTTGCGCTTCTTTTTGGTGACTTCTCACGTGGCCCAGTTTATCTGCATTGGTATCTTGGTTAGAAATAATAGCAGGCATTTTGTTGTCCTTGGTTAACTTAGTGTGCTTTAATCTTGGACTGGCTGTGCTGCTAGCAATTTCCTCGTTTGATCTTACAGCTGCTTTACTGGCATTTTTGTCTAGAGAGTTCTCTTCAGTTTTGGTGGCACACTCTTTAGTTGGCATAATAAGGTCTTTTTTAACTGTATCTTCGTCTGTAGAAATCTGAAAATAAATCATGCATTTTGGTAAATGCATACAGTGTTGTCCAAGATCTCACCAAGCCAACTAAAACCAATTTCAAATTTATCTACTTTTAAGTCTCTCACAACACTTCATAACCTCTTGCTTAAAGCACAAGAAAACCTTCCACTTACAAAAAGCTTAAAAAAATTAGTCTTGAAATTTTATACCTCTTACTTACTGCTTTTTTGTGTGGGTGGTTTGCTTGGCAGTAACGCTATATAAAATTTGTAAATTTAAACTCCCGCAATGACTGTTAGATGCAGCCATTTTGATGATAGACCATTTGAAACAAGTTTAGATAACACTGAGTAAAGTTTGAAAAAATAATCAGAGCATTCATAGCATACATGTTGCTAACTGAGTAAAATTTTAAATTACTATATCTTCTCAATAAGATAATAAATACATTTTTTGGTTAGTGAGTGGTGCACCCTGTAGGATGAACCAAGCGGCATTTTACCAATTGACACGAACGATCTTTCCAGCAGGTAAGCGAAATGCTAAGTAATATAGATTTGCATGGAAAGATTTTTGGGACATAATTTAACATTGTCTTTTCTTCCTCTGATTTACGTTTGTGTAGGTGACGTCATGTAATGGCGCAAACAGAACAGTATTGCGGGAGATTAAAGGAAAACAAACAAAAATTCCCTTTAACGTGAGTATGACATATGCTTGAAAATAGAGAAAGTAATATAATTTTTACCTCAGGTAGCCCTTTTCTTGTCATTTACAAGTGACTTATTTTAGTCAGTGAAGTTCAAAATAAGAATTAAATATTTATATAAAAACACTCTTTTGCCATACAATCAACTGGAAAAACCAAAACGACAGATAGTTTGGAGTTAAATCTCCGTATCAGAGTGTACACTTCACTGTATTAGCAACTATGCATATAGTACAGCCGTGTGCAATTTCAGTTTCAGGCTAATGATTTATGCTTTATTTCAAAAAAAAAGCTTCACAACTGCTTACTTACCTTCAAATCCACTGATGCTTCACTACCCTCAACAGAAGGAATAGAACTGGAGGCAATAATAGTTTCAGTAGGCCTGTAAAAAATATGGATAAGCAAAATACTAGACAAGATAATTATAAACAAGCATCACTGCCCTGACCAAATCAGTAACAGTAGAAGTATTACATGCTTGTTTATTTTGCATTTTACATCCACGCTAACCTTAGGCAGAGCCTGAACAGGTGACTTCAAAAACACTCATCACAGGTAACAAGAAGACTGCAAAGTTTTACTTTATGATAAAATGATGGCACGTACATTAAACTGTAACTAACACAATAAACACATAGGGATTCTAATTATAACATGTCTGAATCTAAATACTGATGCCTTCCTTCAGTTTGAAGATTATTAGGTTTAATGTCTTGATAATGCAGAGAGCAAATCTATACAATGTCAGTTATCATTACAGCTATTATGTCACTTGTAGTCAAGGCACCAAGATTTTATTACAATTAACTGCCCACAGTCTTTTAATCAGCAATGCAATTAAAGTTACTGATACATACAGTACAAATTAGCACCCACAGCAGTTGCCGAAGCTTATAAGCACGGGAAATAACAGCCCCAAAATAATGCTACTCACATAATGAATAGGCTTCAATTTTTTTGCCCCCAGATCTAAGATCGAAGGTTAAAGATGACATCATGCCTTGTTAGCAAAAGCTAATTAATGTTTTCAATAATTAGTAGATCAATTACATTGCAACCTGGAAAGCATAGATCTTACATATAATACAGCCAAATAAGAACAAACTTATTATTTTTACTCTGAAGATTTCTTTCTTGTCGCGCTCCTTCGTACACGTCCAGTCGAACCTGATAAACCCACAGGTACAGTAACTGTATCATTATTTTCAGCT
>JAQGDQ010000428.1:0-76157 GCA_030141605.1 Tubiluchus corallicola | reverse complement strand
TGCACTTTTCGACTGATCATCAGATTCCAAATCGGATGCTGCATGATTAGGATCAACATTATTATCATCTTTCACATGAACATTCTCACTACAAAAATAAAGAATCTCGTAAACAGGTACAATAATATAAACAACACTAATCTTCAAACAATTAAATATGCAGAAGAGAATTTGTATTTAGAACAATTTTGTACATGAACACGTAAATTGCTCTTCTGCTCTTTTATTAAAATCAAAAAATAAAAAAAGTAGCGAGTGTAAAACTAAATTCCAACATTCATCTATAAGGGAAATAAATAGTGTAATTTGTGGTTTGACTCTCAATGTCTTGCGGAGAATCTGGCAAAACTGAATCAAAAATACATAAAGCAGTTTGCTAAATGTTGGTGGTGCAAAAATTTTATTTAATTACCATGGCTTGCAAACTTCGCAATCAGCAGTCTTCTGGATTCTGCTCTGTGTACCACCTCGCTTCCAGGCAGATAAGGAAGTGACCACATTAGATAGACATTTCCCTGCTACAGGCTGTACAGCCTGCGGGTGATTTCCCAACTCTCCATCGTCTTTTCCAGTCAACCCTTGTAAAATAATAATTTAATAACGTGTAGTTTAATCATAATTTATGAAAACCAACAAGTGTTTACTGCTTTACAAATTTTACTGCTAATAATTTTGAATTTAATTTCCTTCTCATTAAAATGAAAGCATAATTTTCACACACCACATGTCATCATAACATCAGATTGAAAATGAATTACCACCATGCCAACAGTAGCACCATACTTTATCAACCTGCATATATATTGGGTACAGTCATAAAGGTTACAGTATTAATCTTAATATTTTCAACATTTTTACTATAGCACCTGAAATGATCTTATATTGACACAAGGTGCATTGCTAATCAGAAATGCATTTGTAAACTTGGTGACCAGAATGCCGAGGAGCTTAAGTGACCTTGCCTTTTTCATGATAATTCTGCTAATGACTTCTATTGTATACGATGCATTGATTGCAGAATGTTAATGTTAGAAAAGATGTACAGACACGAAGGTCTTCACTATCCAGACTTTATTATGCTCAAGAAGAGAGGAAGATAATTTAAAACTGAAGAATAGAATTGTCAAGTTCACTGCTCGTAGAATGAACAAAAATTGCCAATAATTTCCAGATGGGGTAAGTACTTGTTGGACATTTACACGATACTTCATTTGCTCATAAGTATTTTTATGATTTCTTCCTGACCAGCTTGAACATAGCACTTTTGAATGAATTGCATTGGCTCTACTATTATACACATATGTGTGTGTGTGGGGTGGGGGAGAGATGAAAAATCTGCAATACAAACACGTTTTTTCGACACAGGGTCAAATGTCACATTTATTTATGCCTCCCTTAGCGTTTCGGTCAGGTACCCCAATAATTACCCTCATTGCTTATTACCCGAGTCTAATATTTCTAACCGGTTCCAACAATAAAAGTGCAGATGTTAGTTGATATGATGTCCATTGTTAAGGAATTTGATATTTAGTGCACTTTTTGCTGTGCACTTCTACAGTAGGTATCTACTAGCAGACTATTAACTTTGACAGCATGAGAGGCTAATGGTCAGCAGGATGATGGCAGACCAAACCATTTTTGCCATATGGGCGACTTACAAAAAGACAAATAATGATTTCTTTACCAAGAGGTTAATTATCAAAACCATTTATTAACCTTTAACGACCTATTTCAAACCACTAACAAAGATACGAATAAACGGATTGTTAAGTTTAACAGCATATAAAAAGAACAACATAGATTATTTTATTCCTTTAATACCTACACTGTATTAAGAAAGCTGAGTGCAGTACTATGCAGGCTGATGTAGCTGATTTATCAATAAAGCATGCAGTTAAGTAATCAAGACTGGGTCTGGCAGATAAAAACTCGGTCAAATGCCTTGTGTAGCAAAACACTAACTTTTATGACTCAGAGCGTATAATAACTAAATGCTTGTTGTTAACATACCAGTGCAGTTAGTTGACATGCACCAGTGGTTGCTTTTATTTGCAAATATACATGATTACAATTTCTTCACTGCCGCTGAATCTTAACAATCGAGTACCTGGGTACCCGACAGGTACACGAGTCTCATTTTTGCTACCCGTGTAAACACTACTCTGTGGTGCACAAGATAATAAGCCTAACACTCATCATGCATGTAATACCTTACCCGATGATTCTGCAGTTAAAGATCTCGTGGGGGCACTTTCTACTGGTTCCTCAAACATGCGTTTTGTAGTAGCCGTTGATGTTTGCAAATCTATTAAAGAAAATTATGTTTAAACAAATAAAATGCATTTATGATCATTGTCACCACCTGCTAAGTAAGCTTACTCACCGACATTCTTGAAATTTATTACGTTATATGTGGTCACTTGATTATAAAAAACATGCATCTATTAAAGATTGGTCAAATTTCTGCCTGTTACAGCCTGATTTCCAAAGATTTTTAAGTTGAGGTCACACCTGCAATGTTGACTATTTATTGCAAGAAGTTCAATTGAAATAACCAATGCCTGTGGAACACACCTACAGTACTGCTGAAACTTGTTTAGTTGATCGGTAGAAAGCAGTACAGCAAAACCAAAATTTTCTTTTCGTAAGCAAAATCAAAATCTTCTTTGTATTACTACTACTTCCACCCTCCAGGTTGCCAACGTCCAACAACGATGATTGTCGTGTATTTATACCACTTGCTGGATTAATAATGCCATGATTCCCCGGCCTCTGCGCGAAAATGACGTAATGAGCATGATCCGCTGTTGGCTGTTAAGTATTACCTTGCCAGTTTTTGTTTGATGCATTCAAGACGGTCCAATACCATCATCAAATTCAAACTTTGTTTGTCAGTTTCGCTGCTTACACGATCAAACTAGTTTGTCAAACTAAAACTGACATACAAGTTTGATGAAAAAAAAATTGAATCATCTATATGGCCAGGTGCTACTTACATTACATCGTCATTTTTTCAAAATAAGTGCTAAATTGCATAAAAGCTGTTTTATACTTTCAGTAACAATTTAAGTTTCTTAAATATAATTCTTTGTTGCACGTTAACATATGAGGTATCACTCACCAAACCAGGAATCTGCATCATCGTCATTAAATTCAGACGGTTCCGTAAAATCTACAAATGTGGGTGCATTGTATTCATATTCTGGGTCAAAACAATCCATCAGTGTTACGTTTCTTTCCATTAAGTTTTCTAAAATGATTAAAAAACAACAGAATGAATTCAAATTTAAGTTAGATGCACACATTGATAACACTAGATTTACATTACTGGTACTGTCAGAAATCATCATTACTGTCTATATGTAATAATTTAGGACAAATATTTAACAAAATTTTATGACGAAAATGTTCTATACAGTGAATAGATTAGTTGTCAATTCATGTCAAATACACCTGCCAAGATAAGTGTGTTCCCTTATTCAAAACTATCATTTGTTAGAGTCAATCAAATAATTTTTGTAGAGCATAATCAAGATTTTAACTTTTAAGATTTTCAACTGTCAGAATGGCCAAAATATTTTTTTATTGTTACAAAGTACAGCATGTCAAAAAAACAATTAAATTCGAAATTGCCTTCGGCGGCACACTCTATAGTGAGTCTCTACTAACACAATGTTCTATATTCCTGACTTGAAGCTGTCATTGTGTAGGTGACCAGCTTCCTATACTTTACTTTTGTGCTTAAAATTATTAAGAACCTGGGATTGCCAAAATCACATTCACAAAATGTGTACTAAATAATTACACATTTAGGAAAAATTTTTACCAAAGCAGCGGATTATAATCTATTATTTGGGCAGAATTTTACATTAAAATTCCTTCCCAAATACCAATTCACTTAGCGTGCAGCTAAATATAATTGGATTCGACCTAATGTAAATTTACTGCCACTTTATCAATAAAACATTACATTTGAACATTATATAAAAATAGTAGGCGAGTTATTAGAATAGAAGATCATTCCAGGTTTCCAACTAATTCTTATAATTGTGTTTATTAAATTTGTTCTTAAGTACTTTTCAGAGGTCAGATTACTGTAGACGATTGTGATTAATCTATGCACAACAAGCAGTAACACAGAGGCATAAGCAGAAAGTAAACTATGGGCAAAAAACCTGCATGGTTCACCCTGTACTGTAGTCTGTAGATCTACAGACTGTACAGTGTACAGTAAAATATTCGTGATTGATATAATATGAACATCCTATGGCTGCATTGGGTAAACGGAATCGTTAAGATTCATGTGTTGCTTAAAGGTTTAGTTATGTGATCTTAATTAATGTAATGTGATACCCAGTGTACTGATACTTTGAAACCTTCTGAAAGGAGTTATTGTACACACTTATACTAATTTACTATAGTTATATTTTATTAAAGAATCGAATGGCTATTATTATAAAGTATTTTTCAAGACTGCAGCTTCACATATTACGCACAAGTTGCACAACTTCTGTAAATGTTAGCGCAATAAAAAGAAGCACACTAAAGTGTACAAACTGTGCTTTGTTACTTAGTGACAGAGCCACGGTGCTTTCGGCAATTATTTAGCAACTAACTGCATGAACTCACACTAAAAGTGGATAAGCACAGATATAACAACAACGAGATAACAACTGTGGGCGTCACTAACATAAGAAAGAATAAGCACTGAAAAAAAACACAGCAAACTCGCAAAGAACGTACGTTGTGAAAGTAAAACAACAGCTTTTACAGTTTTCGCTAGTTTAAAAATGAACCCAAAAAGATGACTTCTGATTGGTTGAAAGAGCAAACGACAAAACATTGAAATTGAAAATAAGTCCAACCACTACGACTGCGTTAGTCAGCAGATTTGCTCCTTTTTGCTGTATCTCGGACAGGTGGATACACAAAAATACAGTATTAGTATAGCCATGGACGACGGCATAACATAAAAAAGGCGCTGCACGTAACACATACCAAACATGGCTGGCAGGTTGGTCAAATAAAAACTCCATTGTTGAAAAGGCACCAATTTTGAAAAACATGTTTTGGGGAAGCAGATACTCCCATTAGCTATGCCGCTATAGGCACAGTAAACCATTCTGAAATGCCTAAATCGCCATTGCCAGTCTCGTTTCGTTTCATTTCTACCATGGCTTACTTTGAAGTGATCTTGTCAATAATGTCAAAAAGAACCTGTGACCTGCAAGATAACAAGGACAACAACAAAGACCCAATAAAAGTACACTGCCGTTGGTCCTAGGGTAAAATAAAGAAGATATCAATAAAAGGGAAAACTAATGCATATAAATGTACAATTTAACCTCACCCAGAACTTCTGACTGAGGCAAGCTTTTTTTCAATACAACAGCAGAGGGTGCATCAACAACTTTAAATTGTAAAATTGTAAGTATATGTTCCATGCTAATAGTTATAAGGTTGAAAAGTGCATTATATAAAAATTATATACTTCTACAAAATATACCAACCAAGCTAGGAACACTGGCTAATTTTTTTTTCTTTTCTAATACAGTAATTCGGCTTATAATGATTACAATAACAAATTAACTAAAGTTTTGAAATGACTACAGAAAATATATGTATTTTCTCAGAAAACATCATTTTGCATTGAGACTGTGCAATTTCTGTATGAACATTGCGTGAGAAGAGAGAGAACCTGCAAAATCATGAACCTCATCAATATAAAAATTATTGTGCTTTATCGAACTCAATGAACAAAGACAACGTCAAGGTGTTACATTTTCATGATTTCTTTTGTTGTATATGATGTCCCATATTGATACACGAGCACGTCTGTGGCTGGGAGGTTAAACTTGTACAGTCTATTTTTTAGTAAGGAAAACTAAATTCATAATTTTGATGATAAACAAATTTTGTGTTGTAGTCTACTTTTTACCCTACATGCTGAGCCGATATTATATTATTAGGATTAGGGGTTAAGTTTCCTGTGTCTTGAGGTTTCAGCAGTTTTTTGTATGCATAGTACTAGTAGCCAACAAATTACTAGATGATCTATCTTGTCCAGCACCTGGTGTAGTCGTCTGCCTTTCACGTATATTTGAGTAGCATTGGTGGTTTTTGACTAATTACTTCTAACTTGTAGACCTATTTATTTTTGTCATTGAATTCATGGTGATTGAGTTTATTGAAATATTAAGTGGCTTAGAATCTCATAAGTAACTGATTAATCTGTATCCGTGTTTGACTCTAATAAGCACGGCCAGCTTGGCGTTCTACTGCAGATCCTGCATTGCTCAGTGTTTTCAAGTCATAGTAATGTAGTATCTTACTTAATTTATTTCACATTATCTTTGTATTTTTTCAACCGGTGGGGGAAGGGCAAGTGGACATGTGCTTGCTAGTTAGAGGGGAAGAACAAGAAAAAAAATTAAAGTGTATCAAGAGCTTTCATGTAAAGTTATGTTACTTAGCATTTAGCTTGCCTGTTTTAAACACATACTTAACTGGAAAAGGAAATCCCTAGTAATTTAAACTGTTCTCGCCAACTGGCAAAATACATCAAAAAAAGTATTTATTAATATATTTTACAAGATAAAGAAATTTATACTTTTACATAGTTAGTGAAGTGTCGATTACTAATGCTCTGGTTATTTTTTTAACTTTACGCAATATTGTCTAAAATTGCTTCAATTTTTACCTAACAACAGACTGTTAAAATGGTTATGCCTTAACTATAAGTATGGGATTTTGAATTTAGAAATTTACAAATGTAAACTCTTTGTGCAGTGAGACAACATATTACAAAGTTTTAAGACAAATTTATTAGCTTTATGAAGGAATTGCCTTTTAATCAATGCCGAGACTGGTTGGCCAACAGCGTCTTCTGGGAGCTTAATTCGTGCTTATTCTAGTATTTACTTTACACAAGGATGATTTACATCCAAACAAAGCTAAGATACTCTTGCTGGTTGACTTATCTTAGTGGTTTAGCTTTACTAGTGAGACAAGAAAGTTACTAGTTAGTTACTGTTATTATCTCACCTTGAGGTTCTGATTAATGTTAATCACTTGTTTAACAATTTTTTGCTTAACATTTTTTTATTTTAATTTGTAGCATACAAAATGTGGAGTTTTCTAAAGCGACACAAAAGAAAAATAGCCGTGACTGGAGGTATTTTGAGTGGCTTATATGTAGTTGGAAAATTCATCCAGTGGAAGCTGGCTAAATGGCAGGAAGAAACAGCTACAGAGGCACTGAAATTGACAAAGAAACAGTATCACTTTGACAATAATCAAAGGACATGTAATACGTCTGGATTATCCATGTTGAATAACCTCAGGAAACGGCTAATGTGTTTACTGGACACTGAATCAATGATTCAACTTCTAAAACAAAAACCTGAGAGCAAGCTGGACATATGGGAAGACATCAAAATACTTAGTTTTACACGTACCATTTCTGCTATCTACAGCTCAACAATGTTATTGCTTTTTCTTCGTGTTCAGTTGAACATAATGGGTGGTTATATGTATCTTGATTCAATTGCGAACAGAAATGGTTTTGAGATAGAAAATGCACTGCAAGCAGTGCCTCCAAATGCACAGAAAAGATATTTGGCTCTCGTTGAGTATCTACTTGGAACAGGCCTTGAACGTCTTGTAAATCATGTGAGAGTGGTGGTGGAGAACGCTATTGGTGATGTTTCATTGAAAGAGCAACTTAGCCTTGAAAAGCTTGGTGATATATTACAGGAAATAAGAGCGGAAGTAGAATTGTGCCGCATAGTGGATTGCCAAGAAAGGAAGCAAGGAACGCACAACTGTATGCTTCAATTTATTCTTGACCCTGAAAGTGCAAAACTGGACGAGGCTTGTGCTACATTGAGAGAAGACACTATTGTCCAGCATTTAACAGATGAAACGCGAGATGTTTTGGAAAGCGAGGACTTTCAAAAACTCCTTTTCTGTGGGTTTGATAAAGGATTTTCTTTTCTATTGGATTGTCTGGTTCAATTCTGCAAGCCAAATGGTCCAAATGGCCATGTTGATGTGAACTTGAATGAAATGACATTACCACTTGCTAAAATTATTCCGGTCATTAATGGGCTAATTCACTCAATTTGCAGTGACCAGTCAAGTCGATTTGTGAAAGAATTAATTATGATGGAAAATCTGCAAGATTTTGCTGCTAATGTCTATGAGGCATTCAGCCAGCCAAAAGTAAATTTCTAAATTCAGTGAAGTACATATTCAGAGTGCAGTTTACATTTAGTCTCTCCTAAAAAATATAATTAAGAATAATAAATAAAGATGTAAAGTTTAGTTTAATTTTTATAGGATTTTTAGCGTTAGTAGTGAGACTTTGTAAAGCTAGTAAACCACTGTTTTGTAGATGTTACGGGTAGTATTTGAGTTGAATGTTCAAATTCAATATTTTGATTTTGGATTGAATTTGAACCTAAAATTATGGATTTGAATAATTCAACATAAAAATTACATTAAATTTTGTTCTTTATCATTAAAGCATTTGAATCATCATGCAGTCTATCCTGTTATGCTGTGATCTGCATGTTCAACATTTTAACAAATTATTTTAGTTATTATTGTAGAGTAAAATCAGGCAATACTCGTTATCTTTGAGGCGAATGTTTTTGTTACTGATTCGACATTTATTTGAAAAATCTTTAATACTGAATTTGGTTGGAAATTGAAAGCTTGAAATTTGAATTGGATTCGAAAGCCAAAAACTGGATTTGATTTCTGGTAGTCTGATGCTCCTGACACCATATTTTCTTATGACCTCTTTGTAGATGCCAGCTAAATATTTTTGTCTGTTGATCTAATGATTTTTGCATTTTTTAAAGAACATAAGTTACTAGATATTTTTATTTCTGACCAAAAAACACATCCAAATTTTAGATTGTTATAAGACAAGGGATATGTGAGGCAGTGTATGATTACATGAGTGCTCAAAGTTCTATTATTATACATGTATACATACTCATAGTACATGTGAAGGCAGTTTTGTGGGGAGGTCCTATGTTATAAAATTGCAGGGGAAAATAGGAGAAAAACTTTCTAACACACTTAAGACACTTCAGACTATTCAGGAAATTTATTCATCAAAAGTGGAAAGTGGAAGCTTACTGAGTTTTGAATTTCTTAAGTCATATGGACCAATAAGCCTTTTCACAGGTTCGTTGTGCACACTTGCAGTTGCTGTAGGTTAAAGGTTATGTGTGCCACAGCAACACGTATTAACTATAACCATCACATGACGTGTGGGTAAAGCAAAGAATGTCTGCCATACAGTTCACTAACTTCAGTTGTTTTAGATGGACTTTACTTAATTTACCATTATACCGTGCCTAAAGTGATTTACTAGCAGGTTCTTGCTTGGAAGCAAAGAAAAATTAACTAGGTAAGGTTCTAGCTTGCTGTTAAAATTGTTACTATTACAATAGCTTGGGCTGCGAGACGCTGTCAAGTACACACAAATGTGTTGTCTGGTACACTTAAGCTTTGACTTTTTCATGATCATCATCAATCACTGGAATTGTGCAAAGGCTTATTAGGTAATGTGATTGGAATTAATTGACATTATTTAGGCTATGTCAGAATTATTATATAGCATGAATGTGATTTTGGCAGGCCAGTAGGTTATTTGAGGAAAATTGTATCATCTAAAAGAAATAATGCAATATGCTGTATCCTGTCTTCAACAATAAATTTTGCAGAAATCATCACTTTTAGGCAATGGATTCTCTTATTTGTGAACTAAAATGAGAAAATATTTCAATATGACAATGATCTATATGAGCATGAATTTCTGTGTTTTCCAGTTCTGTTGATTTTGCAATTGGTTTTGCTATTACTATTACGGTTTTATTGTTAAATGAGGCACTGTTTTATTGACTCAATAATATAAGCCAGTAAGCTCTATTTGCCAGGCACTGGCACGCAGAGTGGCAGGCTTACTATTTGAGATGTGTGAGCGACCAGCACAATATCACCTCTGAAGTGTATTTCTTGTCAGTTCTGATTAGTGCATTTTGCAAACTATCGAATTCTGGTGATTAAATGGATTACTGACTACAGTGACCAGTGACAACTACAATATCCTCATATTGGTCCATCTTTTACATCTTGATCCAATCAGCCCTACCCATTCATACCAATGAACTGGATTTTCATAAGTTTCTATGCCATTTACTAACAAAGTCAGACTCTTTTTAAACCGTTTGTTGTTAAAACGTTAACGACGGTGCCAAAGCTTTTGTAAAAATTGACATTGGACTGTAATTGGTACGTCTGGTTGCCTAACTCCTCAGGATTTTTTCAGTTTTTCTTTGTCTAAGTGGTGAAAAATCTTTTTTGATGAACTCCCGGGCTTGGCCACTGCGTGCAGCTGTAATTTCACTAGGGTCAAAATACTTAATTTAGTGCTATGAGCTAAAGAGTGTTATCTACAAACTCTAGTAGAACGTCAGAGATCATATTTCTGATTAAGGTACCTAACAGGGTATAATAACTGCATTACAGAATTTAGAAATTAAATTAGTGTGTGGCTTCTGTAATAGGCCTAATCATAGTCGTACGCTAAACGGAGGTACTGAAATGAGGAGCGACTGGGTGTCTGGTTTGCTCGGCCATTCAAATATTTCTCATTAAATCGTCATTAAAATTTTGTCATTAAGTTTGTACAAGTCGAATTTGGAATTACATAATTTTATACATTAGAAATGTGTATACGCCTATGCTGTGACGGTATGTTGACAGCTTACCACATGTCTCTTGGCCTCCTTGACTGACAAGTCTATAACACGATGCTAAAACTTATTTTGTATTTGTTCTCACAGCTGTCAAGGTCCACGTATTTAAATAGATCTTTGGGCTTTGCTAGCTGTTTTGTTATAACAAAATGTTTGAGGGGATCAAATGTGAAGCTATTTGTGTCCGACATGCATCCGTTTTGGCTGTTGCTTTGCGACACATCAAATGAAACTCGTGAGATGCGCTGAGGAAATGATTTTAACTGCGTTAATTGAGTTGAAGGACAAATCGGGTTTAGCGACTTGCACCATTAACATTCATCAAACGATTAACTACTTTGTTCTTGTGATTACTGAATGGACAACGAATTTTAGGACGTTTCGTATTTGGCAGCATACGTGCAGTAGATTATCTTTGAAATGTCTTTTATAGTGTACAGTTTTGTAATTTGTTACTATAGCACGCGCCGTTATTCTTTTCGAAAAACTATTTGTGCTGTATTAGCAAACAGCATCATGCAAAATGGTCATCGCATAATCGTCAACTTGAAAAAAAAGCTGAAGAGTATTGCTGCCATGTTTCGCCCTACATTTAATAGTTCTCACATTATGCTTATGCAACATTAAGCCCTATTCACACTGTATGTTTAATTAATTGGGATGTAGGATATTTAGCTACTGGCAGTGATAGTTAATTGTATTATTAATTATTGATATTTTGTTAGGATGTAGGCACCTACTAACAAACCTCCTTTTGAATTCCGTCTGACCGACTCTTGTCTGCCCTATCGCGGCTGTAATGCAGTGGCTAAGTCAAGGTTAACGATAGTGCAGAGGTGAATAAAATAATAGCTGTTTAAGCGAGTGGCTTCTCGATGAACTTCGTTCAACACTGGATATAGACATAGATATCTAGATATAGATGGCAACTTGACACAGAACGAGACAGGTCGTTTGCTCGTCTCTGTGAAGTTATATGTTTTTGAAGAGAAATGCCGTACTAGAAAGTTTCACACAAGACATGGTGTGTAATGTACATGGTGATACTGTGAGAGCCTAGTTGTCGTGACCTGTAGTCGTCAGCCAGAGTTGTCCCAGAGATGCTGGCCTATAGTCTGCAGTAGTGGAGTTACCCACTGACTGACAAATGGATCGACCTGCTGCAGAACCACATCCAGGGTGGTAACAGGTACTTTTCGCTTTTGTTACGATTGTAACTAACGTCGCACTGATAACGTAAACATCACGTATACTAGCCTAATGTTCTTCGATGCTACTTGCTGGGTAAAGACTAATTGGTAGTTTCACTGTCGAAGTTTGGAATCACAACTGTATTCAGACGCAGAGGTTATATTACGACGTATTGCTACCGTTCTACAAACTCTTTGCTTTAAAGGAAAAGTGTTCCAAAAAACCTAGGTACATAGTGGGCAGACATGAACTTCATGAAAATGTATATACCCTACTAACCCCAATATTGCTATATCTTTGTTATTACTGACCTTATGCTTAAGTCGAATCACTTTGGAATTTGTTGATGATTAAATTGTTTGATTAATTATTTTAATGTCTGCCATTTGATCTTTCTTTTTCTTCAGATCCATTAGTGTATAGAGTGCAAATAGGCCTTAGTCCCCCGTATTTTTAACAACCGCCTTAGGCCGATCTGCATCCATGCATTTAACGACTATCATACTAGCTCCCTTCTGTTATGAGATGTAAAACTAACGCAGCATGCCCCTCTTTGATTCCCCTATAGGAAATACAAGATCAGGGTCATCACAATGGTGGCAGCGGTTTGAAAGTAATTGCCACAGTATGACAGTTGTAGCAGTGGTTTGTCATAATTAATTTGACATCAGTTTACAGCAGTAGTAGTGATTGTTTTTTCTTCATTCTAGTACATGTGAACATTGTAATTTGCGTCCTTAAAAATTAATTAAATGCACACATTGCAAAATATGTATTATGTTATCATAATTACAATTATACATTGTACATCCTGCTACATATTATAGACAATTGAAGAAACGGATATTTGGATGATTAACTAAATATTTCAAATAATTACTGTAGCGAAAAAGCGCAGTGATCAGAAGATTACTGAAATTATCGGTTTTTTAGTGATTTTTTAAGAAAAATTATCCTCTGTGAAATGTTAGTTTAAAATACAATAAATACGTTCGTCAATTGTTATTTTGGTTGAGCAATTTACAGTTAAATTTTGTACGCGCTTCTCATCATTAAGTCAAAATAAGCATCTTGATCAATGGAAGCACTGACTCCAGAGTAATAATTCAAGAATTCTTCCTTCGTTACGCAGCCATCTACATCAGCCGAATTTTTCTCGAACTGATTCAAGAACAATTGTAACACGTCTCCCTCGCTCATTTCGCCATTCATGTATTTTGGGTGTTCCTTGACATTGTACACTCCCTTTAGATCGGCCACCGTCACTTTACCGTCGCCCGTCTTATCCATTTTCTGGAAGCACCTCTCAATGATGTTCTTCCTCGCTTTGCTCATTGGAGGTCGTATTCTTTCAAGGAATTCGTCAAAGTTGATGGAGCCGCTGTTGTCTCTGTCGAACAGGTTAAAAAGTTGAACTATTTCCTGCTCGTTCAGTTCGCACTGGTAATCGTGCATCCCTTTCCTGAATTCTTCCTTGTTCAGCATTTTATTTGCGTCGTCGTCGAATATCTTAAATGTTCTTGAAAACTTTGAAATTCCATCTACTCCTCTCGCCAAGCATCTAGCTCTCAGTTTTTCTATTGGATCGCTGGCTAGGCTAGCTAGACGTCTTTGTCTGTTCTTCATTTCTTGCTCGGCCATCTTAGAAATCTAATTAGTTGTTTCTAAATCAAAATAACAACTTAAAATGCGCATTAATAATTTTAACCGATGTCGGCCGAGTTTTGCAAGCGCACAGGAAACATTAATTTTGATCTATAAAACAAATGTTACCTTGGTGAAACTACAGGTATTCCTGCACCGCATCGCGAAACCATGGCAACTGAATGAGTGTCACAATTATTATGTTTCACAGACGTCACCTGATTCAAAGCGTTTATGGCTTAAAAAATTCTATTTTCAGTAATTCTTACTTTTCCTCCTATTCGCATGTAAAGTACGCTTGTTCTTGGTAATACGTGGAAAAACTTAAACTGACGGCTATAGGGAAAGTGCTTTTTATCAAGTTTATTACCTCCAGTGTACCTCATTTTGTGGTTTTTGGCTTTTAGCGTTTCATACATACTTAAAATCTACACAATACATTTCACAGTTTGTGCTGTATTCCCGTACTCTTGAAGATAAGTAGATAGACGAACGAATAGATATACCTATTCCTCTTTCAAGGCAAGTAAAATTTCTATAATTTATGTCTAAACCTTTTCAGTTGGTTCATTACATTTGGTCTAGGCCTCTAGGGCATGCTAGCGCTTTGTTCTGCGAACTGCATAAATATGGTGAGGTCGTTAAAAAACCAAAAAATGAGGTCCACTAAATAGGCTTGTTTTCAACGAGGTTGCTATTGCTATGCTTTGTAAATGTTAAGTTATGACAAAAGAGCAAAATATCGTAACCCAGTAAAACCACAAAATAGATGCACAGTATATTTCAATAATCCCATACTTCATTTGCGGGAGGTATCCCACTAGAAAAAATGTTTGTAAATGGAGCATAGACCGCTATGTAGGCTTGTCCTTATAAGGAAACTGATTGTATGTCTGGGCGACCAGAATATCAAAAAAAAAATCCACGACGTATTCAACGACAATCAGCTGAACGCAACCGTCCTGCTTTTTCTGTATACAAATGGTTGTGGGTGACCGACACATTTTAAACTTTTTACAAGGTTACAGAAAAAGTGGCTTCTGTGGAATGTCTACAGTGGTGGAGAGATCTAGCTGATTAAATACTAGCGGATAAAGAAAATGGAACATTAAAATCGCAGTTTGTCGCGTCATGATATCAGTTTATGACTAGATGAAGTTTTTCAAGTTCACAATCTACGTGCCGGTATGTATTAACACGTGCTGCTATGCATGCGTAAATGAAGCATAAAATTAAAATTAGCAGTATAACAGTAAAAAAAGCCAATGCAAATTTGAATTTATTATACATAAAAGATGTATATTACACATAAGTTTTATTATATTTAAGAGAATTATATATTTGACATGATGGTGGACGGCTCATTACTGCCATTGCTAATAGCATAATGGCAGGTATCACACTGTTGTATGAGCTATAAAGGTTAATAACTTATTCATGAAATGTTAATGCTACGTAGACCTACCTAACAACCTATCAATAAGAGACGAAACTCAATGATTGAAAACCTAAATTAACAATCAATACGCACAGGTTGCACAAACAGTAACGGGTCACATGTTATAATTATAAAAAAACGTTGTTATTACAGGTAGAGTAATTGGCCTACATACAGTGCCAGGCAACAAGGTTCTTTAAAGTTTTAAGTAGAGGCTATGTCAATGGAGAGTATATAAGCCTGAAAGCTTGGAAACCATAGTCTATCGTCTTGGCACGAAAAATAAGTTTCAATTTCTACCTATAACACACATATATATATATTATAGTAGGCCTAATAATACGGATTTTCAAGACTATTCAATAATGATTTAAATCATTTAAAGGAGTATAAAAGACGCAAAAAAGTAAGATAACTTCTATGTCAATATTTGTGAAATGACAAAAATGTGTTTTATTCCTCTATTCAGGCAATCGCATTGGAGACTATTGCCTTGATGTCAAGCACTATACATTCTAGTAGGTATACACAATAATTTATCAAGCATCAAAATCCATGAAAACTTATTATTAATTTTAACAGTACAAAATCAAATTGTGATGGCGTTCACTAAAATTACGAGCCTTGCAGAATCACAATGCTGTCATGCTATAGCTCAGTTAATTATATGATTTTCTGGTGTTATCTCAGGAACTGCAGCAGCCATAAACAATTAAGCCATGCTTTGAAAGAAATAGTCAAGGAATCATTTGATGAAAATTAGGCGAATCAACAGTCAACACAACAAATTATTCAAACTGCCCCCAGTGACACAAAGTTGAACCTACTTATACAAGCTGAACACACGCAAATCTTTTTACAACCACAAATCGAAATTTTAGATATTGGCCAGACTCAAATGTGACCGCACACTACTAAAAACAGAATGCACTTTTACAGTTAAGTATAAGCCAGCTGTCAGAAAACTGATCATAATAAACTTTTCCTGTGCATGTATATTAAATTAAAAATTCACAAAAAGTGAGCTCCACGTACACGATTGATTGTCTCTAACTATTATTTACCTTGCTAAGTCTATAAATGCAATAATAATTGAGTAATTATTACATTTAACTGGATGATGGCTGCTCACCTTCTGTGGATCTCAGGCTATTTGTTCCCAAACATTTGCTTTGGCCTTTGTTGAACTTGTTCACCTATGCGGTCTAAATCTTAAAGCTGTTTCTCATCATCAAATCAAAGTAGGCATCTTGGTCAATAGACGCGCTCACTCCAGAATAATAGTTCAAGAATTCATCCATTGTCACACGACCGTCGACATTCTTTGAATCTTTCTCAAACTTCTTCAAGAACTCTTCAAACACCTGCGCTTCTGTCATTTCTCCGTTCATGTACTGCGGATGATGCTTGCAGTTATAAACCCCTTTCAGGTCTGCAACCGTTATGAAACCATCACCCGTTTTGTCCATCTTGTGGAAACACTTCTCGATGATGGCCTTCCTGGCAGGAGACATGGGCGGTCGAACGTTCTCGATGAACTCGTCAAAGTTGATTGACCCAGTGCCATCCTCATCAAATAAATTAAATAGTTGTTCGGTTTCCTCGTCAGTTAGTCCACACTGGTAAGTCTTCATCCCCTTTTTGAACTCCTCCCTGTTCAGCGATTTGCTCTCATCGTCATCAAAAATCTTGAACGTTTTTTGAAGTTTCGATATTCCGTCTACGCCTCTCGCCAGGCACCTTGCTCTTAATTTCTCCAGCGGGTCAGTAGAAGACGCCGCTATCCTGTTTTGCTTGTTCTTCATTTCTTGTTCAGACATTTTTTGCTTTTCTTTGGTTGATTATAACTGAAACTCTAGCAGCACTTTCAGTAAGGGCTTCTATTGACTTACTCTCTAGCGTCTCATGTAATCAGGAGGAGAAGCCAGGTATGTATATACAACAAAGGGAACCATGGCGACAAAAATTGATTAGTACAGGTAGCATTTACCTGCTGATGCCGTCATGGCAACTGAGCGCTGAACACCTGGACGACTAAACGTCATGTGTGCTATGTAAGCAAAGTGTATAGCATATAGGTGGGCTTGCCTTCTCTGCGTATGCCCGTAAGCCAAAATACTAAAGCAGAGCCATTATGGTAATGTGATGCACCACAGGAATAAATTACAGCATTACCACATTTAATATAATTATCGGCCTTTCGTGGTTTTAGTTTCATAACTGAGAATAGAAGCCACAGCGCTAGCGAAGCAAGACAAAATTTGGCGAGTGCATGTTTTTGAATGAGAAAAGGGTAAGGTGTATAAGAAGTCTAGAAGGGTATCAATTTTGTATTTTTGTTTACAAGTACCCATGGAGTTTACAAATACTTTTGAAGCCTGATCTCCAACGCGAGTGCCATTTTGTGCCATAAAACGCTGCACCTTATCTAAATAAATTATTTTTGTTATTGAAAATTATGTTAGTTTGTGATGTCATCAATAGTTATGCTCGCCCGCCGCTAATTAAGTTTTCGATCTATTATGTAATTATCAGAAACGCTTTTGCAGTAATAACCGTGTTAAAATATATACTTTTTGCCGGACTTGAAAATTGGGTAGTATATATAAAAAATCATTCTGCATTCCTTTTAATTAAATGACGTCAATTTGCTATTAAATATACCCAAATTTATTGGTATTAAAATTGATCTCACTCGTGTATAAGAATTATGAAAGGCCTTTTTGCATTGAAAAAAAGTAGCAAAAGCTTGTGTGTGTAACTAGTACATTGGTGTATGTGGAGAACTGGCTTACGTCAAATTTTAAAGCCTTAAAAATGTTGTATAATAAAACGATCAAAGTGTTACTTGGTGTTAAATCTGCAATTACTAGTGAGCTGGCTTTTGTTGAGACAGGCATGCCATACGTATTAAGAAAATTGATTTTACAGAAGGAAAAAATGTTTTAAGACAAGTTTAGAACAAGTTGGCATGTTTAGAATCAAAAGAACCTCTTGCATTAGCTTGGAATCTGTTGAATGATCCAGGCTTTATGTCAAGGAATATGACGGTCTTTAAATTGTGTTATAAGACCTAGTGGACAATAGAGGGTCGTTGACAAAGTGTATTATAAGAAAAGCAATATATATTGTGTGCGCGCGCATGTGCGTGCGTGTGTGTGTGTGCGTGCGTGCGTGTGTGTGTGATGGAGGTAGTCAGGATGAAGAACATGTAATCCGGACACGTAGATTGATTGGCGTAATCAGGAATAAATATAGTTTTAGGCTATGTAACTGGTACCTTAAGTCTTGATAACGAAAAATACATTCGAATTGTCATGAATGTGGTTTATGACAATAACTTGCTAAAATTTCCTGCGCTAAGCTGAGAACTAAGTTCACTATGTTCCTGCGCTTAGCTGAGAGCCATTTGCAACTGCTTCTATTAATAAAAGGCGGATTCTTATATCCTATATATTATTGCACCCTTCTGTTTTTGAAACTTGTACGTTATCAAGGAATAGTTGAAAATTTGCCAAATGCAGCTAATTAATCTGCGCAGCCGCGAAGGCCGACCATGTTAACTGCTGCGCGTTTCTAATACAACTAAAAAAACTAGGAATGAAATTTATTATCCCGATATAATGTTTTTTTAGTCATACATGAAGATACAGAAATAATTTTGCAATACTTAGGCAATTAACGAAGATTATATAATAATATATATAATATATTTAGACAGTTCTTAATTACTTTCCTTAAAAATTATGAATATTACTGTAGCCATATTATTATACATCTTACTAACTACGCCATCTAATTAAATCTTATAGGCACAAAAATCGAGAACACTAATATTAACTCTAATAATTGAAGACACATTTATTAAAAATACGCCTGAGTTTTACAAAAGGAACATCGTTTCCCCTCATCAGTGTTATTAAGGCTTGAAACATTTTTAATTCCGATCATCTCAAGTGCTGGTCAAAAGGGCCCAACAAATTTTAAACAATGAAATGATTATTATGATTTATCTTACATTCCTAATCTCATAATGAGAAATATCGAGTTTTAGTTGAGCCAGTTTTTAAAGGACATTCAGTATCATTCTTGAGTCAAAATGGAACTGTCAATCAAATGACGTGTGTTGGATTAAGCACCATCGTTAAGTTGGCTTCATCTCGCTCACTTTACAGCTTCCACGCTGTTCTCATCATCAAGTCAAAGTAAGCGTCCTCGTCAATAGAGGCGCTCACTCCCGAGTAGTAGTTACGGAATTCATCTTTGGTCACAATTCCATCGATGCTAGCTGACCCCTTTTCGAACTGGTTCAAGAACAGCTTCAGTATCTGCTCCTCTGTCATCTCGCCGTTCATGTACTTAGGGTGTTGCTTGCAGTTGTAGACGCCCTTGAGATCATCAACCGTAACCACGCCATCTCCTGTCTTATCCATCTTCTGAAAACATTTTTCAATGATATTCTCCCGTGTTTTAGACATTGGCGGACGAACATTCTCGAGGAACTCGTCAAAATCCAGAACGCCGTTACCATCTCTATCAAATTTATTGAAAACCTTTTGTACCTCTTCCTTGGTTAAAGAACACCCATAATCGTCGAGACCTTTCTTGAACTCAGCAAAGCTAAGTTTTTTATTGTCGTCATCATCAAATATCTTGAAAGTTCGTTGTAAGCCCAGAATTCCAGTTGCTCCTCGAAGCAGGCACTGTTGTCGAAGCTTCTCCACTGCGTCAGTGGTTGTCAGCAACGCCCTCTTTGCCTTGTCTTGCATTTCTCGCTCATGTCTTGCCGTAGCCGCCATTTTATGATTCTTTAAACTGCACTTGGGCGTGGCCGTCACTATGGACAAGAACACTGTAAATAAGGAGCCACACACAGGTGTAGAACAGGTATGACAATGTCAACAAAAACACAAGAGAAAACGGCTAACAACAAGGTCTGTTACAGGACAGAAACGTTTAAACGCCCAATATGTGCTGCGCATCGTAACAAGCGGAAATCAATAATTATTAGGTACGTCTGACTTGCCAGTACTCTCCAGCTGCCATGTAAAATCTATAGCTCATACAGTCAGCTGCTAGCAACTACCGCCATACAACGTTGAGCGTAGCTCTCGCATGTCACCTGTACATTTATAGTCGAGTCTTTATTTACACTTACCAGATGGCGCAAGATTACAGTGTATAAATTAAAATATTGATTTTATTGCTAAAGATATTATAACATACCCTGAGTATTATTACTTTTATGGTTTCATATGCGACCACCTTCATTTAAAAGTAATTTAAATGATGAAAGCCTCATCGATGGGATTCAGCTGAGATTCAACCGTGCCGATAATTGGGATGCTCTAAGATCTGGTGGTCAAAAACAAGGGATGCAATAACGCACCCGCAGACCCACGGTTGTAGATGCCCTAAGGAACTGCCCTGAAGAAAATTTCATGGCGATTTAGCGTGCAAAGCTAATCTTATTCAAAACACGGTTACAAATTTCAAAGAACTGCGATTACTACTAATTTTACAGGCACGGCAGTCAAGTCGTCTATGCATAACTCCCAATTTAGCTAACTGTTGAATAGTTTTTTCGTCTAGATGGACTTAACCTTGAAACAAAGTAAGTAATAGTTTATTTTTAGACGGGATTTAAGCAATAAAACACAAGTCATATGACTCCTTGCCGTCCATACGACATAACAAATAAAATACACCGAAAGACACAGTAATTTAAAATCAAGGGCCAAAATTAAATGAGCTATTTCGCTCAGACTATTTTACAAAATTTAGACATGTTTTATCTGCGCCAATTTATGAACATTCTGAACTTTAAATACAGTAAATATTACATAAATTTTGCAGAAAAAATAAGAATAAATGAAAGTAAAATAAACCGTAATTTTTCTTATTGAAACACTAATCTAATAATGAGGAATAATTCTACAAAGACGAGGATCCAATGGCTATAGATTACTGTTGTGAGATACAGATTTAAATCAAAATAAAAACGACCATGTAATATGAAATAAAGTAATACAATTGGAAATAAAACGGTAATACAGGCAATGAGACGTATAATAAAAAGTATATTTATGTTACTGTAGTAGAATAAAATAGCCAGATAAACCAGAGGCAGAAAGCAAATTTAATAACTAAAGTTCAGTGAGTTGTAATGGAGAATCTATAGCATACGATTCAACAGTTGGATTCATGATACACGTCAGCAGCAGTTTATAACTAGTCTGAGTTAAGTAAATTAAAAACAAGAGTAAGCTGGTATTTTCATTTACAATAGTAGCTAATAGAATACAATAGTGGATCATGGTAAACAGAACAAAATAAAAGTAAGACCGACTAAACAGCGAGTAATAAGAGTTACCAGGTATCGTATGCACATAAATTGCATCTACAAGCTGGGCCATTCAGGGCTTGTATTAATTTTTTTAAACTGAAATAGAGAAACAGCTTGTTTAATGTCATTACTTATATGATTCCACACGTAGGCACTTTTTACCAAATTCAATTAGTCCAACCTTAGTTTCTTCGGGTTTTATGAGATTTCGATTTTAACAAATACGTTTAACCTGTCACTGATACATCTCTTTTCTTTTTTTCAAAAATAAAAACTATGTTTTTGTTTTTGAAAAAATAGAATTTTCTTGTAAATTTAATTTCGCTGTTTCCTTCTGCAACATTTTGTCCATTGCATCAGTCATTCTGCATCACAAAGTTATTTACTTAGCAGTTAAACAGCTAAAATTATTTTGTTTCATGGTATAGAATGTCTTTTGTACACCTTTCACCACTGAAACATAAACACACAGAGAGAGTTTAGGCCCTCTTACCGCATGCACACACAAAGTTTTACGTTGAAACGAGTCGAGTTTGTTTTGCATAAGACATCCCCGTTGTCTCCCCAATAAGCAAATTTTTAGAATTTATTGATACTTGTTCAGATGCCCCACTTGTCCTCAATAGCTCGAGACTAATGACGTCTTTAACTTCTCTTTGTCATAAACAAATTAGTTAACTTGGGTCAACTTGTCATTACTTAATAAGAGATACTCCACTAAACAATGCAATTCTAGGATACAAGCTAGAACCTTAGAGAAAACTAGTTATAGCTGTAGACATAGCTAAATGTTGCTGAATCTGGGGAGTAAAACATAATGGTAATTCTGTTAATAAAGAAGTTAATTTACAATTTCGTTGTTATTAACACTGTGCAGGCTATATGCTTGTGGAAGAGAGAGAGACAAAGAGAGAGTGAGAGAGAGAAGGGGGAACGAAAGAGGAAGAGAAAGAGAGAGGGGGAACGAGAGAGAGAGAGAGACAGGGGTGAAAATAGAAATCAGTTTTGCGCAAGGTTAGATATAAATTTCATTTTTTATAGAAACGAATTTTTGCAAGGAAGTTTTCTGCCGGAAAATGATGTTCTGAAAAAACTTTTCGGAAAGGAATCACAATTTTCGTGTGCCATAATAATTATTTTCCTTGTCGTGTTATGAAGAAAATTATTTGAAGAAACAACATTTTTGTAAAACATCCTCTGTTGTGTTCGACACAATTCGCTATTATGTAAAACCAAGAGCCGCAATAATTTACACTAAATGTATATGTAAAAGAACCTGTTTTTCCCCCTTGAACATTTTTACAAATTATCACATTTATCAACAGATGGCAGCACAAAGCCAAGCATGCTTTGTAACTAATCAATACAATGTACAAAACGACTCGATGACTTTATTATTAAGAGATTCACATGCTGAAAGGTTTTCTTTTTCTCGCGTTTTATATAACTAAATATCTTCCTGTTTTTATGTGTTATTAAGCTATTACAGACAAAACATTTTCAGTGATTGGATCTTGTGTTTAATGATGCAGTAACAGTAATAGAAAAAATTATGGATAAACGTGCATGGTGACTTAAGTGACGTTTATTTGCGATGCAAACTAGGTGGGCTTTCGCCGTATGTTATCATGTAACTTAACTGATTATGTAGATTTAGTGGCACTTATATAATAGTCTTTTAATTATCATTAACTCTTAACATCATGCACCAATATTATTAGATAGGTCTTACCATACGTGTTTGCAATAATTGTGCAGGTTTAGTTGCTGTGGAATGTTATTATTAAAATATTCATAAACCGTAAAGGCATAAAACCGAAATGAACGACCAATGATATGATGTCGCACATTTTTAATGCAAGTAACACACGTGCATGCAGGTGAATGTCACATCTAAAACTATCATGTGAAAGCCATAGTGCTATGAAGCCATGAGCATTTGATTAATGATAGTAATCACTGAAAGCATAATTAATCACAATACTGTGCTAGTAGATATAGTGATTTAATTAGTCGCTAGTATTAAAAGTTTAAAGCTCAATAGAATTCAAATTCAGTTTATTTCACCAGCAAACTACAATAATACAGTTATACATGTACAACTTGTTTTGTATAATTGAAAAAAAAAACAAAAAAATACAATAACTTCTGATTCCCTAAACGTACAATATTAAAGTGTTAAAGTTTGCCGCATGGTAGCTGTAACGGGGATTTTGTTAAGCCACAAATGTGAAGTAAATAATGTACACAAACATCCCTCCATCTGAACACAACCAATTTAATTTGTTCCAGTTGCCATTATTCTGTAAACTGTTGCCTTTCAGTGGTGATCATAGTCGTCCTTATTCTGTTTGTTGTAGTCTTTGAGAAAAAGAAGACAGTGCAGATGGTGCAGTCAATGCTAACAGTATCCCAAGCAGTGTGAATGCTCAAGTATTTCAACGCATTGCTGTGATCAGTTTTTACGGCTATTTCAATTCAGTCAAAATGACAACTCCAGTGGTAACTGAAGGGACTAATTTCGCAAATATGGACAAAGAGTGCAGTGCTTTGGGTGGATTATTTCAAACTGTTGTGAATGACATGAAGGTGACATCAACATTAATTTTTCACGTATTTAAAATAGTCATCATTTATAATTTGAATAGCTTTTGAAGACCTGCTGATTATTGATTAAATAATTAAATATGCTGGACTGGGACGTTGTCTGTAGATGCAAGACAAATGGATTTAAAAGATGCAAGGTTTATAAAAAAATTAACACTGTCAATTTATTTGACTAGAAAGTTGTGGTACATAACTAGAATATATATGTATAATGTATATATATATATATATATATATATATATGTATATATATTATAATATATCAAGTGGTGCAAAAAATCTGCCGAAGTTTTGGTTATGATGTTATAAGTTACTATGATTGTGTTGATTATTATGATTATTATATTATTTTGATTATGATCGAAAGTTACTATGCTAGTATTGCAACGCTTATGTATAAATGCCAAAAATTTTAGCATATACATTTTTCCAGAGATATAAAAGTTTGATGTCAACAAGTTGCAAGTAGTAAATTATGTTGTAGTCCAGAAGCCCATTTTTCCTGGCAAAATTTTTTTACCAGTGCTTTGTAGGTGAAGACCATGTTGAAAACTGGTTGATTTCTTTATTGTTCTGTTGCCATGTATTGAGATCAGCCAGTCTTTTCTTAATCTGGCTCTTCTTAGTTGACCATTAATTTACATTTCAGGGAAGTTATGTCGTGTGGGAAGATTTTACAGCAAAAGCACTTAAGCTTCATCAACAGCTGAGGTATTTAATATTCAGTTTTTCTTGTTTTATTCCACATATCTGCATGTCTACAATACAAAGCAAATTATATGTATAATGTTTAAAGACAGGCTAGATAGACTAAGTGTCTTGATATCATGACAAAAGTATTCATCATGTGTTACTTAAGAGACTTATTTATTCTTTTATACACCTGTCTAGCATATGGTTGTTGTGGTTGTGCTTAAATTTGCTCTGTGTTCCCAATTACCATGATATATGCCTGCCATGCCTACAATCTTCCACATGTGATACACTTGTTACTGATTTGCCTTATGTGCTTCATTTTCGTTTTCAGACTGACTAGTTTGGCGGCTGCTGCATTCTTAGATGCTTTCCAAAAGGTAGCTGACATGGCAACAAACACACAAGGTATGTTGTAGGTATATGTTATGTATAATTGCAATCAATAAAACTTGAAAGATATTCATCAGGTTAGCCAGACTTTCACCGATCAGGAAACTCGGCATTGTTCCAAGTATATTCCAAGTAGGAAAAACAGCACTGTGTTGTTTGAAGAATTTTCATTGGAATGTCTTAAAAGAAATGTGATTCAATTGCCAATTAGTTTCGGGTAGTACTTAACTGAATTAAGCAAACATGTCAATGTAATTTTTCTGTGATTGGCTTTGTAACACAAGCAGAAAGAGGGTATGTTTTCATACATTAATGTCAAAATAAAGATATGGCAACAAATAAAAAAATAAACCTGTTTATCTGACTGTTGATTGTCAATTTGCTAACATTATTTTCAGCGTTGTAAGCTGTTGTAAGAAATTAATACTTGAGAATTTATTCTTTTTCTAATGCATTTCATGAGTTCTGTCCATGATACAAATGATCAACATTGTTAATTTTCAGCCTAATTGCAGTGCTGTGTAAGAGTTGTTTAGTCTCGTTTTCAGTTTGCAGTGAAATGTATAAATTGTGCAAATTGCAGTCTTTACAGTCGTGAGCAGGTTTTGGTCTATAGCACACACACCATCGAATTTTCATGTAACGAGGATAGGCAATGATTACCCCCACTGTACAGATGAAACTGAAAATAAGAGATAAAAATTGATCAGACCATGAGAAAGAGCATTTAATTAAATAAAGAACGCTTGTTTAAATATCTAATACTGCTGTTATTTGCAGCTCTGAGGCTGTAAAAGGCACGATTCATGTTGGTTTCTCTGTGCGAATGGTGTCATGAAGTACTTCAAGTACTTAGTTGGTTTTTTAATTTTTGACAATAAGGAGTGGAAATTTTTTTTAAAAACACATTAAATGAAAAGTACTGTAATCACTATAATATTGAAATTAAGTTGGCATCTACTGTGATAACTTTTAAGTGTAGCAGGGCTATCGTTTCCTGGCACTCTGTACACTCAACATTCGTGTATATATTGACATTCCTGTACTACAAGGCTAAACTATATTGAACACTAAGAGCTCTGCTCCGGACTTCCTCTATTGATTATTGGGCATCTACATCTTAATAGCAACTATTATCTCCATTATAGTTAGATACTTGGTTATGCAGGAACATTCCCCAAGGTCAACTCAGCCATTATTGTTACTACCCTGTATAAGCACGTTACCATAACATCAAGAAAAACGGTATTGACCAAGCTTTATTGGGGAAAGGCAGGGGCATCTTGGGAGTAAAAATATTGTAACCTTCAGCTGTTGCAGCTTGTTTGCTCTGATTGGATACCTTTCTTATAGTCAGTCATAAAGGCTTTGTCACTGAAATTAAATGCACTTTAGACGAAATAGATTTTTGCGTATTTTTTAGTCACGCTGCGTGTTTTTTTTTGTTCCCAAGGCAGCATAGACAGGTATTACATGCACTATTTTTTTAAAACTACTCTTAGAAAAACATTGGGTACTCTGAATAGTGGGTTAACCATTATGTGCAGGTTCTTGTTAATGTTTGGCTATGCCCTAGTTGGACGACATCCTACACAAGAATGCTCTACATCCATGGGTATGGCTTTCTAAGCACTCCTAGAGATCAACTTATCACCATTAGTTCAGTAAATTTCTCCAGGGAGAACTTTACTGGTATGGTGAAGCTTAAAAACTCATGTTATATAATTAAGCACAGATATTGTTAGTTTTTCTGTGCGTTAGCTAATGTAAATGAGGCGAATAATGCTAGAAGTTGAATATTTTGTGAGCGGGACTTCATTTAGAAAATTAATAGGCGCCGTAAGATCCGTTATTAGATCAGAACGTTTGGCATTTTCATTTATCCAAAGCTGACATTATATTTGACACAAAATACTCATCGTTGACGAGTTGTTAGTACACGCGTACTCCCCTTTGGGTTTCAACCGAAATCGTCCCTGTTCTCCTTGTTTGGAGCTATTGAGCTCTCTAAGAAGCAATTTGTGTTATTAACCTGGGTTTGCCACACAAGCTGCCATGGTATTGATCTGAAGCCCACGTTGCAACTGTGAAGCTTTAAATCTTAACGTTACAAAATTTGCTGTATCGTTGCGGTTGCTATGATGGTCATTCAAGTTATTAGTTTAATACTCCTTTACTGCAAGATCGTCGCCAACGTTAATGTCTCAAACTTGTTGAAGTTGCAATAATGTTAATATTATAATACGACGTTTTAAATTTGAGAAAAATAGTTTTAGACGACTTTAGTGCATGCTGCTTATTAGAGTATGCCCGAAATTACAGTTCAAACTACATCTCGAAAAAGTACCTCTACTAGCTTATATTTCCTAAATATTACCGCAATTGATCAAATACGTGAAGAAATTCGTGCGCTAGTTTTGTAAATGTTTGAAAGTTTTATTAGAATGATGAATTAAACTGACATGACAAGTTGATTACATTTCGACCAAATCATGAAATCTCGAACAGTGAAGTAATGAATGCTCTTCTGTGTAAATTACATTTTATGGAAATCCAATTAAAATGTTTTCACTTTTGTCAAGGCAACTTCCTTGTTATGTTCCAAGAGGCATATATATTGGTAGTCACAGTGATAGTATGAACATCGCGCATGGTTTTCTGATCAAACTCTTATTGCTTGTAGACTTGTTTTATGAAAAAATTATCCTTACTATTACTGAGAATTTTTATTATTAAGAGTCGTGACGACGAAAATGCCTTTTTTACACAGACTGAAGTTAAATGGTTTAGAGCTCACAGAATTATTACACTGCTGCCGTCACGATCACAATAGATTAGTTAAGGTTCTGCGTTGAAGCTGCACTGAACGATTAGCAAATATTTTTGAACGTCTTGTATAAATACTGAAATTTGTGTGAGTTGGCAGATTTGGTCTTAGTAGGTAACTATTGCTAAAGATATTTCATGCGCTGAATACGGGGATAAGTTATTGATGTTGTCGATAAAGATGATGATTATGATAATGACGATGATGATGATGGCGATGATGCTAATTATGATGGTGATAATGATGATGATAATGAATTTATTTAATGACTGTAATGAAGATTGGAGGAGTTCAAATCGTAATTTCAAGATTATGAACATCAAGTAAGAAATATCTAAGCTATTTTTCGCTTTTCATCCATGAGTATCGCGGATCTTGATGAGCTGCTTTTTTTCATTATTATTGTGTTTAGCATCCAGTTTTCTTAGGTTATGTGTTAGAGCTAGAAACACAAAACTGGTAGGGTAAGTAGGGCAGAGGCCTGAACGTTTTTTGGTGAACTGTGACCTTGGCTAAAAAGTTAAGTACACTGGACATCAGTCAGTTTTTGGATTGTCATTCAACTCCTCCTAGGGCTTTAAGTTACATTGGAATTTTTTTCACAAGCGTTTAGATATTTACCTGAACTTTTAGATAGGGCCCAATATAGGAGCCAAAATGCATAACATTGAATAATTCTAAAGCTATAGTAACTAGAGTCAGCAAACTTGCAAGACACCTGGGGTAAGGGCCTTGAAAATTGTTGATGGTTTGGTGAACAATGCCTTTGTGAAAAAGGTCACTGGACTGGACCTCGGTCAGTTTTTTATTTTGCTTCAACTCTTCGTAGGACTTTGAGGCAAATTCAGTTTTTTTCCGCATTTAAGTATACGAGGAGTAATAATCTACTGTTTTTACACTAGGCTAGACATAGTCAATTAATAAACGTGCTCGTGCTCGCTGATTTGGATCTGAATTCATTCGGTATTGTTATGTATGCTGAGGCGGCCTCGAAATCCCATTGCTGGATAAATTGTATATCCTACTTTTCTGTTAGATTACGTTCTTTGTATCGTTTCGTGGGTGTTTATATACATAATTATGTTTTATATAAAGCCTTCTTGCCTGTTATTTAAAAAGAATCTTCAAGGTCCTACTGTAGGTTACACAACTCGTGTTATTTGCCAACAGTCTCGAGAGCTTTAACTGTAAATGGAGTTACTTCAAGATCGCGTTAATTTTTAATGTGCAAATGGAAAATTGCCGAGTGCTAGGCGTGGCTTCACACTTTGTCTTTCTTAGTCGAGTACATTCACCTGACAGTTTACCTAATTAAGTAAAACTAGGGGCAGTTCTTGGTCCAAGGTATATAAATAAGAGTGGCTGTTCTAATTGTTTGGTCATCAAAGCCTATACTTTTCGCTTATTTTGTAGAGTATTTTGTGTTTGGTTTATTCATTCATTTTAGCAACACGTCACGTAATTATGTGTTAATTTATGAGTTAATTTTCAGGCATATTAGCTTAGCGCAAATAGAACAGCAAAAAACGAGAAACAAATTTCTTTATAACCTCGTTAAAAAAACCAAAAGAAATGTTTGCTAAAAACTTTAAATCCCAGTTTAACAAGTGTGGACAACTGGACATAGTTGTACGAACATGGTATGTACTGGCTGCAAAGTTAAGCAATGCTAAGCCTGGTTAAGAAGTGGATTCGTAACTGATTCTAGGTGGTTTTATCTGTCATATTCCGTTAGCTATTCCTTTTGTTTAGGGAGGATGCATACGACACCTCCACTAACTCAGTGTTTCACATTAGAGAATTCACAACCGTTAACATTGTAGGCCCTGCTAGGCAAACGTTTACCTGCTAGGCTGTGTGTTGTATAAAAAATGTAATTACTGTATTTTGAACAATTTTCTAAACTCGACACGCGCTATTCCTTGGAGTTGTCTTTTCATACTCATCACGTCAGTGTTGTCAACAGATGGGATATAGCTAGCGGCTTATGCAGCAGAAGAACGTATTTCTTTTCTAATCAATGTACGCGAAGGAAACCGGGGAACGCACGTGGATCACCGATTGTCTAAAACTCTAATGCATTTATTGATCTTTCGTCTGGCCAACTTGTAGTACGAGATCCGCCGAGTTTCTGTTTTATGCTCTTCATCGATTAGAGCTGAGCGCTTACTTCACTTCCGCTGATTCCCTTGTACATCCTGGATATAAAACCATATGATTCCAAACAGCTTGTTAATAAATTGTATTTGACCTAGCAAATTTTGTTAAGTTTTCCGTATGGCAATCAGCACGCCGTTGGGATGCATAGAACCTGTTGTTATACTGGTATGATCTAATGAGTACATTCACCTCACAACATGACGAAGCCGTCTGTCCTGTGAACACCATAAATTGTATACTTTGTGGTTTTATTCGCGCATGGTATTTTTATATTTTATAAAAGCTCTTCTATTTAATTTTTTTCTTTTACATTTTATTTGTTTTACGTATGTTTTTGCGATCAGTTTTGTGTTAAGAAATATGATGCCAGATTTCGCTAAAACTGAAAGATCATACAGGAGATGTACTTATGAGTAATAATGATTAAACGTTGCACGAAAAACCGCTTTTCATTAAAACCGGAATTAAGTCATTCGTCATTATCATTCATTAACGCGAATAATTAATGGTTCTTTATCAAAACAAAGCTCGCTGACTCGATTATGCAAACAGGAAGAATGGTTCATTATTTTTCACTAATTACAATCTTGTAAGCGCAACCCGTTTTTTTTCTTTCGTCTGATTGAACTTCTTGACAGCAGTAAGCAAATTAATTAATTTAGTCACACCGCATTGTTGGCTGTTAGCGGATTTTTTGCTGCATACGTATAGAGAATGGAAAAACAGAAAAGCAAGAGAAGAGATGGAAAAGAAACAAAAATAAAGGAAGAACGTGCTGGGACTGAACAGAACATAACTATTCGTTTCAAAATCTTTTTACCGTTCCTTTCAAAGATTCTATGAAATAACCACGTTGCGCAAATGGGCTCGTATGTGTGACTTCACTGAAAAGATGTGTCCGAAATCCATCTAAAAATTAAGAGTAAAAAATTACACAATGCGAATATGCGTTTTAAGCTATTAGATTATAGAATGGGGCACCATTTTATAATGGAGCACAATTGAAATTTATATATATATATATATGTATGTGTATATATGTATGCGCATTATGTATTTTTACAGATAATAACCCCAGATAGATTCTAATTTTCATATATGTTATAGTGGTGCCAGTAAGGGAGTTTACTGACCAAGGTAGAGTCTTAGATGGAGGTAATTTGGCTCTCAAGACTCGGCAGTCTCAAAAGTCGACCATGCATAGACGTGGAAATCTCGATTTTAATGAAATTCTCAAGTGTCTTATCCACTACGCTACTTGCATGAACTTTTGAGACCTAAAGTTGCAATTTTCCGTCCTAAACATTTTGCTTTCTTACTGTTACTATATTTAGTCTGAATCTTATTTCTCCAATAATAGCAATTTATTAAAAGGAAAGCAGATTGATGTTCCCATTCCTCCCTATTTTGAAATATGATAAAATAATACATTTAACGCATATAATAATGCCAAGGCGTTTCTGATAATTACAAAATAGGTTAAAAACTTAATTAGTTGTGGCACCACAAACGAGCATAAATTTCAACAGCGCAAACATTCCACGAGTGTGTTGCACTCGTTTGCGAAACCGAAAATTGAAGTATAATGCTACTGTTCGACATTCAGTGTAATATATAATAACTTGGCAATACCGCTGTGCTCACGCATGAGCTCTCGAACGTCACAACTGAACACCTTTGAACAGAGAGGTGCAGCTCCTGTTTTTTTGTGCAACGCGTTTCCAAGATGCAGGCGTTAGTGCCCATCTAACTAGCGAATGGCAAAATGAACAGCTAGCTGCGCGAGCGCGAAGTCTTGTTTCTGTGGCAACAATTGTTTCATTCTTGGAATAATAATACCTTCCCTTTCAATATTTCATAGGATAGATTCTCTTAAGATATAGTTTAAGGTTGGGTCTTGTTTTCCTTTAAGATCTGTATATGTCTGATGTCCATCCTATACGCTGTATCCGACTCTAACACATTCTCCCGTACATTATTGATTCATCCACGTCCTCTTTTCTCCAATACACGGACCTGTGTAGCAACATTTGTATCGTCAAGAGAAATCGCTGATTGCATTTTCTCAAACTTGCTGGGCGGTTGGCTTCATTAAGTAAATATGTGATTCAGAAGTAGAGATGGCAGTACACTTTTTAGCAGCCAATTTAGTTTGGTATATTACAGGCAGTTTTTCTAGAAGAGCCCATCTGAATCGTTGTGCTGTTCTGGACACCTCAACACTTTTTGCCATGCAGTGGAAATCAGTACGTTATACCCGCGGGTGTTGTGAATACTGTAGTTAATCCATTGCTGTTAAATTTTCGCGACTAGCATTAGCGGTATTTACGTTAACTAAGCCCATCAGCCGTGAGGCTGTCGCACTCACGCTTGTATTAATTGCGCATTGGTCTATAATAAGCGCACATGGCTGAATGGTTTGCAGTCGATAGACAACAACGCGCCGGTCGAAGCCCTCTCTTTTGAACGTATGACCTTGTACCCTTCGCGTGAACTCTGATTCTTTGCGCGTGTAATGGATAAACGTCATGCCAATATGTCTTGGTGTTGATTAGTTCTGCTAACGTACAAATGGAAAAGAAAGAACCGCTCGCGAAGGCAGTTTATTATAAATCTCAATAAATGAAATGCAAGTGAAGGGATTATTTATTAACTTAGTATGATATTAATGAGTGGGAATCTGGCAGGGGCCGGTTTTTGAGTTTTTAACGCATGGACTCTGGACTCCAGGGTTGATTACAACAATCCTTTACGCCCGCTTGACTGTAGCTCAAAACAATCTAACCTATAAAGATATTGAAAAGGAACATACTGTTTTTCAAAAATAACTTACATGAAAGAATTGTTATTTTTGTTTCGCGTTCGCTGAACTGGTTCTTCGCTGTTACATATATTTCGCCACTCTCTAGTTAGAGGGGCACTAGAGCCTGCATCTCAGAAACGCATTGCACAAAAAACGGGCGCTGCATCAGTTCGGATGGTGTTCAGTTGTGATGTAGCACGCGCGTTCGAGAGCTCATGCAAAACAAAAAATTTGAAATTTAAGTTTTGAGACTTAAGATTTGCGGAATGCAGTTCAATTTTCGCTTTCGCATACACCTGCAACAAGCTCGTGGACATGTTTGCGCTGTTCATTATGTTCATTTGTGATGTCGTCTGGCTCTACATCCGTTAATTAAGTTCTTAACGTATCATTTAATTACCAGAAACACTTTGGTATTGTTATAGGTTTTAAAGTGTATACTTTTTACCGTATTTCAAAATGGGGTAGGATATGAAAAATCATCCTTTAGAAACTGTTAAAGCTTTATAACCACAACTCCACAAGTAAAAAGCTAAGTTCTGATAAAAGAGCGATTCTAGAATATTCTATCGTTTCCTTGCGATTTGATAATAGGTAGACGTCAGTGTTATTGTTTTTGACCAGTAACGAAGCGGTGCCATTACATCCTATGTTTTTATGACATCATTCCTTGCTGTTAGTTGAAAAACGAATTAAATAATTTAAACGACACATTTTCCCGTACCGCTCTAGCGTGGGTGCCAACTGCCAACCATAAAACTATTACAAATATTACCCTTTATCTGTAATCAGAAAGCCAAACATGCTTAACCGCTTAGGTGTACACATTCGATTCGAAGCCAAATTATTGACCATCGATTAGAAAATGGTTGCCTTAATGTGTGCTCATTTGGTGTGCTTAGCGATGTAGTTGTACTGGATTTAAGCTAAACTGAGGTAACAGCTTAAGTTCTTAATCACAAGAGGCAAGAAAATAATTCGGGCAGCTAGAGCGACAATAATTAAAATTGAAGGGATAGTCATGTGATTTTTTTCACCTTTAATTCAGTATCCTTAGAGATAAACTTTGTACAGAATAGTGCCGGTATTATTAATACAAGACACACATGTGCGTGATTTACCTGTTCGCTGTTTGACTTCTACCTTTATTCCGCTAATCACACTAATTCTGTCTACGGTGTGTCGATCTTATTAGTTTTGAATCAAAAGTAATCATGTGACGTCCACGTATAATGAAATTACAAAGTTCGTTGCTTCAACTTGCCCATTCTTGTGATTATTTTTACGATCGAACTAGCCAGTTCACGTCAAGCACAATATATGTAAATACTTAAGTAGTTTAGATGTAGACTATATAAAAACAGAGTGGCGCTACTGGTGTGCCACAAGGATCTACCTTAGGACTACTGCTTTTTCGTAATTACATTAATGGACCTACCATTTATTACTGATTTCAGTACACATTTTTTGCTGATGATCTTTTTCTTTACATCCATTAGTTTATTCTCTTTACAACTTTCTGCTAACAGGCAGCTAAAATGACCAATAACTGGACGAAAGAAAGCTGTCAGTTAGCTACAACATATTATTAATCATCATCAAACTTTCACGGCAAATCTTTCTACTTTTGATCTTAAAATTCATTACGTTCACAATGCCATGCATAGTACTAAAGTGCCTGATACCAAGGCGGCTTTGTGATAGCAGGTGCTTGTCCGGGTAGCGGGCTGATCTCAAAGACAATTTAAAATGCGGCAACCCGTCGACTTGCGGCCACATTTGTCTACGACCGACCACAACCGAATTTTTGTGCCCTTTTCGTTTTCTTTGTCTTCATCGGACCCGATGAATTGTTTTTGGAGGGATATGCATGTTTACACATAATTGCTGTCGAATTCCGACTGCTGAAATCACATGAAGCAACCAGTAAGTTGAAGCAGTAACTAGGTAGCCTTTGGAACATTACTGCAATTTTCTCCTACATTAAGTTTTTTTTCGGCGCAAATACACGGTATAACATGTAATCAGTAATGACACGCCGTCTCACTCGCAGAAGCCAGCCTATTCTGTCCTTACTTTATACGTATATACCACAAACATTCCTCTCAAAAGTATATACCACAAACATTCCTCTCAAAAAAGTTCTAATTTCCAATTTTTAACAGCAAAGACAAGAACATTTTTCTTAGTGAATAATAGTTGAGCGAAGCCAAACTCATGGTGACTATTAATAATGGATACTAACATACAAGCCAAGCCGCCAAAGTTCAGCAAAGCGTGCGTAAAACCCCCTTGAAGCATGACAAACATCAATTTCATTCCGTTCAACCATGACGTCATTACAGCAACGATAAATTCAAAATGTTGTTGCATTGATTCGGTCGTACAGCACTCAACTACTCTCCATTTAAAATTTCTCGCGTGGAATAATATTTGCAAGCGATTGTTAGCTGCATAATCGCCTGCTTTTAGTGTTACTGTTAATTTTATTGGTTTTTGTCCGGCGCTCCACATGTTATTATATAATACCTCTTCCCCTCTATTAATACACCATCGTTCAGTGATGGAACCCACATTTGTTAGTGCAACCAGATTTGACCAAAAGGAGGACGAGGGGGAGAAAATTTGAGGACTGTGCCTTGAATTTAATTAAATACACTTAAGCAACATTTCCAGGTATGTTATAGTCCACTCGATGAGTCGTGAATTATCGTATTTCGCCACATTCCGACTTCTAAAATGTTACCATATCCGGTGGCATCATGTCTTCGTACTTCTGAAATATTACCATATCAGGTGACGTCATGTCGTCGTACTTCTGAAATGTTACCATATCCGGTGACGTCATGTCGTTGTATGGCAAATAAAACAGTCATTTTAAAACTATTAATATACTTAATATATCAATGTAATTATATAACATATTTATTTGCTGTATTAATACTACTAATCATAATAGAAGTTGAGATTATCATCAGTGACACTTACATAAAAAACGTTTTTTGTTATACTGGGTACTGCAGTCTTTAAACCACATGTATTTACACAAAAATTTTAAATTATTTTCTGAGGTTGCCATGTTTAAAAATACTATCATAAAAAACAGCTACATATCCTATATGCATTAAGAATCCCTATACGTGTTAAATATTTTTAATGCAAATTAAAAGATTCAAATTAAAATATATATTTTTTACAGTCCTTGGTATCATGGTATGTTATTAAGGTTATGCAAGATATATTGATGCCATTTCTGACTAGCTTATCATATTTGTAATTTTTGTTCTTGAAAATCCGAATACAAAATCTGAAGCTTATGTTTTATGCAAACCATTCCCCAGTTTTCTCTTATATAAATTATGTAATGTTCCATGAATATTTGCACTTCTGGCAAATCTTGATAGTCTGCCAGATCCACGAAGACTTAACTCAGAACGACCAGCCTTTTCAGGTAGTGAAGCAGTCTCTAAAATGGGTGATCTGAACACACTGCCACGATTGATGCCTGATGGATACCTAGAGTGCCCCACCTGCGTCCCAATGATACTGGTTTTACGATCTACATTTCTCAAACTTGCACGAAAATCTTCTGCTGAATAACTGTCGCGAAACTGCTTGGCCACCATTGCTATGTCTTCTGGTAAATTGCGCTCTCTCAAAAGTTGTTTGATTTCTCTAATGTCTTTTCCACGCACTTGTTCCATCCAGTCTGCTGGAATTTCTTTCCAACGCTCATGTAATGCCTTCCACACATCATCAGTTACATCAGGTTTAAAACTTGGTGACCATCCACAGGCATAAGCTATGTTACTGCAGAGGCACAAAATTGTTGCAGTACACAGAAAAATTGCAGAGCTTCGAAACATTGTACTGCTCTAAATGCAAAAAAGATGAATTAGAAAAGGCAGACGATAAAGAACTCTATTACCATTTCTTAAATTCAAAATCATAGCCACTTGCCAACATTAAATACAACTACACTTAGTTCACATTTGCAATTTTTGCACATGCATATTTTACATTTATATTCGCTTGAATTCTTTAGTAGAAAAACCTAAAAGCACTGCATGGTAATTTATTGGCTTTCAGACTCACTTTTCTGTTAGAAACTAGGTAAACATGCGTCGCAAATTAACAATACTTCGCTGACCAACTTTCTTACGAACTGCCTTGTCACTTGTCATGCTTCGTGAATCACATGATCTGACGTCATTAATCAAATGAATGTTACCCTCAAACAGGTTCAGAAAACTTCACAATGTCTTTATTTTGTCCCGCTGAAGTACATAATGGAGCTTTATTACTTGAAGGCTTGAAGGCGTGCACAGGTAATAAACTGGTTGCACTTTTTTTAACTAAACGCTCAATAAAATAAATTAACCTGTTTGTATCATGCACTAGATATTTTCTACTTTGGTAAGTTTGTCGTTTATCTGGACATTGGTTTAATGCGAATATTTTTCATGTGTGATCCCTGCTCTTAAACTGGGGTTTAGTCTATTTGTACGCTCGTTTATGACATGGTAATATTTGTGTTTGATGCTTAAACGGATCTTTTTATTACTATTCTTGTTATCCAACAAACAGAATTAGCGCACAAAGTGATAATTTTCTACACAATTTGTTGGTACTCAGTAAATGTTCTGCCCACTCTGGCCACTCAACAAATGAATTTAATGGCAAATCGTGTTTTTTGGCGCCAACGTGTTTGTGTGCTTTCGCATTATTGGCATTTTTATACTATTCACTCACTGTTCTAATTGTTTTGTTTTTCTCTTAAAATTTAGCTATGTAACGTGCGAGTTAAGGGTAAAGTTTTACTTTGCATTTGCTAAAAAACTGTTAACATAATTTAAATGACATTCTGCACGGTTATAGTGTGTTGATAAGAAAGCTCAATTGATAGATAACTCACAACTCTAGGATATTACGTCAAGTTCAGTGACATAGAAATATTGATTTTATAATTGTTGATTGTTATTTGTTGCCTTTTTCCTGCTTGTGGTAGTGAAAAGCACCAAAATCAAAAGTACTAAAGAAACAGCGGGTTCATTGATGCTCACAGAAGCCTAACACACTTGAGTTACAAATGGCACTACCTGCCAAGGATTATAAGGCTAAGACTATAACTTATTACGCAATGTGCCAATGTAAGTGGTAGAAAATTGCAGAAGATCCCAGTTGATCATAGAGTTTAAGGGCCCATCCAGAAAATGTCCTTCAGAATACATACATGTAGGCAAAAACTGCAGCTTTGTTTGCATGATTTTTCTGACGACTCACAGGAAAAAGTAGCCACATAATGTCACAAATTATCTGCTTCTACCATGCAGTGCACAAGCCTCAGTTTTTTTTGTTTATCTTATAGGTGCCACCCGTGAGATAGGTTCAGCTCTTACTAGAATCTGCATGAGACAAAGAAACATTGAAACTAAGCTCAAACAATTCACTGCCGCAGTAGTGGAAAGTTTAGTCATTCCCATGCAGGACAAAATGGAAGATTGGAAGAAGGTTGCTACTCAGATGGACAAAGAGCACTCTAAAGGTATATAAATAAGCATGCATATAAGAACGGATCTGGTGAGTTCATGGATAGGTGACCAAATATGTAAGTGGTTATGTGATTTAGTTAGTACATGAATGGTACTTGCAAACTGATAAGTATGCAGACAAGTGACCAGGGAATATATATATGTGCACACTGTTGTATTGCACATATTTACTGAGTGTTTACTTGAGTGACTTGTCGTTGTTCGTTGAGTAACCTGAAGAGTGCAGCATTGCGGTTTCATAAACTTGGTGAGTGATCAATGTGTCCAGCTGGATGGGTGATTTGGTACATAGTTCAGGTAATCTTTAAGATAGGTGATACGTAAGTGGTTGACGTGCAGCCGTTGGTGAGTAGATGGGAATCCTGGTAGAGGTAATGAAATGGAGAACTGTTGAGAACATAGCGGAGTGACTCACTGTCCACATGGTTGGGTGACCTGATAAGAATATTGAGAAGCGATATAGTATAAGTTAATGACTTATCTGAAGATAATACTGATTTGTGACCTGTTGAGTGCATGGATAGATGACATGGTGAATCAGTGTGTGACTTGTTTGTATGTGAATGTGTGGCAGAGTACATTGATGGTGTCAGTGGGTGCTCTGATTTGTTCTCGGATAGGTGACGTGATGAGTATGCGAATAGCAAATCTATAGTTAATTTTTAATGTGGTTGCATTTAGAATGCACTGTGTCCTGATTCAGACTTGATAAGTTAATATAAATTGTCTCTTTAAGTTCAGTAAACATTTTTTGTATCTGCATTTAGATACTGTCTTGTTACTGCTAAATGTGAGAACTTATTTCTAACAGAAATGTCAAACTACTTGGCATATGATTGCAGAAAAATGTGATTTTATAATGTTCATAAAAGCTTTAAACCTGTTTGGACATAGCAGAATTTGCATATTTGTGCTGTCTTAGTGTAAGTAATGTCGGTAATGAACTTAATGTTTTTCACAGTTTGCAGAGATGGATTGACGAAATTTTCGTAATTGCCTGTTAATCTGATTAATCCCAAGAGTCCTAACTGCATATGGCTCATTAAATAAACGTCGTTTAAGTCCAGCGGTCCGTTTACTACACTCGCCATTATGAATTAAATGATACCAGTTGACTGGTCTCTGTTTCATTCTGACATTCATTCGTGATCACTCACGAGTAATTATGTAATTGGTGAATTTTTCCTTCTCGTGGGATATTATTATTAGTCCTCGTTAGACTGTAAGCTTTAGTGTGCATGTGGTGGGCTTATCCCAAACACGTCTGGGACTGGATAAACAATTACATGAAGATACAACACAGCTGTCGTGTTTAAAAAAAAATGGGTGGACATTTTCTCTCTCAGTCAATTCCGCGTGCTTGTTTCAACGGAAGATTGTTAATCGTAGCAGTTATGAAACGAACTAATCCGAGCTAATAAATATTGTTTAAGCCAGAATTAAATAATGTAAGTGACTGTTATCTAATCACTGTATTGCCAGGTTTTTTGTGGCTAGTCATATGAAAATTTTTGTTGGAAATGCTTCCTACTGTGCGTTTCAGTGTGCATTGAAGTTTGCAATGGCTGCTCTACCACTGCTTGTTTTATGATAACTATTATTTTTTTCTTGTGTGTAGCAAAATTTATTTGGCGGGTTGTAATAAGACAGAACTACATGCATATCCTCTAATTTCTGGTAAACAACTTGTCTGGCAGAGGTCAGAAATGGCAGCTTATTTACGCTTTGACGATACACAGACGACGCTTGTTTATTTATGGCTGGAAAAAAATAAACCAGGTTTCGGTATCCTCTGTCAAGCAATAACGCGACGCCGCCAACTTTAATGCCCATTCATTTTATTCACTGTATTTTGTACTTCTAATTTTAGATTACTGTCATCTTCACTTTAAAATGATATAGAGGGAAAATACTGCACCTTATTAAATTTCCCACATTTGATTGTTTTAGCAAAAAGCAAGAAAATAAGCACTTATGTAGACTAATGCGTGCATTACTTGGTGCCCTGATTAAATCTGCTGATTTATTTATGGATAGGTGACGTGATGAGTATGAAGAGGTATAAGACCTAGCTGTCGTCTGTCCTTCATTTAATAATAGCACGCTGAATAAAATATGCAGCAACTTAGAGTACTATGTTATACATTTTCACAAATATTGTTGCGCATTGGGAGAATGTATTTTGTGTTGTTTTTCGACGTCTGAGTTTAAATTGTTTTGGACGCAGCGATTCCAATAGCGCTTAGTTTACGATTTTACTATTGTAAGGAGTAGTAGCGGAATGGAGAGGCTGTACCAGGTCCGGCCTGGAGAAAAATGAACCTAGTTAATCTTTAAAACAATTTATAGTAAAGGGTCAAATTTGTGCTGCTTTTTGGTACATCCTGTAGGTAGTTTAAGATAAGGCGTTTTTTTGCTCAAATTGCGTAGAATCGTATAATAATTTATACACGAGAACATATTTTTTCACTTTAATGTAACACTTGCATAAAAAGTGGCTACGAATCAACCATAGAGTCATTTGTTAAAGGGCGACCTGTGTTTTGTAGAAACTATTTTTGATTGTATCAGATCGTAACCCGTGGGCAATTTTCGACCAGGTGTACCAGCAAATTACTAACAGTGTGTTACCTACAGTATGGCATACTGGTTTAGGCAGCAGTCATTTATACCTTTTGTCACACTATGTATGAATGGCGTTCTCGTCGGAAAATGTATCACAATCTTCTCATTCCCATGCGCCATATTTTTATGGGTCCCATATTTCATCGAGCCAGCATTTGCCCGGTTACATCGACGTTAATGAATGGCGGACTGAATCAGGTCAGTCTGCTGTTGAGCTACCGGCTTTTCATTTTCTGTGTGTAATAATCACGTTTCATTTCAGAAGCTGCAGGAAAGAGCTGAAAAAGCGACGAGTTGTTCATTTAATCCTGTCATTTGCAGTATGGCAGCCTCCTCGCCAGCTCTATCTTGGGGCTGTTTTGCAAATTTCATGTTCTAAAACCAAGTTTCAAATTCACTGTGTCAGAAGCACCTGCTTATTATGCATCCTGTTTTCTATCAATCGCTGGTGTCAGTCTCACCTTGTTATTTAAGTAACACAAGCTCTTGTACCTTTTTTAATTATTGAAATTTTTCAAGGGCCAATGTCAACTCGGTGTTATCCATTTCAGAAGTAATTGTTTTTCTTTTTCTTGAATGTTAAAGTTTAGTCACTATTGCAAGCCTAGCGCTAGTTAAGAGAGAGCAGTACTAATTGAAAAGCTGTCACCTGTTCACACTGTCGCGCAATACTTGTCAAATTTTACCTCTAGTGTAAACATGTGCTCGGGTTTTTTCTAATTAAGTGGTTTAAAAAGGTTTTGGTTGTTGAATAACTAGTGCATTTTACTTTGTTTTTATCTTCATTTTAATATTTGTTTTTTTTTCTCAGATTGCATGAGGACGCAATCTGTAGGAAATGTAAAACATTTTAAGGAATGACCATCTTCCATTTTTGTTGACCAAGCGATCTATAAAATTTAACCACCAATGACATATATTAGCATCATAATGCCACCACATATTGAAACTTGAATATTGATACACGCAGCTGTTGCACATAATTTACAAGCGTCTTTGCAGGACGACATAGACGTTTTTGCAAGTACAGTTGTAGCGAGATTTGATATTCCAGGTTTCTCTTTTAGCGTAGTTGTTTCTTCTTTGCTAAGAACTGTAGTCCATTTAGGATGTTAAGGCTTGACAGTATCGGGTATCAGGCATCCGTGTTACGTTACAACCAGAATTTAGAGAGAAAAATTAATGTAGTGCTTGCTACCCAGTTCAGCACATGCAGTGTTTATACATATGTAGTACAGAACGTCGTATGTCAAGTTTTAGAAATGGGGGGTTACATTCGGAACGAGTATGGTGAGATGAAAGCAGCCTGTTTGGGATTTATAAGAGATTTTGATACAGTAAATTAAAATATTAAAAATCGTAATTATTGCTGTACACGCAGAGTGCAGAAGCATAAAGTATGACGACTTTATACCATCTGTAGATCAGTAACATATAATTAATTGCAGATCACGAGGGTTTAATTAAAATATTACGTCCTAATGTGGGCTGAAAGGTGACATTTCGTCTTTTTGTCATCTTTTGTTGTAACATTCATTTCGGCAAGCTTGAAAATTCGAGCAGTCATGCCATGTTTATATAGGCTTACAAACGTGTTCCATCGGGATGAATAAAATATGTTCATGTGCCTCTTGAGTGACACAAAATTTTATATCAAGTTTTTCGGTTTTTTCATTCTTGTGTAATCTTTAGTGATATTGCCCGTTTACATCGATCACACACACGCAATTACACATCTAAATTACCAGATATTGAGCACTAATTGCTCCCTTAATTGGCCATTAACTTGGCATCATAAAGTTTTTGTGGTTAGTTTAGCACAGTCAAACAAGAGGCTTTGCTGTTGCAGAATACAAAAGAAATCGACACGAAATTAAGAAACTCTCTGCAGACACGGCAAGACTCCAGAAAAAAGCCAAGAAGGGTAAGTACTCATATAATATTTAACAAATTTCGATTTTTATTTTGAATTGCTGTGAATGCGAGGACTGAACGAATGCATTTTACAAAAAAGCGTTCCTGTTGACTATGATCCAAGGTCGTAAGGCCAGTAAACTACCTGAAATGTTGAAAAATGAGCATTTATTTATTGCTACTTGTACAGATAATCACTGAACACAGAAAAAAATACGGATGCCTTACTGTTATGAAAATGACCTTAGTGTATGCTTGGCGTTTTAACAAAATGCTAATGTGGCACATGATATTTTTTTGTGAGTGGTCCAAGCTGCAAGGTATAGCTTTGGCATTATGTTTTTTACAGTTGAAAAGCATAATTGACCATTTTTTACTTCAGGTAAAGATAAGTTACAGGTAGTTTCTCTATTTATATTTACGCAAGCACTAAAATAATTGTTATTTTTTTATGCAAGCACAAAGTGTGCCTTTCTCTAATGCTGAATGTTCTTGTTCTTGTGTAATGATGTTGTTATAGTTTAGCCTAGTTCATGCTGTTAACGTATGACAAGAACACTGTGAACCAATATCAACCATCACACATTCACCTTGGGACCAATAAAAGCTTGGATACAAATGTAAAATGATGATTTATATAACACGTGTTGTATGTAGTTCAAGTCTCAATAATTATGAAAAATACAACTTTGTAAACATTTTTGGTGAACTTGGGTAAGAAAATCTCTACAAACAATGATAAATCCTAATCATAAATTCAAATTCTGTTTGAAAATAATTTTTTTCCATAATCTGACTAGAAAGTCTTCTTGCAATGATGCCATCAAATATTGCATTATCATAAGAACTGACTTGCAGTGATACTACTACCCGCGGAAATCGTATTTTGTTTGACTGTTCAAATTCACGTGATAACATTTTGATTAAATTTGCGGTTGTAGGAAAGCCGGAAACTCAGAAACAATTAGATCGGCAGCTGCAGATATTAAAAGAAAAATACACAGCCGTGAACGAAGTGGAGAAGAATGCAGTGAGGCACATAATGGTGGAGGAACGAAGTCGATATTGCCATTTTGTCAACTGTCTTCTTCCTGCTGTGGTAAGGTCACTGAAAGATGTTATAAAAATATTTAGAGTTTTACAATAAATTTTCAATTGTAAATTTCACTTATCGTTTTGCAATGTTCGATGCACTGCAAGATGAAATGCAGCACTCAGGGCCTTACTTAATATGGATGTTTGTGACAGGACTGGAACATAGTCTATTATCAAAATAAATAATATTAATCTTCCAAAATGAGAGTTTGTGAGTTCATCTCACCTCCACAAGATAAACAGCCAGTATCAGTGTGGTGAACAAACTCGACCAGAGGAAAGATTGAACAAGGCTGTCAGCCTATCACTAATCCATTTATTATTCAACTTTTGGCAATATTGCTTAACTTTAGTCGTTAAGCATTCATTATGAACATACACCACCTGGCGGTAACTGTAAATGACAAATGTAACACTGATTTATTTATTGTAGACATGTATATATACATTAGTGTCATTGTTTAAATTTGGCATTTTCTCTGGGATAGTGATTCATTGTTTTCTGTTTACTGGAGATAACATTAATGCAAGCAGTTTGTCTACTACACTTCTTTTCTTATTTTAATGTACAGAAACATGTTTTCAAAAAATATTATTATTCAGTGGTAAGAAATGTTATAATGATGGCTGTTATTAATGATAGGAGCTGGAAGTTGAGCTGATAAGTGAGATTTCTCACTTGGAAGAGATTGTACGGGCTCTGAAGAGGCATTCTGCTGATCCACGCTGTTTACCAGAAGCTAGTGAACAAGCCATACAAGATCTGAAAAATTCTGACACAACCTCGTTCTTCCAGGTAATGTTTTTATGTAAATGTTTATAGTCTTGCTCTAAGAATGAAAATTAAACAAACAGTAAATGTGAGCAAAGTGTGCAGTTTGCTTAAACAAAAACAGCATGACTTTTCATATCGTACCCCATTTTGAAGTACAGTAAAATGTATACACTTAACACCTGTAATAATATCGAAACATTCCTGACAATTAAATGATTAAACAATTAAGAGGTTAAAAACTTAATTAATGGTAGATGAAACCAACTTGTGATGACATCACAACTGAAAATAATTTTCAACAGTATATACATTCCACGTGCGTCTTGCACATGTTTGCAAAAGCGATAACTGAAGCACTTTGTTACTGTACAACATTCACTGTAATACACAAAAGCTTGGCACGTTTTAAGTTTAAAATTCAAATTTTCTGCCATGTTCACATGAGCTGTTGAACCAGTGCACTACATCACAACTGAACATCTCTGAACTGAGAGGTACTGCTCCTTGTTGCAAGCATTTCCAAGATGCATGCGCTAGTGCCTATCTAACTAGCAAATGGCGACATACTTGTGATATGCAAAATTATGTTTCTGAGGTGATAATTCTTTCACGTAAGGCATTCTTGAAAAAATAGTGTGTTCCCTTTAAAAAATTTTATAAGATGATTGTTTTGAGCCATAGTTTAAGTTTGGGTCCAGTTTCCTTTAACTTTCACATTTATGAAAGACGTTCATACTAGAGCAAGCCATTGCAATAATGGGTAAATAAGGTAAATAAATAAAATTTAATACACATAAGTGCTTCCAAAATAACTTTTTAACTGCTTTCTAGAATTTGTTTTACATTTCAAACCGTTTTAAAAACTCTAGCAATTGTATTAGAGACTGTGAATACATTTATATATGTACCATAACATTTGCAGAGCTCTATTGATGGTATTTTATAGTTGATTGAACTGTGAGTAGGCTAACTAATGTTGTTTATTTTCTGTTTTAGACTCCACCTGGTTCTCCTGGTTCGGGAGGTTCTCGTAAGTCGAGCATGTGCAGCTTGAACAGTATGAATAGTTCTTCTAGCACAAGTTCTAATAAATCTCATCATTCTCCTAGTCATCATCCACGTTACCGCAACATATCTCATCAGGTAACTGTATCTTTTGACAAAATTTAAAGTTTTTGAAATTTACAGCCTCTTTCGCGCCAATGATTGGTGAAGAGATTATGTCTGTGGAGTTTCTGTAGATATATTAAAACTTGAAAATCATGAAGTCTGATGAAATTTGTTAGGTGTCTTTAATAGAGATGGAACAGTTCGATTCAATTTCGTTTGTTATTGATTCTGATTTTTTTTTATAAAATTAATGTTTATTAATTTTATATGAGCTGCGGCTCTGCATAAAGATGCTGGATTTTCAATTATGTATCATTTTATTATAAACATTACCTGAATAATATGGGTGACGCCAGCAAAGCAGTCAACAAGTTTAATACTTACAACTACAAATACACTCATATCTTGGTTTGCCGGATCCAAATTTGCCAATTGTCTATATTTTCCCATACTGAGCTACTATATAGTAGTCGCCGTGCATTAGTCTCACGGTAATGTCGAATCAATTGCCTAATTGTCTCAAAAATGTCTAGTACTGGCCGCTCCTATGCAAGAGTATATAAAAACTTTTGGCAATTAACTCTGCTAAACTGTCTAAACCATTTGCACGCAAATTAAACCACTAAACATGTTGGCATACAAGCTACACGCGTGGTGTTACATGCTGCTTGGATGTAAACAAGGTGACGGCCCGCCAGCTAGCGGTCAGCTCGTGAAATAACGGACTGTGTCCGTAGTATGCGAGACTTTTTAATACCAGATTTCTGATATCTGTACAAACAAGGTACGAAAAACCGAGATATGAGTATAATCGATTTAATAAGCAGAGATACCGTGCACTCTGTAATGTATGATCTACAATAGTTGGCACTTGATTTCATGTAGTGCGAGTGCTGAGGATTGGTGATGAATCCTTTTATTATACTTTTAATGATACTTCTTTATACCATGTTCGGTACTAGGACTCTTACTTACATTCACTAAATAACACTTTACAAAAGATCATGACTGTGATCGCAATGTCAATTTTTTTGTAAAAATGGGAAATTATTATTTCACAATTCTATAACATTTTACCTGTAGGTTCCACATGGTGCAGGTGTGCGCTTATCCAGTGCTTCGTCTCAGGATTCTGGTTTTACTTCTCAAGATACTTTATTCCATAGACCGGCAACACCTCCTCCTTTGGACTTAACTACAAAGGTATTTACATGCAGCAAAATGCTTTAAGTAATTAATGAAACTAGCAAAACTCAGAAGCCCTGCTTAACCACTTAACCAATGGATAAGAGGCTTTCTCTATCCATTTTATTCTCTCTACTTTCCCCCCTCCCTCCCTTCCTCCTCTCTCTCTCTCTCTCTCTCTCTCTCTCTCTCTCTCTCTCTCTCTCTCTCGCTCTCTCTCTCATTCTAGTCACTAATCACTTCAAACTGTGAAGTTTATTATTAAACTCTATCTCTATCTGGTCTCCATCTCTATCAAATCAGAATCCAGTATTCTGCCATTGTTGACATTACTGTTGAGAAATTGATTATGTTTCGCTCAGAAATAAATTTTTCGAAAAAAAACAAATGCCTAGTGGTCACGCTTCAGGACACAACAATCAAATCAAAGCGATATCACTGATCTAGCATGGACACTAATGTACATACATGCCTTTTACTCCATTATTAATAGGTACCTTTTCAACTTGTGAAATTTTTCCTGTATGTCAATGTTGAATGTTCTGCTTTTTGTCTCTACACCAGTATGTATGTTTTCCTTTATTTCAGAATTTATTGAAAGAAAGTGGTAGCACAGGTACATCTAGTAATGGCAGCACTCCTTCTTCACCTTACCCTTCAACAATGAGCTGGCCCATGTGGGAGGAAACACTGGAAAAAAACCTCTCAGCTATGCCAGAAAGACCACACACCATATCTAGGTAGTATGTTTTAATCATAATATTAATGATTACCAGTCAAAGACAGAGGTGCACACCCATGTTAATTTTTAGTGCTTGCAATTGTGTAGGATCCAAGAAAAATGATTTCTCCTTTTGTTACCCAGCTGAGCTTCCTGATAACACCATTCTTAATGTTGTTTTTATTATTGTTTCGTCTTGCCTTGTGCAGTTATTTTGCTCCAATTTTTTGCCTTGCTAGATTTGTCAACCGTGTTCAACAGCAAACTCGTAACTCCGCAGTGTTCAGTTACAAAATTCAGTCAATTTTAAATGCTAATGCATCAGATTCTGTGAAGTTGCCAGGTTGTATTGGTTGGGCATATTATTGACTTTTGCATTAAAAGGAAACTGAAATAAGCTTTCAGAAAAATTAACATTCCAGTTCACAAGCTGGATCTGAAGAATAATAGTTGAGAAATAGGTTGAGTTCATCACCCTGCCAAGTCTACAAACAGTGTATGTCTGTAGCTTTTTAAATAAACTGGAAAATATCGTAGGCCATGGCCAACCATTGAACCTTTGCATCTCTTACAATTGTTTAAAAGTAATCCACTAACCTACTGCTGCGTTGTTTTGTTATTGTGTAAGACGATTTCGTTTTCTTTTTTATGCCCTAAGCAGAAATATACTCTAAGCATCTTAAACTATTATTACCGAATTTTTTCCTAACTTAATAATAAGGTGAAAATTCACAGTGCATTTGACCGTGAATTTGTTGTTCAAGTTTTTTTTAAAACTTCTGGTTTAGGTTAACTTAATGATTAGCATGAATGGAACCGGCAGTCAAAGTGCTAAGTTACATTATGCAGTTACATTTTGAGTATTTTTTCAGAGAAATATGCAGTGAATAAATGTCTTTTATATTCAGACCTATTTTATAATAACATAGATACCAGGTGTTTTTTATTTTGCATGTTTCTGTCACATTATTTGCAAGTTTGGTGATTGTGGAGAGGTTTTAATACAGGTTCTTCTGAACTTGTTAGCCAATCCTTTTAACTTTCTATTGTTTATTCTCTTCAAATGTATGTATGTTGCATATCACATTTGTTTGTTATTGAAATACTGTTTAAACCAAATTTGGTGATAGATAAATTTGTTACTTTTAGTCCATATGAAAGACAGAGTGCTGCTAGACCAGCACTTACTGCTCAGACGTTCCAACCACCTGCAATGGAAATGCGCAAACGTACCGCAAGCACAAGTACAAATTCACCCCCAGAGTCCCCGGATACTGATACACCATCACACCCAGTGATGTCTCGCTCCCATGAGATGTACAGTCTGGCATCAAGAGAAAACCCAGCTCCGACGCGACCAGTAGAGGTGGGTAGTTATTTGCGTGGCATGTGAAACTCCCTTTACATTTTGTCTTACCATTACTGTAATGTTTTTACTTGTTTACATTGATGTGAAGAACTCAGCTTTAAGTTTGCAAATGGCTTAGTGAAGTTTTGAAAGCTATGCCTGATTAAGACAACTCTGTTGTTAATTGTGCTACTACATTCGTACAGTAATATAAAATTTTAAGCAGCTCAACAAGGTTTTTTATCTTTTGTCTCAACAAGATTCTTTATCTTCTATAAGTGCAATACATGTAAATGCTTTATATGATGCTTGTTTCCCCTAAGCCTGAAAAAAGGGCCTTTCCTTCAAAGTTTTGACATCCCGAATTTTGATATTTTACTCAGATTAAGGCAATACTTTGCTGCAATTTAGCAACAATGAATGTAAGTCAGTGTATGCATCTGGCTGGCAGCTAAACACCATATATGTATTTTTGCGTGCTTTACAAAACTGTGATCTATTAATAAATAAAGATATCAGTACTCATAATAATTGTTTAGGAACATTGTATTTCTGTCTGGTATTGACGTATTAGAATATTGTTGTTTGTTTGGTTTGAACTTAGGCAAAGCCACAACATAAGCAAGGCAGTGAAAAAGTTAGCACACCACGTGAGCTTCCTCCCAGAAGTCGACAACTTCACCAGTCTTCACAGAGTTCCAATTACAGACAAACAGCTGCAACTTGCTACAATAAATGTAAAATGATTTTGCTTACTTGGATTATATTTCCGAGCATAAGAACATGCTTTCCAAGCAAAAAGTTTCAGCAAAAGTATCAATATAAAGTCTTACAGCCTGTAACCACAAAAATAAATTGTATAAGACAATGTTTAAGAACCTTTAAGTTAAAAGTATCAATGCAAACTTTGAAGTTATTGGTTTCTTAAAGCCATTTATTTCTCCTGTCGGTAATTGTACAACTTTTTGTTAAAATATATTAGAAATTCCAAAACAAGTGTAAGGTGTTAACCCTAGACACTAATACTGTTACAACACTTTTTGAACGTGAATAATTATTGAGAGAGTAAGAATGATGGGTAATGTATCCTCATCTGTCACAAATACTACTCTTGTGCCTAAGTATTACATCACTGTTAGCATTTTGTTACTAAAAATATGAAAAATCTGACTCAGTTAGTTGATGTGGAATATGTACTAATGTCTTCACATAAAGTGCTATAACTATTCATTGCAAAGTGACAGGTCTTTAACTTGCTTAAAATATGACATCATCAATATTTTTTTTCGAAAATATGGCTTCATTGCAAAATCAGGTTTGGCATTAGTACATGTTCAAATGTCTTCTTGTAAACAGTAAGCACATTGTAAAAATTAAAAGATGATGCTTTTGTTCTTTCTAACAAGTTTTGTATTCTACTTTCAGTTGCACAACAACCTGTGTATATGAATGTGACTGAGCTACAAGCAACCTTAGCTGCGAGACGAAACTGGAGTGACACTTGTATGGTATGCATGTTTTCAATAACTTTATCCAGATTCTGCACGCAAATGATGATTGATACACAATAAATATGTGCAATGATTTTTAAAGTAAAACTGAGATTGTATCTTTTGTTTACGAAAGTAGTCGTTATAAAGTTTGATTTTGCAAAAACTCGTAATTAATGATGATTCTCAGAGCCAGGGTAATTTCAGTTTCAGCAGCAGAAGTTCATTAATTCGAATGCTGGTAATGAGGGCACTAATTTTCACCAGGATGTGAAAAACAAGCTGGCTGACTCACCTGGTGAACCTGTTCATACTGAAGGTTCGTAGAATGTAATTGATTTTTATCAGTTTCCTGAAACTGCAAGTGTTTATTAAATTTGTTGTCAGTGTTGCATGAGTTGTGACAAAACCGCTTTCTAGCCTTTTAACACAACTAATTCAAACCTTTTTATATGTTTGGGTCATTACAAGCTGTTATCTAGCTAGTACACTGCATCCTTCCTGCAGGGCTAGAACTCATCAGTAGGTTCTACTTGTTGGTTATGGCAATATCATAACCTAGCTCATTGACACGGAGTACAGAAATAAGAGGTACCATGACCGATTAAGCTCCCTTAAGTGATTTTCATGGCGGTCACATATCGATTTACTACTCACTCCCAAATTTACTTAATTGCAGTCATTAAGCACACATGTCCACTGAGCTGTGTACCTTACCCTATTTTGCTGCTTTATTCTACTACATTTGATCTCACTTTTGAGCTCAATATCAGAATATTTTTTGAGAAATTTGTAATAAGATTACAACATAGAAAACTAATTATCCATAGATACCTTGTGATAAAGCACAAAGTAATTAAGTAATTCATTTTAAAGCTTTCACTAATATTGTAGCAGTAAATTGAGTATATAAATATTAATGCCAACTTGTTCATTGGCAAATTGTTGTAAACATGTAGCATACTGTAGTACAGCTTTATCCATTCAAAAATGTGGCAACTGCAAGCAAAATGATTTGTTCATAATAAAGTCATTTTAAAATGGTAAAAACTATTTTAAGTTTTATGGATAATTAGTTTTCGTTTATCGAAAGACTTGCTTGTGCTGCTCTTACTACATTCTTGATTTTTTAGAACCCACCCATTTATATTTTGCTGTTTGTTATGTTTTGCCATTTTGTAATTTATTATTTGCTGTTTGATAACCACTCAATACACTTACGTAGTGTAGTTTCTCTGTATAATTGATAATTTGGGTGCCTATGTTTGCCGGCTGTTGTTTGTTTGTTTTGCTACATTGCGCATTTTGTTTTATTTTTTGTTATGTTTCAGAGCTTTCTGCCATTTATAATGACATACAGAATGAATTTGGCAAATACTGCTCATTTTCACATGGTGATGTATCAAAGTTAAAACGAAGTTCAGTGTCAGGTTCGTATCCAAATCATCTAACATACCCCATGTGAAAAATGATGCCTTTGCATATTTGTCGTTAATTTTTTGCTCCCTTTGCGTTAGCTATATTATTATATTTTTTAGCCGAAAATTGAAATACACTTTTTACGTAGTTCAGTGATTTCGGTAAGGTTCAGTAGTTTCGTTAGCTATATTGATTTAGTCAAAAATTGAAATATCGTCTAGACTTTTTACGTGGTTCGGTAAGCAATGTTAATCCTATTGAACACACGCGTATCGTATTTTAATTTATGAAAATTTGCATTCATTCTTGTTATACTTGGACATGGAGTCACAATCCAAAAACATTAGTATGTTTTGGCTAAAAGAAAAGTGCCTGAATTTTCCTGAAAACTTCGTAGTTTAGGAATTTATTGTGAATCCTGGAAAGCTAAATTTCCGTGTCTCTGATCTGTGAATCATTGCAGCAGCAACTCTGCTCCTCTGTACCTGAGCCTCAGTGTTCATGTCTGTGAAGTATTTTTGAAATATACAGTCATGTGAGACACGATAAAACTAACCGTCTTACTTTGCATTACAGTTTACCATAGGTTATTTGACCCTGCTTGTGCTATGCATAGATAGTTGCTATACATCATCATCATCATTGTCATTGTCATTATTATCATTGCCATTGTTATTGTTTTCTTTTGATTACTTAACTGTCAGTGTGATATTTGTATTAAGAAACTTTGTTCATATAATAAAAAAGGTTTTGTTGTAACCGAAGTATTTATTTGCCGGATTGGTATGTTTTAACAAACTGTGAATTTTTGTCTTCAGGGTATCCAGTTCAAGGTTCGCCAAGAAGAGGATGTGGTGCAGTGAACAAAACTCCTCCTCCTGTTCCAACAAGAAAGACATCTGCTGTGAGCACGACTGTCGTAAGGTAGGTCCGCAGTTCTTCATAGCACATATAGTTGCATATAGGCACATAACTTATGTAAAATGTAATTGATTTTTACTGCAAGAATGAAAATTATTCTCTAATAGTTAACTAATTTGATTTTTACTAGCAACTACAAGAAGTAGTTTTTTTCAGTTGTGATATAAATGATTTATGACTTATGACAGTTAGCTAACATGATCATATATTCTTTGAAAAATTAATGTGTTGAGAATATTTGCTAGTAAATTATTAAGATATACAATGAAATATAGGAGTGGTGCCACTGATGCTAAAGCATATCACACAAAATTTTGTCAAGTTTGAGATAATAGCTGTTTATATGAAAGTTAGTTAAGACAGCCTTTACTACGCTGTTAAAATTGCAATAATCAGTGCGATAATATTATTGTAGCTATTTAAAACATGATAACTTGTGTTACACCGAGTTGTATTTTTTCATTTCAATTTTAACAAAATTAGATATTTGGCATTCTACGCAAATTCCTGTTTGTGTCTTTTTATGATTCTTGGGCATCTTTCTTTCTTGTCGATGTAGAGAAAATGAGATACAATGCAGTATGAATTGACTTTCATTTGTAGAAATGAATAATGGTGCATGGTAATTTTATAATATGTGGCAGCTTTAGTTTTGGTATAAGTGAGATGCTGCTATATGCGACTGTCTATACACTCATATCTCGGTTTCCCAGACAAAAGCTGGGAGACATCAGTCCGAATTTGCCAATTGTCCGTATTTACCGATACTAAGTTAATACAATAGGTGCCGTGTATTAGACTCACTGTAATCAATCGTCTATTTGTCTGAAAAACGTCTAGTATAGGCCGCTCCTCATACATTGAGACATACACGTGGTTACACTAATGTACTGGTATTAACAAAGTGACGACCCGCCAGCTAGTGGTCAGCTCGTGAAACAACGGACTGTGTTCGTAGTATGTGGGACTTTTTAGTGGTCCAGATTTTGTCCGATTCTTGCGATATTTGTAAAAGTGAGGTCTGGCAAACTGAGATATGATTGTACAGAAGTCAGTCAGAGGGACACAAATGTTTGGTTTTATGCAAGCCAATTTGCAAAGTTTGAAAAATAAGAACAATATCATTGTATTCTGAATTATTTTCACTAACAGGAAACCAAGGGTAATTCACAAGGCATCTCCTGGGCATCTACGCTCTAGCAGTCTTCCCGGGGAATCGCGCAATCCCTGCCCTGCCTCTAGTGAAGATGAATGTCAGTCAGAGGACTCACAGAATTCCACTCCTATAAAAGCAGAATGTGAGGAGGTGGCATTTGCACAAAGGAGCCTAGTTCATAGCCTCAACGCAAACTACACAGAAGTTCAAGACTCAAATGCGGCATATCAGCACATTCAGCAGAGACGATACTCTGATTTGTCTGAGAGATATTCTAGTCGAAATGGAGAAGAGAATGCATATCCCAGGAGTCGTGATAACAGTAAGATTCGAGCAAGCACAAAACAGACTGATGTATAACGTCGCAATTATTCTTCCCCACCATTGACCAATTTTTAGCCGCAGATGCTTTATGTTTATTACTTATATGGCGTGATATGTTACTTTGCTGAAATTACGCAACAGTAATTAATTAAGCTGGAAAACTGCAGCTTACAAGATACTAAAAAAATATGTTGAGTACTGACTGAGTAGCATACCCCCTCCAGAACTACCAATTGACTTGTGAGTGGATAAGCAAATACAACTGACCATTTCTTATCGCATTTCATACCGTAAGTTCACGCTTAATGACTCCCCGTTTAATGATGCTTCATTTTACGACTCCGATCATTTGACACCTTCTTTTTCACTTAACAATGCATGTTTCGCTTTAACGACGATTCTTTACTTTAGTCAAGGCAAATTTTTATTTGATTAACAAAATGTTTATCTAATTTGATGTGTTTAAACAGCACCTATTGCGTTATTGTGTTCTAAAACCGCACTAGTAATGTAAACTTTGTAATTATTATACGTATTTTTGCTTTCTGACTAAGTACTGATGCTACTGCTGTATTACTAGCAGTTTGTGTATCAAGTGACCAGCGAGCAATTTTGCCTGCAACCTGTTGCTGTAGCAACCAAACTAAGTATAGGTAAAATTCCCAGGGCTTGGTCATTCCAGGGCTTGACTCTGCAGTGTTTATTGTTCAACCATTGACTAGGCTTAAATGTTAACGAAAGAGAAATCGCTATAGTTAGGTATTGGTAAGTAAAATGTATAGGTGGTTTCAGGCAAACAGGAAGACATTAATCAGTAGAAATAGGAATAAAACTCATAGAATGTTTAACTTTTATGATTTAAGCAGTATTGATTCTTGTCTCTGGAACGTAGCTCAGTTCTTTTACATTACTCTCTATGGAAGTCTTGGCTTCGTTTAACAACATTTCGCTTAACGTCGAATTTTGTTGGAATGCATTAGTGTCATTAAGTGAGGACTTTCTGTACTTGAAAGTCTAAAGTTTACTGAGAGCCATCAGTCAAATTTTTTGTTTTTGTAACTGGTGTTTTCAACTTTTCACAATAGTTGAGAATTATGTCTGCACTTTTATTTTAGTATAGTACAGATTTACATAAAGTGTTTTTACCTGTTTTGGGCAAAACAAGGTAGACAGTAGAAAGGCAAAAATATGGTTTAATTGCTTTTTTGGTGACACCAATACAGATCAATACAGGAGAAAAAGTGAGTTGAGCTGACGTCAAAAATCCATTATAATAACTGTCATTGACCTTTTATCATTGAAAGCATTAAAATTTGTGTACCAAATCCCAAAATAACTTCCCTTTATATGTTTTAAATCCAATAAAAATTTTGAAAGTAAATCATAATAACTTTATAGTTGATTTTAGAAATTGCGATGCATTCGCATGCACAGCTGGTAGAAGCTCATAGTAGCCACAGCTTCTTTTATCGATGGCCCAGAAACCACACATCTCAGTGTAAGAGAATACACACTTCATTCAATGATATAGTTTCCTGGAAGGGAATGAAATAAGAGCATGTATCAGATTGGACAATCAGTGGCATTTGACTCAAGTTAAATTCAGTACTTTGCCTTTGGTGTGTTCCCCAAATACCTAAATCCCTACCACTTTATGCTGTCGTGCTTTAGGGACACAAAATAATGGTTTGTGTGCAGTTTAAGTAATATATGAATGATTTTTTTAGTATTTGTGTATATGTTGTAATACGTGTACTTCCCTTGCAAACTCGTTTTTCTTAAATTTTATGATCGTAGATATTTATTGCTGAAGCGCACATTTTTTAAATGTGGAAGTGATTCTTTTTTTACATGACTTAATATTTATCATCATGTCAATTTATGCTCAAATTGAGTTATTCGCAGTATATTACCTATATTGATCATTATTTATATGGTTTATAGTGGAAAACAAGCCATGCATAAGAATTGTCTTACATGTTAAAAATCGTTTAGGCTTGTAACAGTAATAGAATGGTTTGAATAGTAGTTAGATGGACTTAAGAATTATTTGTTCATACTGCAGTATGCACGCAGACGCACACACACACTCACACACACACATATATATATATATATATGCTTGGAACAACATTATAAAGAATACAGGTTAAAATTGTACTTTTGTAACAGGCCTGCAAACACTATGCTTTGTGGAAATAATAGACTCCAAAATGTGGAGTTTTGTGCCACAATTGTACACAAACAAAGTTATGTTTTGGCTTAATGTCCAAAATAAGGAAATTTTGGTTTACGGTGGCGAACCGTGAAGGTAAAATGCATTTGTAACTTCACTTACTGTTTGTTTGATATTTCAGTGAAAGATTATCATAGTTATTAGCTGCATCAGCATTTCTGATTAATCATTTGTAATAATTATGTTTGTTTATAATTTCAAGGTTTCAATTAATGATGAACCAGGTCAAAAATTTGACCGAAATGAAATTTTTTCTACAGTTGGACATAATGTGATAGTATTTTTAGCTCACAGTGTTAGTTAGCTCATTACGTAGATGAGTTTGGCAAGACCAGAATCTAGCTCAAACACATTCCCCGAGATGAGATGCTGATCTCATAGAAGTGTCTTAGCCATGCTTCCGTGCAAACACGTTTTTATCACAAGAGCTGGAAACAGTACGGTTGGATAAAACTGCCTAAGAGAAATTTTCCTAGTGGTTCCCCTTCCAGTTAACTTTAATTATTCATAGGTATGCACAATGCAACCACTCAGCTATTTCTCTTCACATAAAGAGCTTCACAGTTTCTCTTTTAAACAAGTTTCCTTTCTATATTTAATAATGTTCTTTAATTAATCAATCACACCAGATTATTCCAGGCTGTAAATTAATTCCAAAAATAATCTAATTGATCTGTAGTTACTCTAGCATAAGTGAAAAACACAGTTAGAAGTGTTAGCTTGAATTAAGACCCTCTTTGATTCAATTTGTAAGTTAAAGCAAGCTGCATTCAAATTCAAGCTCACTTGTCTTCTTCACAATTCTTTTCTTTTTCTCGACTTTATTTTCTAAATTCAATGGATTCATTGCATCATAATGATTTGTAATTATTCGAAATTTCTCAGTTATTGGTTAATTAACAAACTTGTAAATTGTTGGGTTTTCAGGTTGTCTATCTATCTGTAAATAAATTAGATCGTTTTTGATGAAATTTTTGTCCCAGAACTGGATCTTTCAGCATCATCGTCATCAACATGTGTGATTATTTTTTTACCATTGATTTTATATTGGCAGTTGTCATTAAATTAGTAATAACTTGGCATAAGCCTAAGGCATTAAATTTCAAGGCGACTATCAAATGAAGTTTTGAAATGTACTGATTATATTTGATAATGCAGTCAAAGCATATGAAGGCAACTATTAATTGTTTAATCAAATTAGCAATTGGTTTTCTCAAACTGAATATCATTATATTGCAAATGCAAAGCATAAGCTGATGATTAGCTAGAATATAGACTAAGTTGAGAATAAGCATAGTGCACAGGAAAACATATACAAATTTTTATATAGATTTGTTTTTTTATTATTACAAGCAACAAAACTTTGTTAAACTATTTAATTGCATATTAACAAGTAAAATTAATTGCAGAATAAGAACTAGTATTAATAATTTTGACAATTAGAGCATCAAGCCAACCTTATTTTCTTTTGTGCGTGTAAGAGATGATAAAAGTTTACAATAAGTGTTATGGACATGACTGCATGCATATCATGTCACGGACAAACTTTTATTGAACATAAAAAAGTATTTCTATCCTTGCTAGCATAATTATTTATGATTGTGTAGACATACGTTGTTTTACTCAATAAATGCTTGAAATACCTTATGAGGTTGCAAGTGCAATTTTTTGTAATGGACATTCTTATCACACGTCAGATAACATACAGTCTAAATCGACTTCAGCAAATTTAGGCTATGTAAATCATACGTTTATCACATGTTTGTACATCCAGTAAAGATTCGTATACAGTCATGCATATATATGTATATAAATATGTATATAATGAACTATCACATCTAACTTTTAATACTCGAGAACATTAACCACTAAAACAAGTTAAACATAAAGCAATATAAATATAATTATTGTTAAATATTATTCTCAATAATGAATAGCAAAAAACTGAACAACTAGTTGGATAGCTAAAGTTTTACAAACAAAATGAGTAACACTGTCTTGTACCCAGCTACAACACCTATTTCATAGTTTATGAAAAGCTTTGGGGCTATCATGTATTTCTAGTCTATTAAAACTAACGTTGTTAGCATTGAGAAAACAATGTTAGCCGTTTACAAAAAGGTTGTAAAAGGGATATATTTGTAGACTTCTTGCAGTTAGTTATTAATTACTGATTGCAGTTAATGTCAGCTAAGACCCTATCACGGTAAGCTGGGGAAGTTATACAATTTAATGAAATCTTGCCCGAAATTCACGAATGAGATACCTGGAAAAATCACCTCTGCAATATGTTGTACACATCAGAAACATCAAATTTAAGACACAAAGATTTAAACAACAATCAAACAAATCAACGAGCACAGTACACCGGATGAAAGAGAACACAGCAATACACCGGATTCAACAAAGCACTATACATTAGCGATAATAATGATAACGATACATATCAACAATAAACAATGGTACCATAATTCTTGATTACCACATCGATATGTAAATTTTATTTTTTCGTTGTCTTATAAATATTACATTTCATAAAGCAGCACTAAATGCTGTTTTAACATTAAGCTCAAATCATAATTTTGTCCACACCCACTTCAATGCGATACATAGATGAAAAAAATATTAGTAACAATATATGGCCTGAGAAACTTTTAGCGTGATGTCACTGGTATCTCTCACTTCTCTGTTTTCTTATTGCAGCATAGTTAATTTTCTCTTTTCTGGTTAGTTCTGCTTTTTACATGTCTCACTGCTAAGTTGCAGTCCATTCGAACAGTGCTTTTGACAAAAAGTGACCATTAAAAATTTCGTTTTCTAACAAATTAACTTGTAAGAAATCAGTGGATTCTTGGGCATGACAGTCTGTTCGACAAGAAAAAATTGCATGAAAGCAGTATGACAACGTGTGCTTCTTGTACTTAATCAACGACGGCTTTAAACCTGAATAGACCGTGTTTCCTCACTGACGTAATGTGCAGAAGGAACAGAAAACTGCAAACTATGTAGAAATGCCTTTCAGACAGCGCATTTTAATCCTTTGAAAGAGTGCTCCCTGCATTTTAAGCACTTAGGAAAATGTTTCTGGCATTTTTCTGAATGTGCTGAAGAGGACCCAGAAGAGAAAGACAGAAGATATTTAAGCTAAAATATTGTTCATAATGTCTAAAATTTGGCTGTCTTGTAATTTTTTCGTGGTCACACACCTCTACTCTATGCACACTGCTTTCCAGATGATTTTTTGCCTTGTCTAACATGATAGACGGGCGATTCTATTTCCGGCAAAGAAAGGGAGTATTTATATCTCAAAGCGATAGCATTTTGTGCGATTTTTACATTGAAGTGACGTAGCCGTTGGGTGAACATCGGGAGAAATATTTCAAAATCTGTAGAAAAGCAGGTCTCCATAAAATCGGTCAATTTTGTCCCCTGCCCAAATTGGGAGTGTTGCAGTTCTTATTCCTAACCTACGGCAAATATAATTTTCACGCAATTTAGCCAGAAAAGTATCACATTACTAGATTATTACATTAATTAAATGATTTCTGTACATGTATTGACCCAGAAAATTGTAACCCAGCAGCTTGCAGTATAATTTGATTCGCGGGAGCACTCGGCCCACTACTGTTCATATTGCCTAATGGAACACCATATAGAACTACTATAAATAATAAATTGTTTACCTCTTTAGTTGACATATTTCAAAATTATTTTGGCTGTCTGTGATATGTAGTCTGACATAATTTTGTAAATTTGGCAGGAAGAATTCTTATATAGTACCATTTTACTCGTATCTTACCGCATAGGCACAGCATATTTTTGCCTGTACAAAACTTTTCCTCATTTTCTAAACATGACATAGCTACCAGATACTACTTTTTAACACCAAATCATATTTTGCCTTCAGAGATACTTTAATACATTTTTCAGTAAATAGCAATTACTAAAAACTACTTCACTGAATGCATTCAAGCACATGATGATTTTAACAGTTAGTAATGTGAATTTTTTCTGCTGTTGCACAGGTTTTTCAGCTCAGTATTATTTTATCATTCAAAATAAAATCATTGCATTGCATCACCTGAAAAATTGAGTATCACTGTGAAAAGTATCACATTCTATCATTATCATGCCACCAAATTTGTATCGTCTGATGTCTGTACTATATGTACTATAAGTTAGTAACAAGTAAGACAGTAGTCAATAATAAGCTATATTTTATATTAAGTATATATAAGTTTCATATTTAAGTGTATATTTTATATCACTTAAAATTTAGTTGAAAAAAACAAGTGGATTATTTCTCAGTCTTATATGTGATGCCAAGGTCAGCCATAGTTTTAAATGCATCTGACAGCAGATGGGGATATTGCAGCAAAGAATTCCAGTCTGATGAATTGCAAACTTGTATGCTATTCCTGCACATAAAATGCAATGCAATTTGTTTTAATTCATCAATGTGGTAAGTGTCACTCAGTATCAACAGACTGACAACACTTTCTATATTAATATTACCAGTGAGGACTGATACACAGGTAGCGAGTAATCCTTGCAACTGGTATTTATCTGCAAGTGGTAACAGCTTGTGAGCTACAGTGTTGATATTTGGTGCCCGCCCTGTGTACATGTATTCGAGCATCTCCTTTACGGTATCAGCATCAGCGTCATCAATGATCACCAGGCTCTCTCTTGCTTCTTTTGTATCATTTCTGAACATGGCTTCAAAAACAGGAGAACGACAACTTAGTACAGATTTATGGGCATGCAGCAAAGTGCCAACAACATTAATGGTTACATCACAATGCAGCCCTTTTTCAAAAAGCTGTTTCATATCCTCTAGTAGACAAGAGAAGTTACTGGAGCTGATAGGCACAGCTTCCAGTTGTACTGTAAACAAAACTGCATCTAGACGACCCATTATTTGCTGAGACTTTATAAAATCCTGCTTAATGTCAACAGATCTCCAAGATAAAAAATCACAGGTTTGAGAACGCATAGTGCAAATGCTATGAGCAGTAAATGCGCGATCACAATGAAAGAAGCTCTCTGGGAGAAATTCTCTAAGTGATGGCTTAACGTACGAAAGATGGTCCCCTAGCCCACCATTCTCCAAGCTTGTTGGTGTCATAAACTCGATTGTCACTTTTCCTATGATCTCTCTCTGCTTCATCCAAGGTTGTAAATCTACTTGCGCAGCAACGCTTTTATTTTCTCTATGCTGCAATAACCTAACAACCAACAGTTTTAGACCCATTCCAGGACTCACAAGGTCTGCCTTACATAGTTCTTCGTAACAACCCAAGGTAAGTACACTTGCCCCGAACAAATTTGTACTTCCGCTGGAGAAAGTTGGCTGAGCGACTTGCGCAAATGAAAAACTGGATACACCAGGCCCAGGCTGAAGAGGAAAAGGTCTTAGTATTTGTTGAAGAGGTCCAACTGGTATGGGCATTATAACTTTAGCAATGTCAGCCATCGTTTTTGTTCAATGTGCAAAGCTGCGTAAATATATTCGACTAAAACGTAAAAAAATAACTGTTTTTCTTCACATAATTTTCACTGGCGTCTATTTTAAGCATTTATAAACTATGGCAATAAAAGGAATCTTTGAAAAGGCTAATACCCAGTTAAAATAACTGATTTCTAACTGCCGCAGCGAAATGCGTATCGAAATACAAAATTACAAATAGCATATAAGAGAGATTTATTTACAAATAGCAGTGTTATAACCATAACATTGTGTTATACTGATATACATAAAAGAGTAAATGATTGCAGTTACGGCTTTATTACAATTTAAAGAGCAGTGCCATTTTAATTACAAGTTAAGGTACACTGCCTAAAAGAACACCAAACCAAAGTGTTCAAACGGGCACAGATGTTAATAGTTACTTAACAGTTAACACTATAACAAACAACAAGCAGTAAAGTCACTAAATAACAGATAACAAAAGTTCTGGGATAAACAGTAAAATGCAGAGGAAATCTTCTTTTCAATTTCTCCTGATCATAATTTTGGAAGGCCTTCTTGATTCACTTTTGAGGCTGAAAATTCTAGAAGACATTTTGTATAATCTTTGTTCGCTGGTATTGTTGAATCGAATTTTCGATAAATTACATTCATGCATACCTAAAAAACCCAAGCAGTTTATTTACTTGGAACTTGTTCACACATGTAACCTATTAGCACAAAAAGCCTTTTAAAGCCATTAGCAGAAGACAGCCAGCTCGTGAATGCTTTTTCTCCCTTCTTCTCTCCCACCATTTCTCTCTCTCTCTCTCTCTCTCTCTCTCTCTCTCTCTCTCTCTCTCTCTCTCTCTCTCTCTCTCTCTCTCTCTCAACCTATCATCATTCATCTTTGCCCTAGCTAGTAGTAACAAGATTTTTATTTATTGTCAAAATTTTACAAAAGGTAACATTATCTGCTGGGTATTTTATGACAGGTTAAAAAATAAAGCAAAATAAAAAATTCTAATACAATTGAATCGCATTAACCACTGCATGTGTACTAATGAAATCGAACTATAGTTACTGATGATTTAATGACCTCCAGTTCTATGATTAATGCAGACAGTGATTGAGTTCACTTTAACCAGCTTTTACATAAACACTGTTAAGCTCAAAGATTTAGTCAGCTAGAATAGTGGGAATTTTTGAGTGAACAGCACAAGTTTTGTTACGCATGCCTTCGTGCAGTCACCAACTACATCATTTTTCTCAAAAACATGTATATCCATTATCCACATGAAGTTTATTGTGGGATACAGTGATGATTTAAATTCACATACATTTTTAAGCAAGGCATTTTGTGCGCGTAAATTACGTGGTAATTTCAATATTTCTAATATTGTAAATTAAAATACAATAAGATTATTATTTTTCGAGGGTTGGTTTTTCCTATAAATCAAACGTTCCCAATAAAACAGCTTAACCTGAATGTGAGTTGAGTGGGGGGGGGGTGAAGATTTCTTATAATCCATTTGACAACCGAGTCAACTGGCGATTCACTAAATGCGACGACGGAAATTGCGTTAATTAATGCACATTCTCCATATCTATTTTAAAGAAAAAAGGTTGAAGTTTATATTTGTTCATCTGTTTACTTTCATTATTATTTATTCACCTGACACAAGTCAACAGCACGAAGGTAAAACGATATCACAATCTGCGTGAAGGTGACACCCTTGATGTCCTACAATTTCTAAAATTAATACTATAGCATGGTAAATCGGTGGAAGACAGCTTGAGGTGTGAGTAAACTCTTTTTACAGGATTTAAACATAACTCCAATGTGCCCTTGCACCCCACAGCAACAACCCGTTTGTATGATTACTAGTACTAGTAGTAGTGTGTCTTTCTAGAAGCGCGACAAAAAACAGTGGCAAACTTAAAAACAATTCTCAAGATCGCCTCAAGATTATGTTTTCCAGTGTGCAGCCTGCATCTCAACTTCAACACGAGTTATCTCAGGTTAGAAATAACATAGAATACTGAAATCTTTGTATCAATACCATAGAAGACTTGGTATCAAAATGGTCCTCCAGCATCGGTCATTTTTGCTGTGCAAGCACACGTATATGACATCTCTCGGTGAGTTGTCTCTTCACAAACGAACGCTACTAACAAATCATGCTAAATACGTAAATGTCATTAAGACGTGTAACTGCATATGACAATGAATCAGTACTGCAGATCTTATATTAATATTAATTTCGGTTAGCAGTGAGTCTCTCTATAAAACATGAGCATAAAGATTGAATAATTGAAACACTCGCCATTAAATGAGAAAAGATGCAAAAGTTTGTCGTAATTGAACCAGATCATCACTAAACAGGCACACATTAACCAAAGACTTACTGTACATAATATACATTAGTTTTTAGTGGCGCTTTCTATCTAAATACTAAATCAGAGATTTTTTTATTTAGGTGCAGTTTACAAACACCGTTAAAGTACTCAGATATGGCAGAACAGAAAACTCCAAAACAGTATGGTTTACTGATAACAAAGAAAAGTCAAAAAGCTTCTCCTAAGCTTTTAAAAGTGCACGCAGCTTTTGGAAGTGATAGTGACGAGGACACTGGAGATACGTCTAAGCCAGTTAGAACTGAAGTGAATTTGGAGCGCTTAAAGAAACAGAGCCAGATAGAAATTGAAAAGGCAGTAAAAGATGATCCTACCGTGTATGAGTACGACTCGATTTATGACCAAATAGAAAAAACAAAAAGTGAGTATAATCCCAAATCACAAGCTACAAAAGATAATAAGCCAAAGTACATAGCACAACTAAAAAAGGCTGCAGAAGAAAGAAAGAAAGAACACGAGCGCCGAATAGAGAGACAGGTGCAAAAAGAAAGAGATGCTGAAGGTGAAGAATTTCAAGATAAAGAAGCATTTGTTACATCTGCGTACAAGAAAAAACTGGAGCAGAGAGCGGAAGAAGAGGAGCATGCAAGGAAGATGGAAGAGTTGGAAAAAATGCAGGATGTCACAAAGCAAAAAGATCTTAGTGGTTTCTATAGACATTTGTTAAAGCAAACAGTGGGTGAAGAAAATGAACCAGATCACGTTGAAACACCTAGTGCCATTAAAACTGAAAGTGAGCAGATCGATGCATCCAAAAATAGTTCTGGTCTTGTTGCACAAGAGCCTTCTGAAGAACAAAATGACGGTTTTAAAAAAGAAGTTACTGAACCTGATGAAATGAAAATGGACCAGCATCCTGCAAGTAGTGAAGATGAGAACAATGATAAATTAAAAGCAGAAAATACTCTTTCTATAAAGTTTGGCACTGGAAAGAAAAAACACTCTGCTTCTGCTAGGCATTACAGAAAACGTCATCACAGCAGCAGTGATGAAGATGGTAACCATAAACGGAGAAGCAGCAGGCATGACGACGATCAAGACAGGAGACATCGAGATAGACACAGGCCATATTCAGACAGACATAACGAAAGAAACTATCCAAGAAGTAGGGATGATGACAAAAGTAGACATAGACGCCGAGACTCCGAAAGTGAACGCCATCGTAGGAGCAAAGAAAGAGATGTTCATCGGCGTAGAAACAGTGGTTCAGATAAATCTCTTAATAGACACAGTAAAAAAGGCAATGATATACACTTAAAACAAGGCAAAGAAACAAGTGCCAGTACTCAAAAAGACAAGAAGATCTTAGAAGAGAGTGATGAAAAGGAAAAGTTACCTGAAGTTCAGATAAATCTAGCTGATAACAAGAAACCGGAAGTGAAAGGTATAGATAATACCACATTTAGCACAAATGAGGATGTTCAGCAAAATAGTAAGGCTGAAAATATTTCCGATGTAAATAGTAAAAGTCAGTTTGATAAAGAAACTGAGAGTGTAATATCAAAACAAGAAGTAAGACACTTGCCTACTGCTACAGACCAGCATGAAAAGCCAAGGAACTTGTCGGATGCAGATTCGGTATCTGAATCTTCAACAGAAGATGGTGAAATAACAGATAAGAAGGAAAAGCAAGTTCTCCACAAAAACAAATCTGTACCAATCGAAACAGATAATGTAGCAGTAACCATATCTGATACCCTTAAAAGTGGTGCAAGAGCGCCACCTGACCATTCTGCAGGTGACTATGTGAACAACGAGCATTCTCAAAGTTCTGCTACTGACCCATTGGCAAAATATAGGAGACGAAATACGGATGAGACAATTTCATTAGCCAGGCAAAGATACTTTGCAAGAAAGCACGATAAACACATTTTGAAGGCGGTTTTTCGTCAGAGTTAGACTGACGTCACATATGTACGTTGTAGAATAAGTACTGTGTAATGAACAGTTAAAAATTGTGTATTTTGTGCAGTAGCCATTCACGAACCTGCCAACTCTCGTGCATTAGGCATGTGTCACACGCATGTTAAACCTTTTACACATGAACACGCATCAAATTTCAGTTCTTATGTATACTGTAACTTCACATGCAAGTTTGTAAATCATCTAGCTTCCTTTGACATCAGTATCAATAACGACGCAATTAATACTACTACTCTCAGTAATACAGTAGCGTTCATGAGTCGCACGATGTGAAACATTAAAGGGTATTACAATTATTAAAAATTAAGCACTTTTGTGTGCTGTTGAGCTTTTTCATGTGTATGAAAAGCATATTTTTGTATAAAGTACAGTGAACTGCAATAACAGCACAAGAAAGCTCAGTAGGGCACAAAAATTACCTTAATTTTTGTTGTAATTTTCTGATAATTTTATTTTGATACACGAAAGGCAATTTCTGTGGCATAATTTGCCCCCTGGATCCGTAGCAGGGGTGAAACCGGGCTTTCTGCATTTCACACCCAATTTTACATCAAATGTTTGGTGGACCTGTATTCATATTCTGATCTGATACTGAATTCAATTTATGGGCATCATATTGCAATTTGCAAGTACTAAGATATTCGGGATATTTTTTCCAGATTTGAGATCACAATCCAGGATACAAATAGTTTGATTTTTGTTATTGTATCACTTTTTAATTGTGCAACTGAAGGAATTCATTTTCAGACTTTTTCAAGTCATTGCTATAGTAGTTTGTAACTTTTATTGTTTACAAAGTAAGAGAATGTCGTCAAATACTTCCAAAACTTCCTAACTTTATGACGGTCCTGTAATTGTAGAATTTCAGATATGTAGCCAAATTATGAGGTCAGCTGACATCAAATAATTAATGATTGCCAAAGAGCTTAGCACAAAAACATAACTAGCACTAGCCTGCAGGGACAATATGACTTTCACTTGTATGCATTTTTAAAATTATCTCTGTAGAACCACCCTCTATATAGCTTCTATAAATCTTGCACTCAAATCAGAGAATTATGTTACAGCGACAGGTATCAGAAATTGATTCTGAGATATTTACTAAACAGTTGTTTTTGCTATATCTCGTGAAGTCACAATGACTTCATTTTGAAGATTGTAAATTATCGTGCGAAGTGTTGTGAGATTGCAATGTTTAAAATTTGTTATTATTATTTGTGTGTAACTATCTGTTATAGTTATACGTCTTTGTTCCTTTTTACATTTTACAGTAGAGTTGTCAGTACAACAGTGTAATTCAAAAGTTTTAATGCAGTTTATGATTAAAAAAGTTGTGTCAAATTTAGCTGACTAAATCGCATTTCATTTACAAGAAATATGATTATAGACATAAACACACTTTTTTACAAGATTAATCTTCAGTCAAATTTCTGTACAATTATAAAAATGAAAATGCTAATTATTCAGTTCACATATATTTACATAAAAGTTGGCATTTGCAAATATCATAAATTGAGCATGTTATGAAAGGCACTCTAGCGATTTTGCAGTTAACTAATGTTAATAGTGTTTTATTGATACCTATTGACATTAGAGTAAGTTTCAGTCAAAACCCTTACAGCTAATACTTACATTTTCTCTTTTACGCTAATAATATTTAAACAGTAAGTCTGGTAATTATTTACAGTCTGTTCAATATTTAGAAGACTAGCATAATGATAAAAATAAAAAAATGTAATATAAAAAAATGTAACTCATTTTATAAGCAATCAACCCCTATTTACATAACAAATTACCAACCTCACAGCAAAAGACGATGGATTACAGATAAATAGTGCAAACTGTACACCTGCAGAATGGACAAAGAAATCAGTCAAGCATTTTAATATTTAGCAGTTTGAACAAAATATACAAATTTGTCTTAAATATTTACAAAAATCGTTGCTATTTTGTCTGTGCTATTGCTTATATGTTGTCTCCTGACAAATATACATACAAAATTAAGTATATCGTTGCAAAAACCATTAACACACCTCCAACCAATAGCAGCAATTCCTAAAAATACAAAGAAAAATCGGATGGTCAAATGAATGTTTTTTGGAAAGTCAATAACCAGGCACACATGTTTAGTATAGGTATAATTATTGATTACTACGCCGAATCTTGCACTTCAGAAAAACATGTCCAGGTTACTAAAATGCTCTACAATAAGCACAAAAACTGAGGAACACACTTACTTACTGTTCAAATAAAAAAACAAAGGCATTATTTGAGTTCAAAGGGCCTAAACCTGAGCTCTATCCCTTTCCCGAAAATCACTGGAAGCATACATACCTTTACTCCCATCATATTTTCTTTAGCTTCTGCTTGCTGCTTCACTGCTTTCAGACCCTTCTTAGATTTCTTATAATCTTGCTTTCCTGTAAAAAACAGATTTATGTAACTACCTACAGAACTTGCAAGAGTCATTACTGATTAAGATAAGGCCTTGCTCATTAAATATTATCTTTCCTTGCTAATTGTTTTTACAATTATGTTTCAGCACACGTTTTAAGCTACAGGTTGCAGTTTCACACATCACAGGTCTTGCTTTTTTGCCAGAGGAAAAATCAAATTTTGAAAACTTGTTCTGTTTGCACTCTTGTAGTAGCACTTGGGAAGGGGGTGTAGGCTTACAAAAGTAATAATTAGATATGCAACACGACTATTAAACACTTTAGGAGATATGCGCAAACTATATGTCCTACAGAAACGTTGTTATTATTATTATTATCATTACTATCATTATTACAAAAAGGATGTGGCACTCTATTAATAAATTCATGCTTCTAAGAGGTGAATCACCAACCTACGATTCTTTGTTTTACACCTGAACTAAATGGCCAATCTGAACTATAGTACGACTTAAATCCTAAGATGTGGCAAAATAATAAACAGACAGGTGTCATAAATTCTTTAAAAAGCTCGTGTCACAAGTATTCATTATGTAAAACAATGCTATGATAATTTCGTTGAGTTTTTTCCACATTGTAGTGCTGTATCAGGACAGAAGTCACAAGACAGAAAATAAACTTTATAATGAAACATGAAAACTCAGTATCAGGTTAAAACATGAAAGCATTACATCATAAATTATTTTAAGGTACCACAATTAATTAATATAATAACTTGCAACAAATTAATGTGAAATTAAGAATGCCAGCAATCAATTCCAATAGCATCTTATAGTACATGTTAATGTAAAATTAAGCAATTGACCAAAAACATACATGAAGCTATAGTTAATGACTACCATATATTCATCGGCAATGCAAACATTAAAATGATACCATATTAGTACTGTCTGCACACTAGTTACCTTGACAAGTCAAATAATAATTCCCATAATACTGCTTCAAATAAATCGTAATTTTAAAGTATAAAAAATGAGTTTTGCATGCACAGCAAGCTCAGTTATTAGCAGTTAGATATAATAATCAATAGTTTTGAGCCATCATTTAAAGGTATAACGCGAGTTATTATTTTAGTTTAATAAGTGCAAGCTCTCTTAAACTGTGTATGCATTATGAAGCTGACGTAGTATATCACTTGGCATCTCTTTTTGCTTGAAATAAATTGAAAAAGGGCCTAAACGAAGTGAGTACGGTGATGGAAACATGAACTTGAAATACTTCTTTAATCAGTGGATCGTGCCATGTGCTTTGCATGATATGTCTTCCTTAAATACTTAGACACTGTTTGATTCACATTATAAATACATGGATAGATACTAGAATCCTTATTAAACTGAAATTCAAATATAAAAATGCAAAAATATGAATTTCACGTAAGCAACAGAAGCAACTTACAGACCGTCAAGCTACTCGGCGACTGCCTTGCTAAGTGGTGCAGTATGGTAAGTTCTGATGTTACCTAAGACTATTACACTATTCAAACTCAGTTTTTAAAAATTTGCAAAATGACTAACTTTAAAATTGGTTTTCAAAAATAGGCACAGTAGCTACAATTTTCATGAGTGTTGTAACATTGAGTCTCAGACTCAAGTCAAATTGCCACTTGCTTTAACTCAAACCGACTTTAAAGTCAAAAAGCAGACACTTGAACTCGGAACAACTTAAACTTTTGCTTTGAATTGCAAGTCAAATAACTGAAAGGAATATCAGATTTGGTGACACTGTTAGCCTTGAAACAAGCAAAATTACCAAGAAGTTTCTTTAAGCTCTATTAAATTTAAAAATTTAATACAATAATAATTCTTTTTTCTGTGACGAAAATTTCCTGCACACTCCAATGAAATCTTTTATTACATTTTTTTAATATTTACTAAGGCTTGCAGGTAGACGGTAATGTCAAAAATGGTGGTATTCAATCAGAAAAAAATGCAAATGGACTGGCAAGCATTCTGGGCATATCTTGACAGGCTATGAAACTAGACAATTCTTACACATAAAATGTTTTTGCTATCAGCTAATAATAAAAAAATTGTACTTTTTGTAGTCTTGTAACACGTACGGCACTGAGTAAAGCGTGCACCTCAAATTCTGTTAATGCACTTGCTTTAACAGATGTGTGCATACTTTGTTAATACCTATCTGTTTCCTGTACTGATCAACAGAAAGAGTGGCACAATTTGGTTTATTTACATCTTGTTTGCCCATTGCAGTTTATGGCATTCTCCACTGCAAGTTCTAAAACATAAAACTAAACCGATGATAAGCAAATCAAAAAGCTTTCATAAAAACTTTATAGGCTATTTTGATACCTAGAGTATCACAATACAAATACGTAATACACAACACTTTTTACCATGTACTTAATTATAGCTAAATCATGGCAAAAAAACTAAAAAATAACAAATACATTGCTTTATTTATGCAAATCAAGTGATGATAAGCAAATCCAATGGCTTTCGTAAAACATTATAGGCTATCATAATACCCAGATTACCTAAATATATTACAAGTAACACACAATATTGTAAAGCTAAAGTAAAGGCAAGAAACTAAAAAGCAATAAATAACTTTAACAAATCACGATGGTCCAAGCACAAGGTTCATTATCTGACGAAGTGATTTCACTATCTTGTTTTAGTACTTAACATTAAAACTGATTATCTATCTACATAAATATAAAAATTATATTTCATTGCACGTTACACGTACAAACTTGTGTAGGTCTACATTTCTCTACATGTATTATTGTATAGTCTACTCAAGAACAGAAATCTTTTATTCTTCAGAATTCTTCTGTGATGTCAGATTCTTCGGTGATCTTCATGCTAACTCCGTTGATGATCGCGTTCATTAGTCAAGTTACATTATCCATAAGCTACAGGCTAGTCTATTATTAATAATATCAATGGCTCAAATTATAATCTGTGACTAATTTAAATGTCTTTTTCCCTTAAGATTTGGGCCATAGACTTGTAGAGCTATACATAAGGCAATGAAAAATAACAATGCTTATTGCCTTACTCTATGCTCTACTGGAAATCACTAATTACACACACAACGTAACATAACATAACTTAATCTTTTGTTTATCTTGCAATGCACACGCAGGTGTAATACAAAATTTAATAATAATTAGAAAAAACATTTTGTCAAGAACGGGTAGTAAAAGACCAATATATATAAGTTATATATAATGTGTGTGTGTGCGTGCGTCAGTAATCAATAATCTAATAATAATAAGTGTATAATGATAAAAAATCAAACAATAACTGAAAATAAAAATTTGAAAACTGAAAAATAATAGCAGCATGCACAAGCACAATTTTTATGACAGAATTGACAGTCACAAAAATAAAGGATCATGCAAATAGTGAAACTGGAAATCAGGTCTGTCTATACATAACTATATTAAAGTATACATTAGTTTTCATGCACAGCCACACAGAAATCATAATTGACATAACAAACAAAACAGGAACAAGACAATGTAGTAAGTTACTTGTTCTAATTAGGCACAAAATGGCAGCGATAAAAGCAATTTGAAGTAAAACTGTTATAGCATTGAGGTACATTTGCTGCGAAATGGCATTAGCATTAGGTGCTGCTATTTTTTCGTCTTTTTTATTGTGAATCAACTTTTGACTCAGTGTGTTTGCAAATATTTTACTGATATCACTAACTCAGTTCAAATTTGTAAATCGTGTAAGAATTAGTAACTTAGTGCAGATTTGTATTAAATTTTAGATACAGTAACTGCATTGAAGATCTACCATAAAAATCTAATTCTCCCTCAGTTGGTTGAAACTGGCATAGCTAACGTATATTTTTGTAAAATATCATTTAATAACTATGGTTTATTTATACAAATTAATTAATTAATACTTAACAAATGTAAATCAGAAATTTTCTTGTAACAGCATTGTTGTGAAGTGTGAGATTGCAAGTGACAAGCCTACTGATCATAATAATGTGAACAAAATTAATCATAAACAATGTTTTGAAATAAACTACATTAATGTTTTATTATAAAGTGGAAACAATTAACAAAAGTATAATAACTATAATAATATAAAGCGGTATAAAACAAAAAATAGTCAAATTTTGTATTGGTATATATTGGTATTATATGCCTTCTTATAAGTGTCACTAAAATAGACTGAGATTTGCAATTTATCTAATGACCATGACAACAGATGACATAATTTTCTAAATAACAAACACACGTGGATAAATGTTGACAGGGTCATATGTAATCAAATTAAATAATCATGTTGAAACAGTTACATTTAATTATGCATTATATATAACAATATATTAAAATACATTATACTAATAAAAGCAAATTTAAAACACATTATAAATATTCTAAAAAATTATAATTAATAATCTTTTAATAGTCAAAATCTTTAACGAACATTTAATGCCAAAGGGCCAAAAACAGCTTAATTGTTATGAACTGCACATTATAAACACAGAGTTATATCACTGAGCATTACCCTGAAAATCAGAACTGACATTCCATACTTTACATGCAAAACATACAGCACTGGACATAAATAACGTTTTACATTTTGCGACATTAGCTCCAAATTTGTGGCAGCATGCATATATAAACACCTAACCTATACATATATATATATGTATATATATATATATGTATATATATATATATATATATATATCTATCTATCTATATATATATATATATATATATATAGATAGATAGATATGTATATATATATGTGCGTACGTATATACATATATATATATATGTATAGGAACGTTGGTTTGTGTCCTGAACAAAGTCAGGGAAGTTACAAAACATGTCGCATGAAAAAAATTAAAAGTAGCAGTGAACTGCCAATCCACATACAATTTTGATTTATTACACCTTCAACTAAATTTTCTCACAAAACAGCACTTTCCAAATTTGTATGATAAACACCTGTTTGCTACTTCTATTCTATGCATTCTGTTTTGTTACTTTACAACAAACAAACAGCAAACAACATGTCCCACCAGACATCAGAAGAGATCTTTAATTGTTAACCAAATAATACTGGTTGTTTCATTTTGCAACTAAAATCAGGGCACTGAAGCCTACATATATCGCACATTTAAATTCTCTCAAAAGAACACAGCTGATAAATAGCAAGAATGTTCACACGATCATAAAAATGTTTCATGGAACCCTGATCGAAATTTAATAGCTAATCGCCACACATCAAGCTCTTTTTTGCTGCTACAACCTGGTATTTTCCCGCCAAATACGTACAAATACCAACAACTGACAGGATTTGAGACTTTCTGAGATCTTGTTGTAGGCAAATCACCAACAGATTTATCCCGCTGATGCATTTCAGTAGCTGACACATTTTTGTCTGTAAGTACATGAGGTGAATTAACAATGGCCTTCTTTGCAAGAGGTATAACTTTGTTGCTAGAAAGAATTTGACCAGAAGAGCTTGCAGCATCATTTACATCACTATTTCGCTTGTGAGAATCTTGTTTCTGCACACTTTTATAAACAGTTTCTGTTTGCAAATCGTTTAACGGCTTTTGCACGCCACTGCTAGTAACTGTCAGTATTGGATCAAACTCTTCTATAACTGATGGAGCCAATTCTTCTTGGCTAAAACTAATTAAGTTAATGCTGCTACTTTCCGAAAAACGAGACGACACAGCACCAGGTAATATAAAATATTGCCCATTATCATGTAAAACACCACTATGTTGTTTGGACAAAGTTGGCTGACTTTGCCGGAGTTCGGTGATACTGTTTGAGGTTATGGCACAAGGTTGCTGGTTGTTGCGAAATGACTTACTTACTGGGACTTCGTCTCCACAACTTAAGCTTCTTTGCATTAGATCACTGATGCATACTCTTTGCACGATGTTATGACAATGGCATGTGCAAGAACCTGCAATCTTCTGTTCTTTTTGTACCAGACATTCCCCACTGTCTTTCATCACATCTCCAGAACCAGTAGTGCAAGTGCATAATGTACAGTAATAAGGGTCAGATTTTAGTTGTTCCTCCAAAGAAGCATCGCTATTACCATCAAGTGATTTCTTTGCAAAATAAATGCTTTCGTTGATTAGATCATCACAGTCACTCGTAAGCTCATTTTCAAAAGTTGAATTACTAAAATGCTTATATATGATATCACCTGCTGGTAAAAATGATTTCTGTGTTGAATTATGAGAGTATTGCTTTTTATTCGTTATTACAGCATGTTGAATGTTGTTGTGTGTCTCATCAAATTTAGAATAATTGTAGTCTGAAGATGGTATTTTAGATGCAAACGTCTGTAAAACATTACAGCCGATACTGATAACATTTTTGTCTTGGATATTGTCACACGTTTCTGGAAGGCTTTCTGTTAAGGTTTCAACGGATATGGTTTCAAGTTTAGAATAATGCACAGAAGATGAGCACAAATCAGGAGGACATGTGTCAGGACGAGCAAAAGATGGTAATTTAGCCCTACCCGGCTGTAAACAAGGTTCGGAAGCTGAAAAGGTAGAATCAGACCCAAAAAGAACAGAGTTTACAAGAGCGGTTGCATGCTGACTACGACAGCTAGGAAGATTTTCAATTAACACTTTTGTCCAAGTTAGGTCTGAAAAATTAAATTTCCAAAGATCGTTACATGGAGCACTATCAGTTTCACCACCAAATATCAGCATACTGCCAGCCACCACACATGCACTGTGCCCTGACAAAGGACCTGGCCCTGATTTAGAACGAATTCTAGTCCATGACTCATAGACGAAATTCCATTTCCATAAGTCAGACATACGCTGCAAATGTGTAATGCCTCCATATATCCACATGCTGTCTGAATACACAACAGCGGAATGATAATGCCGTGGTGGTGGAACTTCTTTCACGCCACTATTTAATTCATGCCAACTACGAGCTTCAAAATTGTAAGCCCAATGTTCATTATTTGAACCGCTTAAATCTTGATAACCACCGAACACATGCATACTTATTTTATATACCACTACTGTATGACCTCTTCTGCTAAAAGGTTGTTTTGCTCCTGGATTGCTTGTAGCTAACCTTTCCCAGGAGTTACAAAGTACATCATAGCAAAATAAAGGACAATCATTCACACCATAAACACCACCAAAAACATAAATTTTCCCTTTGTATACAT